>CM059186.1:26672776-26755149 GCA_030323885.1 Branchipolynoe longqiensis
CAATAGTCTAAATCCAAAACAGACACCCGATATTTAGTGTCACCACTGTCACTGGTAAGGGACAGACTAGAGAGTAATTTGTTTAATATTGCAACTTGTACCTTTATTCGGAAGATGGTTACAGTGTTGGGTTGATCGGCTGCTTAAGGCCTGCCAGGCAGAAGGCCCTTAATTACATATATGTATATAGAATAATCGAATATCAATATCAAGTTGACCATATCGGTTAATATACGTAGAGACTGGAGAATAGTAAACAATGCAAGGAATGTTCCAATCACTTTTAAGGGCTCACAACTTTATTCTTAACGCTGCTGATACAATCCAATTCAGAATTGATAAATACGCATAAGTATATCCCATCCCACCATGATTGACTTAAAACAATTCAGAATTCTGACAATAAAGGCCTAAATCTCGTCTAAACCATCAGAGCGTGTAGAAACATGTCCGATGGGTCTGAGCCAGAGCGCTCGACCTTCCACCGTTGCTAGGAAAGTCGCAATCTGCGTCTCCTACCAACGCGTTACAGCCGTGAACCCGGCCCCGCATTTGATGGCCGATGCGGGCTTGTCCTGGCGAGCAGCCCGCATCTCAGAATGCGGGTTGCTCGGCCCAAGCCCGCAGCGGTCATAGCTCGAGTGTAGTCTCGCCCACTTCACCCCACTCCACATACATACAGGGGTATTTTATTTAAAGATCCATAGTCCAATGAAAACATCAACATTTCTAAACCACAGCACTTATTTAGGTTTGGTCCTGCATATCCAACTTAGATGGTGCACTTATTAAACACATCTTGCATTTTGGAGTTCACAAAGTCAGTATTTCGGTGTGCAGACAGGAATTAATTAGATATGGTTTCACTTAGTTAGCCCTGCAAGATAAAATGTACCTCAAACTAAAATAATGTAGATCATAGCTATTAATCTAACATATATCTATATATATATCTGTATATATATTTTTTAATCTAAAAATAAATATGACAGAACTCAAGCCCATCAGATTAAGCAACTTAAATGTAGAATAGTTGTTAGCACAATTACGCTGCAGCATTAAAGAAAAAGAAAAAACAAATGTCTGGCAAGAAACCAAATAAGTTTGGTCGTCAGGGATTCATGTGTATAAGAGGTCAGAGTGACATTACTGGCTCGATAGTGAAGGGTAGGGTTGGGAGGGAGCCTCCTCCTACCTCTAGGTGTGTAAACATGCTGAGCCAGGGACCAGTGTACAGCGTGCAATTTTTGAAAAAGGAAGACAAAAAGATCTGGCACATTTACAACTTGTTAACTGTATTTCGAGGACAGAGGAATTATATTTATTATAAAAAGGTACATTATGTGTTGAGGGCAGATTACACATGTGTCATGACATGCTGCTTTTCTTACATCCTCTGGCAATCTATTCCATAAAGTGAGACCTGCCACACAGGCACAATCGCTATACGATTTTAGTCAAGCCACAAGGGACATGCTGTGTCTGTGCAGTTGTACCAAACTTGCTTTCTCGCGATATTGTTGTGCATTAGATATGTATATACCCTCCCCAGGTGGGTGTCCAAAGGTCTGGTAGCCAGATCATGCTTCCCAAGAATGAAAACAATAAATTTAGATGGTGTCGAAGCTGTGGCTATGACTTAATCCTCACTGCTCAAGATTAGTCAGACTACAAAAAGAGCTGCGTGGGCAGTAGCTGCCTTTCTAAACCAAATGATCTCTGCCATAGCTCCCAATATAGATACATACATACATATATATATATATATATATGTGTTTAGAAATAATATGCTGCCTCATAACTATAAAGCATGGTCCTACATCATTTCAATTCAGTTAGTGAGTAACACGTCAGTCACATTAGGAACTGTGTACTCAGGTTTTATAAACAGCCACCACATGGACAGAAACCACACGATGCCACTCAGTAACTGTCCTCATTTCAGGACATAGGGGAGGGCGAATGAACATCAACACTGGAGGAAGCACTATGTGACCTCCTGAAATAGGACATCTTCCACAAATATGGCTGGCAAAGGGCCATTGTCTTAATACGGGTATTCCAAGTTCTGTTCGTCCCTCGGTAAGGACTGAGATTGAGACCCGGTTGGTTGGTTGGTTTGGTTTGGTTTGGTTTGGCTTGGCTTGGCTTGGCTTGGCTTGGCTTGGCTTGGTTTGGTTTGGTTTGGTTTGGGTTGGGTTGGGTTGGGTTGGGTTGGTTTGGTTTGTTTGTTGGGGTTTTACATCCTGGCAAAAAAAGGATCTGAGAATGTTATTTCTAGGAACAACTATTATATGGAAATTATGTTCAGCAACATTGCAGGCTTTACCTTTTTTTTTTAAGAAAAAGGAGAAAAGAAAAAGCCATTAAACACACACGCACACACAATGAAACCTGTCCAAAAAATGAAGCATGAGCCGGAGAAATAGATGTTGGATTACAGATAAAAACACCGAAGGGAAAGTGCATTATGGGAGACGCGCCCTCTAGTGTGAGGAAATGGTGTTGAAGAAGAGTTCCGCAGCCATAATGTATTTATTAAGATTAAGGACATGCTTGTTGGGTGTTGGGGAACTGTAGCATGCTGAGCAACGGCCGGTTCAGTCGGACACACCACGTGATCTTTTTGTGTGTTCTAATCTGGATTGTTTGGATTAGGGGTCAAGGACTCTTGCCTCGCTGAGTCGTCTGCCTGAGGTTGGTTTCTTACACAAACAGCCCAGGAACCGACTGCAGAATCATACTTTGTCAGTGACAGTTGATGCCTTTGATTTTTATTTTCTCTCTTTTTATTCAAACCAACAATTAAACATTAACTATATTTGATGAAACTATCGTGTTAATTGACCGACAGAGTGGGTCTGTAGGCGATAACGACCAGGCACAGCTGGCATACTAGTGGCTCCGGTGTGGCCAAATCTGGAACTACATGCAGCATGCAGTAGAGCCTAGATAAATGGTATATAATAATAGAGTGAACTGAAGAGAGTTAGTGTCCTTGTTTATATTCCCATAATGGATTATGGAGCATATATATATCTTCTTTTTAAACAAAATTGTTGGTACATTAGTTGATTAAGCAGTGGAAATTTCAATCGTGGACGATTGGTCTTCCTCTTTCCTCAGCTCCTTGTCTTGCAATAGTCTAAATCCAAAACAGACACCCGATATTTAGTGTCACCACTGTCACTGGTAAGGGACAGACTAGAGAGTAATTTGTTTAATATTGCAACTTGTACCTTTATTCGGAAGATGGTTACAGTGTTGGGTTGATCGGCTGCTTAAGGCCTGCCAGGCAGAAGGCCCTTAATTACATATATGTATATAGAATAATCGAATATCAATATCAAGTTGACCATATCGGTTAATATACGTAGAGACTGGAGAATAGTAAACAATGCAAGGAATGTTCCAATCACTTTTAAGGGCTCACAACTTTATTCTTAACGCTACTGATACAATCCAATTCAGAATTGATAAATACGCATAAGTATATCCCATCCCACCATGATTGACTTAAAACAATTCAGAATTCTGACAATAAAGGCCTAAATCTCGTCTAAACCATCAGAGCGTGTAGAAACATGTCCGATGGGTCTGAGCCAGAGCGCTCGACCTTCCACCGTTGCTAGGAAAGTCGCAATCTGCGTCTCCTACCAACGCGTTACAGCCGTGAACCCGGCCCCGCATTTGATGGCCGATGCGGGCTTGTCCTGGCGAGCAGCCCGCATCTTAGAATGCGGGTTGCTCGGCCCAAGCCCGCAGCGGTCATAGCTCGAGTGTAGTCTCGCCCACTTCACCCCACTCCACATACATACAGGGGTATTTTATTTAAAGATCCATAGTCCAATGAAAACATCAACATTTCTAAACCACAGCACTTATTTAGGTTTGGTCCTGCATATCCAACTTAGATGGTGCACTTATTAAACACATCTTGCATTTTGGAGTTCACAAAGTCAGTATTTCGGTGTGCAGACAGGAATTAATTAGATATGGTTTCACTTAGTTAGCCCTGCAAGATAAAATGTACCTCAAACTAAAATAATGTAGATCATAGCTATTAATCTAACATATATCTATATATATATCTGTATATATATTTTTTAATCTAAAAATAAATATGACAGAACTCAAGCCCATCAGATTAAGCAACTTAAATGTAGAATAGTTGTTAGCACAATTACGCTGCAGCATTAAAGAAAAAGAAAAAAACAAATGTTTCCAAGATCCAAATAGTTTGGTCGTCAGGGATGTCATTGTATAGAGGGTTCAGAGGTGACATTAACTGGCGCTCGATAGTGAAGGTAGGGTTGGGAGGGAGCCTCCTCCTACCTCTAGGTGTGTAAACATGCTGAGCCAGGGACCAGTGTACAGCGTGCAATTTTTGAAAAAGGAAGACAAAAAGATCTGGCACATTTACAACTTGTTAACTGTATTTCGAGGACAGAGGAATTATATTTATTATAAAAAGGTACATTATGTGTTGAGGGCAGATTACACATGTGTCATGACATGCTGCTTTTCTTACATCCTCTGGCAATCTATTCCATAAAGTGAGACCTGCCACACAGGCACAATCGCTATACGATTTTAGTCAAGCCACAAGGGACACGCTGTGTCTGTGCAGTTGTACCAAACTTGCTTTCTCGCGATATTGTTGTGCATTAGATATTTATATACCCTCCCCAGGTGGGTGTCCAAAGGTCTGGTAGCCAGATCATGCTTCCCAAGAATGAAAACAATAAATTTAGATGGTGTCGAAGCTGTGGCTATGACTTAATCCTCACTGCTTCAAGATTTAGTCAGACTACAAAAAGAGCTCGTGGCAGTAGTCTGCCTTCAAACCAAATGATCTCTGCCATAGCTCCCAATATAGATACATACATACATATATATATATACATATATATATGTGTTTAGAAATAATATGCTGCCTCATAACTATAAAGGATGGTCCTACATCATTTCAATTCAGTTAGTGAGTAACACGTCAGTCACATTAGGAACTGTGTACTCAGGTTTTATAAACAGCCACCACATGGACAGAAACCACACGATGCCACTCAGTAACTGTCCTCATTTCAGGACATAGGGGAGGGCGAATGAACATCAACACTGGAGGAAGCACTATGTGACCTCCTGAAATAGGACATCTTCCACAAATATGGCTGGCAAAGGGCCATTGTCTTAATACGGGTATTCCAAGTTCTGTTCGTCCCTCGGTAAGGACTGAGATTGAGACCCGGTTGGTTGGTTGGTTGGGTTTGGTTTGGTTTGGTTTGGTTTGGCTTGGCTTGGTTTGGTTTGGTTTGGGTTGGGTTGGGTTGGGTTGGGTTGGGTTGGGTTGGGTTGGTTTGTTTGTTGGGGTTTTACATCCTGGCAAAAAAAGGATCTGAGAATGTTATTTCTAGGAACAACTATTATATGGAAATTAGGTTCAGCAACATTGCAGGCTTTACTTTTTTTTTTAAGAAAAAGGAGAAAAGAAAAAGCCATTAAACACACACGCACACACAATGAAACCTGTCCAAAAAATGAAGCATGAGCCGGAGAAATAGATGTTGGATTACAGATAAAAACACCGAAGGGAAAGTGCATTATGGGAGACGCGCCCTCTAGTGTGAGGAAATGGTGTTGAAGAAGAGTTCCGCAGCCATATTATTTATGTAAGGACATGCTTGTTGGGTGTTGGGGAACTGTAGCATGCTGAGCTAACCTGCCTGTGTACAGTACACACCACGTGATCTTTGTGTGTTCTAATCTGGGATTGTTTGGATAGGGGTCAAGGTCTCTTGCCTCGCTGAGTCGTCTGCCTGAGGTTGGTTTCTTACACAAACAGCCCAGGAACCGACTGCAGAATCATACTTTGTCAGTGACAGTTGATGCCTTTGATTTTTATTTTCTCTCTTTTTATTCAAACCAACAATTAAACATTAACTATATTTGATGAAACTATCGTGTTAATTGACCGACAGAGTGGGTCTGTAGGCGATAACGACCAGGCACAGCTGGCATACTAGTGGCTCCGGTGTGGCCAAATCTGGAACTACATGCAGCATGCAGTAGAGCCTAGATAAATGGTATATAATAATAGAGTGAACTGAAGAGAGTTAGTGTCCTTGTTTATATTCCCATAATGGATTATGGAGCATATATATATCTTATTTTTAAACAAAATTGTTGGTACATTAGTTGATTAAGCAGTGGAAATTTCAATCGTGGACGATTGGTCTTCCTCTTTCCTCAGCTCCTTGTCTTATCCTAAGAATGCCGAGTGCCAGGCTAGGAATTGACAAGTATACATTTTTAAGTCATTGGTTAGACTCGACCAGGTTTCGGTCCCACGATCTACCAACATGGGAGACGGTTATTATTTATGAAGGGAATGTACATGCTTCGCTGGCATATTTATTGTTCTGGTTCCTTGCTCGGAGAACCATGAGTAAGACACTCCTCCTGGCTACATGGGCGTGTTTTACTAATATACCACCGCTCATGTATATCAAACCAAAAGGCAGATTACATGGACGCAGTTTTGTGCAACCCGCTAATTTTAAATGAATCCAAATTCAGTTTTTTTGTTTGTTTTACCCCACCCCCCCCTCCCCCCTCTCTTGTACTGCTCAGGTGGGCTGACTTGATTCCGGGCTCCTCACTCCCCCCCCCCTCTCCCCTCCCCCCTCTCCCCTCACCCTTCGATCCAGGGGCCAGCTCGGGCTTGTAGTGGAACATGGAGAAGGTCTGCCATGCCGTATAACATTGAATAAGCTTGTTTTCGAAGTAATCGGCTTGTTTTGTCAGCTGAGACAGGTCCCAAGGCCTGGTTGGGTGCTGAGGACATTCATGGTTGAACTGCCGAGCCAACCATTGACCGATTTCAAATTTGTGGGGGGGGGGGGGCTCCACTGTTGACTGGACGTAGCCTCGCTTTTAAATGCAATCAACGTCACTGCTGAGACTAGTGAGAGATCTGCGATTGTAATTTTCAAGTGTAAAAAAATCCCCCCCCCCCAAAAAAAAAGAAAAAATCCCCAACCATATCAGTTTATTATAGCTAGTTAAGCCAGCCTTTTAGCCTTTTAAGGAAGGGAGCGCTGACATGCGTCCCCAAGTTGTAAAGTATGACTTGACCCGTTGAGTTGCGTAGTAGAACTGACTTTATTAGCCGGCGACCTGCCCAGCTGACCTCTCGTGACCTCTCGTGACCTCTCGTGACCTGAGACCTTCTGCCTCTATACACACGACATCAGTATACACAACATCTTCCTTTTATTACAAAGTATTAGTTTAACATTAATCAGTAATAATCAAAGGGCGACTTGAGCTTATCCCTGGCCACATTGCTCATGGCTACCCTCTCTCTTAAGTCTCTGAATAACTTTAATTTTAAATAACGTTACTTAAATCTAACATACATGTTTTATTTTCAATTTGCACTTTACTCAACAATGTGACAACCTTAACTCTTAACACCACCTCATCTTTTATATATCTGTAGGTTTGTCGCTATACTTCCTTTGGATTTACAGCCTCCTTATCGGGCGTACGATTCGACCATACCTTGTTTTGTATGCATCATTTTTTTGTTTCGTTTCGTCATTATTTTTGTTTCGGTCGTGATGTACCTGTTCTGTTGCACTGCTTGGACATTTGTATATGAATTTCCTGTTTCTTTGTATAATGTGCTCTCTAAAAGCCGTAACCAACGGCCCTATGCGGTCTCTCTCCGACGGGTCAATTTCCATAGTACGATGCACTTTTTGCGCTTCCGCACCCGCAACATGCAAAAATATAGCACATTGCACCTTCTCCGCCTTACTTGCAGCTCCTGTAGCAACTGCATAAATCTCATAAGCCTGTATCCATGTTCGCCAATTCGTTCCTATATCGTCTTCCAAATTCAAAGGCGCCGGCGCTTTTAAGCCTGTGAGCGACATGTCTTGTTCGTTCGTCTCCTCGTCTGACACCATGTAAAGTATGACTTGACCCGTTGAGTTGCGTAGTAGAACTGACTTTATTAGCCGGCGACCTGCCCAGCTGACCTCTCGTGACCTCTCGTGACCTGAGACCTTCTGCCTCTATACACACGACATCAGTATACACAACACAAGTTACACGTGTTTACAAGCCAGGAGCACCTGAATGCACCCACCATATCTCTTATATCTCATTTCATATCTCATAACCAGTAATAACTAATACAGGGCAGGCTAAATTAATTATCATTTTACAGAAAAATCTATTTACTTTCATTAAATGACTTGATTTCCAACAGTTTTTGAGATATATCATCTAATTGCACTAACATCACATTCAGATTTTTCAACGATTTAGTTAGGACTCCATGGACTTATTGAATGAAATTTCTTTATGGCTGAAAGGGTTAATAGAGAAAGCATGCGATTTGCATTGCAAGACTACTTCACTTATAACAAGTTGCCTAATTCGATGGTTTTGAGTTTCTGCCGTATTTGAAAGAATAAAATTTTTTTTAGTTGATTTGTTATAATCTACTTTACTTCAGTTTGAAGTTGTTTTGATTAAAAATAGCTCACTTTTTTTAAATCTTTGAAGTGAAAACATGCTATATAATGTTGGTGTGCACATATAAATGCTGAACTTCCATGATTTGCAGAAGTGACAAGTTCTATTAAATAGATTTTAATGGTTGGGAATGAGCAAGTGCTCATTCGGGGTCATTGCAGAGCGCGCGGGGCCGCGAGGTTACCCCCCCCCCCCCCCCTAACGGCCGCAAAATCAAAACAAATAAACACAAACACCTATCCGGTCCTAAATTTGATTTGTTTGTTATTGTTTTACATCCTAGCAACATCTAAGGTAATATCGACTTGTGACTGCGGACTCATGGCGACTTTATAGTGCTGCCCCACTGGCAAATCAGGCCACCAGTACCCAATATCCCACTCAGTCACATTATCCTGACACTGAGCTAACCAGTCCTTGCCCTATCCTATTAATGCCGAGCACCATACTAGTCTACTCATACTCGGAAGTTGTGTGAGTTAACCGGGAACCGAACTCCCGACCTTCCGCCCGCGAGAGCCATGCTCTACCGATTAGGCCCCCACGCCCGGTATCTGGTCCTGAAGGTCTGAAGTACCGTGATGGTACCCTTTTCACACTCCACATGGGTGTGGTTTGGCACCTTCGTATTCGTTAAGTGCGCGGCTCCAGGGCTAGTCGATGACTGCTAATTGATTGGTTGATTGATTGATTGATTGTGGGCCCTTTTCTCTCCCCATTCTCTATGAGAACTCCTGGCCAATCAATCATGCTAAATTGACTGTTCCTTTGTGATGTGATAAATCGTCCAACAGAAACCTGAATACTTTCTAGGTAAAGAAAACCGGTGATAGAATGTTACTGGTAAACAAATTAGTTCCTAGCTCCAACCCGGGCTCAATCTCCCGCACCCCCCTTCCCCACACACTCATCCGCACCCACACACACTCACAGACACATTTACACGCACACCCGAGCACACACCCTCACACTCACACACCTTCCCATACACCCACACGTCCTTATAAACCCACACCCTCCTTATAAACCCACACCCTCCTTATAAACCCACCCTCCTACCACACCCTCCTACACACACACTCCTACACACACAGCCTCCTACACACCCTCATATACTCACCCCCCTATACTCACCCTCCTATTCATGCACCCTCCTATGCACACACCCTCACACTCACACACCTTCCCATACACCCACACCGTCTTTATACACCCACATCCTCACACCTCACACACATACCCACACCTTCACACTCACACCTTCACACTCATACCCTCACATATTCACACACACCCTTCTATGCACACACCCTCCTATACATACACCCTCCAATGCACACCCTCCAATGCACACACTCCTGTACACACCCTCCTATATACACACCCTCCTACACACACCCTCCTACACACACACCCTCCTACACACCCTCATATACTCACCCCCCTATACTCACCCTCCTATACACACCCCCTCCTATACACACACCCTCACACTCACACACCTTCCCATACACTCACACCATCCTTATAAACCCACACCCTCCTTATAAACCCACCCTCCTACCACACCCTCCTACATACACACACACTCCTACACACACAGCCTCCTACACACCCTCCTACACACCCTCCTATGCACAACCTCCTATGCACACCCTCCTATACTCACCCTCCTATACATACACCCTCCTATACACACACCCTCACACATCCTTTTCCATTCACACACATACTCACACACACACAAGCACCCTCCCTCTGTCCCTCTCTCCCTCTGTCCCTCTCTCCCTCTGTCCCTATGTCCCTATGTCCCTCTCTCCCTCTGCCCCTCTCTCCCTCTCTCTCTCTCCCTCTCTCTCCCTCCCTCCCTCCCTCCCTCCCTCTCTCTCTCCCTCCCTCCCTCCCTCCCTCCCTCCCTCCCTCCCTCCCTCTCTCCCTAGCTCCACTCCCTCCCCCCTATCTCCCTCGCTCCACTCCGCCTTCGCCTCCCCCCTCTCGCTCCCGCCTCCCTCCCTCCACCCTCCCTACCTCACCTCCCTCCCTCCTCGCTCCCACCCTCCCTCCCTTCCCTCCTCCCTCCCTCCCCACCCCCCTCCCTCCCTCCTTCCCCTCCCTCCCTCCCTCCCTCCTCCCTCCCTCACTCCCTCGCTCCCTCCCCAGACGCGTGAATTGTCTGGCACCGGCCGCTTGATGTCTGACAGATGCCTAGACTGGCTGAGGTCCCTGGATGAATGCCCTCAGCCTGTCGGGCATCCCTGCACAGGGAGGGCCCTACGGTGGACCAGCAGCCCGGCAGTAACTAAGTAGTACTGGTGTGCATTATGTGACTTTGACTAGTTTGAGTGACAGGTGGCAGGTGGTGACGCGGGGTGAAGTCCATATGTGGTAAAGAAGCATGGCCTGCAGGCAGCCTGTTACCCGGCCATTGTGTCGCCTCAATGGGCCTGTCGACGAGCACTCCCCGCGCAGCACGCCCCGAGCAGTGCTGCCCCCTAGTGGCAACAGTTTGTGTGCGCCCCGGGAGACCGGCGTGCAGGACTCGACCTCGACAACCTTTGGAGGTCGAACCTTTGGAGGGGGACGTGGGGGGTCGGGAGGGGGGGGTGCGGTTGGTTGGGTGTTGGAGTTTTACGTCCTGGAAACATCTATGGTCATATATTGGGCGCTGTGGCCGAATCGAAAGAGCTCTGGCCTCGCGTGCAGGAGATCGGTAGTTTGGTTCCCCGTCGATTCAAACCAATGACTTATAAAATTGTTACTTGTCGCTTCCTAGCCTGGCACTCGGCATTAATAGGATAGGGAAGGGACGGGTTAGCTCAGTATCAGGATAATGTGACTGAGTGGGATATCAAGTCATGGTGCCAGCGGCCTGATTTCGTAGTGGGGCAGCACCATGAGTGTGCACTGTCACAAGTCGGTACCCATCCTGATATGACCTTAGATGTTGCCAGGACTTAAAATTCCAACAACCAAACCAAACCAATCCTAGTGGGTGCAGTGTGTTTTGATGTGCAACTACGGTAGTGCTGTGTGCCGATTTCCGTTATATCCTGGTGCGACATGGGATCGGAGAGCGCCACAAAGGAACTGCTGCTGTTGATGTAATCTTAATTTTTTTGTTTGTTTTTTTGTTGGTTTTTGGTGGGGTGGTTTTGTTTGGGTTGGTGTGTTTGGGTGTTTTTGTGTTTTTTTGGTTTGGTTTTGTTTTTTGTGTTTGGTGTTTTTGTGGGTTGGTTGTGTAAACGGCCACTGCCTGAAGCTGGGCAAGGTAAGGGCGGTTCTTTCCCTGGTAGGTAAGATACCTGTCTGTATAATGCAGGAGGTACTACGAGTCTTATCGCAACCACATGGATGGGCAATGCATAAAGCAGACAGGGGCACACAGCCTGCCACTAGATATGTATCTATGTACATATATATAAATATATACACACGTAACCTAATACTTACTATGAATACCATATACCAGTAGATTACTACTAGTACTAACACCCACCCCCACCCCCCCCCCCCCCACCCCACACACACACCCGTGAGGCTCAGTTAACACTCAACGACTGCGGTAAATGCAGCTTGGTGTTTTTTTATTATTAGCTTTATCTCGCCCCCTCCTTTTCTCTGCCCCCCCCCCCTCCCCTCTTACTCTCCATTCCCCCGGTTTCTTTCTGTTGTTCTGTTGAGTAAACTTGGGACGGTTGGTAGGCGTATGTGGATATTGGAGAGGTGGATGGGTGGGGTGGTGGTTGGGGGGGGGCAGGGGGGGGGTACATGTGGGGGTAGAGTAGAGGTGTGAGGGGGGGATGGGGTGGTAAAGGTTGAGTGTGTAAAGATGTGGACATATGTAACGATGGAGGTGTGGGCGGGGTGGAGGTGTGTGGGGTGGAGATATGTAACGATGGTGGTGTGGGTGGGGTGGAGGTGTGTGGGGTGGAGATGTCTGGGGTGGAGGTGTGTCATGTAGTTTGTTTGTTGTTTTACGTCCTAGCAACATCTAAGGTCATACCAGGACGGGTACCAACTTGTGACAGTGCACACTGATGGTGACTTTATAGTGCTGCCCCACTGGGAAATCAGGCCACCGGCACCATTACCTGATATCCCACTCAGTCACATTATCCTGACAATGAGCAAACCAGTCCTTGCCCTATCCTAGTAATGCCGAGCGCCAGGCTAGGAAGCGACAAGTATACATTTTTAAGTCATTGGTTTGACTCGACCAGGGTTTGAACCCACAAACTCATGGGTTTGGATCCCCCGATCTTCCAAAACAGGGGACGGACGCTCAACTCATTCGGCCACCCCGTCTGTCATGTGGAGGTGTGTGTGGGGTGGAGGTGTGTGTCAGATGGAGGGGTGTGTGTGTGTCTGGGTGGAGGTGTGTGTATGGGAGGGTGGAGGTGTGGGAGGGTGGAGGGGTGTGTGTAGACTGGAGGTGTCATGTGGAGGTGCGTGTGGGGGTGGGGGTGGGGGTGGGGGTGGAGGGGTGTGTCACGTGGAGGTGTGTGCGTGGGGGTGGGGTGGAGGTGCGTCAGATTGAAGTGTGTGTAGCGGTGGAAGTTGTGGCAGGTAGAGGTGGTCCATTAGTTGAAAGTGCTGGCCAATATGTTTACCTTCATACAATACAGTTAAACTTTTTTCTCATTAATATGCAGATATGAACTTTGGTTTAGAGACAATGCAAATGAATTCTTCACAAGTATGTATAGGTAGCCACAGACATATCTCATATGCAGTGCACTAAATGTTTCCATGTCAGATTGATAGCAGCCATTGGGACCACTCATACGCAGTGCACTAAAAGCTTCCATCTCAGATTGATAGCAGCCATTGGGATCACTCATAGTCATACGCAGTGCACTAAAAGCTTCCATGTCAGATTGATGGCAGCCATTGGGACCACTCATACGCAGTGCACTAAAGGTTTCCATGTGAGATTGATGGCAGCCATTGGGATCACTCATACGCAGTGCACTAAAAGTTTCCCTGTCAGATTGACGGCAGCCATTGCTGTCACTCATATGTAGTGCACTAAAGGTTTCCACGTCAGATTGACAGCAGCCGTTGGTGTCACTCATATGCAGTGCACTACAAGTTTCCACGTCAGGTTGACAGCAGCCATTGACATCAGTCATACGCAATGCACTAAAAGTTTCCATGTCAAACTACTGCCATAGCATTTTGCTCCATGCTGTCTCACGTGCTTCCCATTTAAGATTCAATTGAGGCTCGATCCCGCAGTCTGCCGCTAGCCGGATCTGGTCGGTGCACTCGGCGACCTTTCTGTTCAACTGCGAGGAATACGCCGATAAAGCGCGAGACTTGCCGATGCCTCGTGACCTACTTAGGACCCGGTGTGGTGGTTTCAGCGTGTTCCCGTGCTCAGACGTGTCCCTCGCTTCTGCGCATGCGTCAGAATCTAGTAAACATGGCCGTAATCGATTAACACGAACCGGGTGACTCGGGTCATCCGAATTTCAAATAGAACACGTGAGTGGAGTCGACAAATACACGTCCCGTGTGCAAAAAAAGAATAACTTAGATTAATGAAATGGAAATATAGGTAAACTGGGCCATGATACAATACTTTAAATCCTATTTTGCTGTACTTTTATCGGTTATTAAAAAAAAAGAACAAACTGTCCACCCGAGCGTATTCGATTATTCAACCCGAGTTTGTAGGATGTGCGCATGCGCCAATAAGTGGCTGGGGTGACCCGAGTTGATGCGAAATCCGCGCATGCGCAGAAGCAACGGGACACGTCTGAGCACGGGAACACGCTGAAACCACCACACCGGCTCGGTGCCGCTATGTATTACAGTGCGCACATAAAAGCTCTTTACAGGTCTTTTTTTTCTTTTCTTTTTTTTACACCCACACACCCTCCTCCCTCCATACTCTTTTCCTCCCATCCCTTTCTCTCTGGCTCTCTCCACTCGAAAAGCTTAGACGAAGGGCCTCCCACCAGGACCTGCAGTGGGGTCAGTGGGTTAGCACAGTGAGCCATGTAATCCGTAGCGGTTATAATCTAATAAATCTGCGAGCTGTTGGGAGAAGAGCTGCTCAGATGGTTTCAGAATTGTACGCAGCCACGTCCACGGCCACGTTGTGCTAATACTTGGCCGGTTCCTTTCCTCGGTAAGCCCCCTGATTAGCACCTCACTGAAGTAAAGTTTGTGTTAAAGGGACCAGCTATAGCTCGCTGGGACACTGGGCGTACTCCGACAAATGCTCTCCAAGCACAATCTTGTTTAGTTTTTATGTTTAAATGAACCAAGTATGTGTGGGGAGAGTATGGGACCAGGGCACTGCTAGTCTGAACTGCAAAGGCAGTTTGTTGTCTTCAAAATGGCCACCCCCATAGGCGGCGGCCATTTGCAATGCAAAAGCTGCGCTGTGATTGGCTGAAATTGTGCCGGCAACAGGCTCACACAGTAACAAGATTTGCTGGTTCCCAGTATGGGCGGCAATAAATTTCAGACCGATTACGCCGAAATCTATTGAATGCGATCATATTTAACAGAATTACATACTCAAATCGTGAAATTTCATTAAATTAACCCTAAATTCGAAGCGTTATTAAGGCTACCGCCGCATTGGCGGCGATATTAATAGTTATATTTTCGAATCAACGAATGTAATGTAAACAAATAGCAGTGATCGCCGCAACGTGCGAAAATCCGCGCATGCGCAGAAGCCACGACAGGCCGCTGGTGTTTTGGGGAGTTTTCAGTCGCATCAGAATTTCAAATCGAGTTCGTTTGTTTTCCACGCGGCGGATAGCTGGCGACTTTAAAGTTAAAGTTTCAAAGTCCAATGGTTTTGAGTTTCTGTTATTTTCTGAGATAAATATATCAGGTTGATCCTTATAGTCTACCGTACTTTAGTTTAAAGTACCTTATTTTGAATGGCTAACTTTTGAGATATTTGATGTGCAAGCGTAGAACATTAATTTTGGCAAGCTTGCCAAAACTCTGACACCATAGGATTCTGCAGTAACAGGTTCTATTAAATTACCTCAGTATTCCCTTCTAGGTGGTGACAAATGTTTGATTAGTGCGCCAGTATCTAAGTTAGACATCTAGAATCAAATTTAAATAATTACTTTTCTTTTGGAAATTGGATGTTTTCATCGGACTATGCAACTTTAATAATAATAATAATAAAATTAAAATACAAAATAAAGCAACACCAACACCGTGCAAGCTAGTCGTGCTCATAAAGGTGCATTTACACGGCGCAACGTTACCTCAACAAATCACTCAAATTACGATGTAAAAAGTTTGTTCAGTGCAACACGCAACAAAATAGGAGTTGCTCTATTTTCTTGAGCCGCTGTTGAGATATTGAGTGCAAGGACCAATGGAAACCCCTCTCTGATCATGTGACCTCGTTCTCTGGATCCTTTCATTGATGACATCACTATTGTGAGATGTTGAGCTCAAGCACCAATGAAAACGTGCCTCTTTTATCATGTGACCTGGTTCCGTGGATCTTTTCATAGATGGCGCCACTAGAGTGGTAGAAACACCCACACGGCAACTAGATGCGCTCAGCAAGTTGCACAAGTCACACAACTTGTTGCGCCATGTAAGCGCACCATTAGTATTTGCTAAAGGGCGTAGTGGGTTCTTCTGAATTCCAAAGTTCTTGGAAGTGGGTGATTTGCTAGTACATTGGGGCCCTTAAACCTGGGTCACTCTCTGTACTATCTCATACTCCAGCCACCAACCCTTGCAGTGTGCTAAACTCTGATACGATGCATGTAGCAGGATGCCTCGTGTTATGTACACACAGGACTTTTGAACAATCGGTTAGGATCTCTTTGATTTTTTAAATATCAATTTAGAATTTAATCCGATGATTTTTTAGGGGTATGGATTAGGTATGTGCACATACAACTTCCGATTCAATATCCTAACATGAAACTGTTATAAGGTGTTCATTGGGGTTCCATAAAATGTCATTGTGAAAACAGCGGGGTCGCGCTAAATCGGGGTTCAGTTTACTGAATTACCTTTGAATTAAATAATTCTGGGTTCAATGAATCATCGCGTTATATCCGAATTTGCATTGAATCGGGGTTTGTTTTAACGGGGTTTCACTGTAACTATATACAGTAAAACTTCTTTAACCGACCACCGACCACTGACCACCTCCACAGATCGATGCTTTTTGTGGGTCCCAAATGAGCGCCCATACAATACCATTGCAATGATAATAAAAAACTTCCTATACCACCTCCCTAAATGGACCATTTAAAGTCGGTCCCATGGTAGGTCGATTTAGACAGATTTTACTGTATATATCTTAGATTTAAACAACTTGACTTATTGATAAAGCAGGGAAAAGTTCAATCGCGGACAATTGGTCTTCCTCATTCCACTGCTCCTTGCCCAGTCCTAGTAATGCCGAGTGCCAGGCGAGGAAGTGACAAATATCAATTATTTAAGTCTTCGATTTGGTTTGGTGATGGAATCCAAGATCTCCTACACAAGTGCGCTTGCTCATCGGTTGTTAACATTTTGCGATGTCTCTTATATTTTACAGGAAATTGATTTCGAGATGCGCGCCCCCTACATCCCGATGAGCGGAGACTCCGACCTCATCTTCGAGTCCCCGGTGCCGCTGTTCCAGAACTACGACGACGTCCCCGGCACGTAAGTCACCCCTCCCTACTCCTACTGGGGCTGCGAGTCCCTAGTCCCTGCAAGTCCCTGCAAGTCCCTGCAAGTCCCTGCAAGTACCTGCCAGCCCTTAATGGGGCTGTCACATTACGACGTATGGTGTTAGCGTATGACGGCGTATGTGGTTTTCGACCCATACGCCGTCATACACTACACATAGGTTAGGCATAGGTTGGGCATATGCCATATACGCTTGTCATATGCCGTCTTACGCCTGTCTGTCCAACAATTTTTGTGCATGCTCAAAATTTTCAGCGTATGGCTCATACGCTGCTCATATGCTAGACGTACACTATGCATATGCCAGCATAGGTTACGCATAGGTTAGGGGTATGTCAGCATAGGTTAGGCGTATGTTGCACCGACACGGTGTCTCTGGCATACTCACAACATTCTGTAAAAGGGCTGTCACACTACGACGTATAGCCTTAGCGTATGTGATTTTCGACCAATACGCCATCATATGCCGGCATAGGTTGGGCATAGGTCGTATACGCTTTTCATATGCCATCATATGTTGGCGTAGGTCGAGCCAGCGAAACAATTTTTGTGCAAGTTCAAAATTGTCAACCTATGCCGGCGTATGCCTCATACATTTCTCATATGCTAGACGTATGCTAGATGTACACCGGCATAGGTTACGCATAGGTTAGGGGTTCGTCGGCATAGGTTACTCATATGCTGGTCCTGTCACCTCCAACCGTCAAAATACGTCCCAATACACCGAGTATACGTCGTCATATGCTTTGAATACGCCGCCATAGGCTAGGGGTAGGTTACGCATACGCTTCAAAAGCTCCCGCAGTGCAAAAAGGTCGGCACACGTCGAGCTATAATGTTTTAAAAATTATTGTGCCATGTTACGCATACGCCGCCGCCATACGCCATAGTGTGACAGCCCCATTAAGTTGCATAGTCCCATGGTTTTGAGTTTCTGCCATTTTCTGAGATAAATTAATACATTGGATTGATCGTTATAATCTACTTTACTTTTCATTTGAATTAACTTTAATTTTAAATGGCTAACTTTGGAGATATTTGAAGTGAAAACGTGCCAAATTAATTTTGGTAAGTACGTCAAAGCTGTTTTGGTTTTGAAAATTTTATGTTTTCGTCGGACTAGGCATCTTTACAGGGTTCGTAATAGTCATAAAAAAAACCTAAAAAGCAAAAATGAAGTAATGAAATGTCATACAATTATTAATACAAAAGTTATTATACAGGGATGAAAGATCTCCGCGATTTCGCGGATTTCCGGATTCTTCCTGTAGGCCCCTACTGCAATGCCGCAGCACGATCAGCGTATTCTACTAACAAATGCTTCAAACCGGGTTCAGTTTACTCAACTACCTTTGAATTAAAGAATTCTGGGTCCGATGAATCACCACGTTATATCCTAATTCATGTTAAATCACCGTACATAATAATGGGGTTTCATTGTATAGATATTGGGGATAAAAAGATTAACTATGACTACAAATCGTATCCTGCATAAAGTGGGTTTATAATAAGTGAATTTGATTATTATAGGAAATGAGAACACAGTGCACACTAAAAGTGTGTTGACAGATCTAACAGTTATTTAATTGCCTTAAATTGCTTGATGCAATTATGGCTGTTAATTGATGAGGAAGTACTTAATGTACGAAATTGCTAACCACCCCTCCCTCCCTCCCTCCCTCCCTCCCTCCCTCCCTCCCCCCCCTGCCCCCCTCCCCCCCCCCCCCCCCCTCCCTCCTCCCTCCCTCCTCCCTCCCTCCCTCCCTCCCTCCCTCCCTTCCGCCCTCCCTCCCTCCCTCCCTCCCTCCCTCCCTCCCTCCCTCCCCTCTCCCTTCCTTCCGCCCTCCCTCCCTCCTTCCCTGCTCCTTCCCTGCCTCCCTCCCTCCCTGCCTGCCTCCTTCCCTGCCTCCTTCCCTGCCTCCCTCCCTGCCTCCCTCGTCCTCCCTCCTCCCCTCCCTCCCTCCCCTCCCTCCCGTCCTGTTCCCTCCCTCTCCCCTCCCTCCCTCACAAAGTAGGGCTTTGCCTGGGTCTCAGTGTAGATTATAGCCATTTATAATGTATATACTTGGACTGTAATGTTTAATTTGGAAATTACTATTGGTTCTGTACTATTGTAGCTAGTTAGTAATATTTTCTCACTGGTTGTAATGTTTTCAATCCATTAAAATATCTCAATAGCCACTAAGTCCCTCTTGCACATAAAACATATTGTATTAGCCTGTGTTTACCTCACCAAGGAGAGAAATTTCACATTTTCGGTGGATTTCCGATTCCGTTATTGTGGTTGATTTCTCCTCATCCCACTAATGTCAACCAGTTACGACTTCGCTGTAAGGTGTACACTATTTTATGTCCCCATCTAAGATTTAAACATTTTTCCGGGTGAGTAGCCCAGACCTCCCCCCCCCCCCCTCACCCTCCAATATAACATCCCTTAAAGCTGCATAGTCCGATGAAATATCAAATTTTCAAAACAAAACCAATTATCTAGATTTGATTTGACATATCTAACTTAGATACTGATGCACTTATTAAGCATTTGTTTCTGTGTAGAAGGCAATACTGAGTCAATTTAACAGAACCTGTTACTGCAGAAGTCTATGGTGTCAGAGTTTTGGCAAGCTTGCCAAAACTAATTTTCCATGTTTGCACTCAAAATATCTCAAAAGTTTACCATTTAAAATAAAAGTAACTTTGAACTAATGTAAAGTAGAAACTAGTGATCGATCTAATATATTTATCTCAGAAAAAATACAGAAATTCAAAACCATCGGACTATGCAACTTTAATATCTCCGGTTTTTCATTTTCCAATGCTGGCAACCCGGGTCAACCTGCACATGTAAGCAAGGTTGGGCTGATTGCATCATGAAGCCTCGTTAGTCCAATGGTTAGGGCCCTCGCCAATGGAATGGCAAAAATGTCGAGTAGCCATGCCAGTAGAGGAACTTGAACCACCACCAGTAAGTGAAAGCTGCTGGTGAAGAGTGAGAAAAAATTGAAGACTAAGGAGCGGATGCATCAAGCCGCGAAGCTATAAAAAGAACTACTGGTTATATTTCTGGGAGAAAAGCAATCGCTGAAATGTCGGCAGCTAAGATGGGTTTAGCTATATCTATATATATATATATATATATGCAAGTTTAAATACAGCATAACATCAGATGAGTTGAGCGTTCGCCTCCCGTTTGTGTAGACCGTGGGATTCGAACCCTGGTCGAGTCAGACCAATGACTTAAAAATTGATACTTGTTGCTTCCTAGTCAGGCCCTCGGCATTATTAGGAGAGGACAAGGACTGGTTGGCTCAGTGTCAGGATAATGTGACTGAGTGGGAGTCATGGTGCTAGCGGCCTGGTCTCACATTATCCTGATACTGAGCTAACCAACTTTTGCCCTATCCTATTAATGTCGAGCGCAAGGCTAGGAAGCGACAAGTACCAATTGTGTAAGTCATTGGTTTGACTCGACTGGGAATCGAACTCCCAACCTTCCTCACGGGAAGCCTACGCTCTACCGATTTCGGCCACCGCGTCCGGTATATATGACCATAGATGTTGCTAGGACGTACAACCTCCAACAACCAACCAATCGTTGTAAAACGCTATTTCTTTTGTTCTCTGTTCTAATATGACATTAGATGTTGCCAGGACGTAAAACTCCAACAGGAAGGAGTAGTACTATGTGGTGGCAGCGGGTTTCCTCCAAAGAAATATGTCAGAATGACCATATGTTTGACGTCCAATAGCCGATGACAAAAATCAATGTGCTTTAGTGGCGTCGTTAAATAAAGTAACTTTTTTTATTTTAAACTCCAACAACCAACCCAATCTTTTGTTCTCGTTCCCATACAGGTGCATGGGAATCACTGAGACGGTGTTCACACCTCGTTCTGAAGTGGAGCCGGGCCCCATCCCCGTGCCACTGTCGGCCCTCAAGCAGCAGATCATCGCCGAACAGAAGCCCATCCTGCTCGAAGGCGAAGTTGGCAAATGTCCACTGAAAATAAAAAGGGCGAAGGAGACGAATCGATTGGAAACGGGTCCTCCTACAAAGATTCGGCGTACGCCCACTGTGGATCTGGCCGCTGTAGGCAATAAGAGCAGTTACCAGAGACCAGGTAGGCTATCCAGTTTGTATACTGTTATGAGCTGTGTGGAATCGGAAGGTCATGGGTTTGATGCCCAGCCGAGCCAAAGCGAAGACATAATGGGCTGATACTGGACAGGATATCAGCGGTTCTGTGTACATTTTGTCGGTAGGATATGGTATGGGTATTGCAGCATGGTACTTCCTGCACTGTACCTTGTTAGAGCAGCACTATAAAGCTACTAGGAGCGCAATTACAAGTCAATATTGGTCCTGAGCTCATTGCTAGAATATAAAACTAATTGTACAACTATGCTGTGATTCTTTTTGGGAAGGGGTGGGTTGGGGGGGGGGGGCACCCTCACCTGATATGATCTTAGATGTTGCCAGGACGTAAACTCCAACAACCAACAGCTTTGGGAATTAGTTAACATATATTTTTGTGAAGGTTTTTTTCCCAATACTTTTACATCAGAGAGTGATCTGTCACAAGTCGGTAGCCGTCCTGATATGACCTCAGATGTTGGCAGGACGTAAGACTTCCCAACAACCAAGCACCCATAATAAGGAGGGGGGGGGTAGAATATATGTGTGTGTGGGTGTGGGTGTGTATGTATATATATATATATGTGTGTATGTACTGGCTTGAGGGAGTGAAGGAATGTTACTTGTTAGAGCTATGATTGGCAGCCAACCGGTTTGTCTGGTTTTATCTTTAAAACATTTATCTCATCAAATAGACCAGCCTGCAGACTTTAGTTTGAATGGCGCAGGCTTATTAAGTCTAGACGTGGTGCTCTGACAGAAACAAATGCAGCTGGAGTTTCAGATAACTACTTGCCATATGCTCTCCTCGCGTTGCTGGAAAACCACCGACCTTTGACCTCACAAAGCCGGGCCGGGTCGGGCCCAGAACGAGACTGGTGGACAGAGCACAGTGCACAATAAAGACCCCTGGTCTATAACATGAGGGTCATTTACTGACCGACCGTCTGGGTCAGATCACTGACAGTGGTATGTGTGTTTGTGTGTGTGTGTCTGTGTGTGGTAGGGGCCCTTCTACTTAAAGTTGCATAAGCCGATGTTTGAATCTTATCTGCTATATTCAATTTGAAGTAATTTTTATATTTTTAAGTTGACTTTACAGATATTTGAAGTAAAAGTAATTTGGTGTGCACATCAAAATGTTACACATGGGCTTTGTTTTAGCCTTTTCCGAGCATACCAACATAGCAAAGTTCCCTCCTTTTATCCCTCCCTCCCTCCCTCCCTCCCTCCCTCCCTCCCTCCCTCCCTCCCTCCCTCACTCTCTCCCTCACTCTATCCCTCCCTCCCTCCCTCCCTCCCTCTCCCTCTCCTCCCTCCCTCCTTCCCCCCCCCACTCCCTCCCTCCCTCCCTCCCTCCTTCCCTCCCTCCCTCCCCTCCCTCCTCCTCTTCCCTCCCCCCCTTCTTCCCTCCTTTCCTCCTTCCTCCTCCCTCCTTCCTTCCTTCCTGTACAGTATATCCTTGGAGAGTGTCATTGTTGTGACTTTATTGTCGCGTACATCTGGCCGTAAATTTCCTTTTCCCCCCCCCCCCCCCCTCCCTTCCCTCCCTCCCTTCCCTCTGCAATCACTTTTATCCATGAATATGTTATGCCTTTATAGGGTCTGAGCTTTGAAGCATTCTTACCGAGGAGAGTAAGATAAGATCGCCCAGGTTGTGTGAGTGGAGGTGGTTCCAGTATCCAGTGGCTATCTATATTGGCACAAAGTTGGTGAAATGGGAGAGAATGCAAAAAGACAAGATGGCGACCACAAAATGCTGTCGATTTGACTTTTAAAGTCTATTAAATTACATGTTTTATTATATTTTTCAAAACAAAAATAGCGGGTAAATGTGAAGATGTGTGTGAAGAATATATTTTGCTTCTTAAATTAAGAATTTATGTGCACATTTTCATTTACCCAGTCGTTCGCCACTTTTTCTAATGGGTTGTTCTTCAGACCTACTGTACAGAACAGTATTTGGTTAATCTTTTATATAGGGGGAGGGGGGGGGGGTGCTAGAGGCGATTTGGGGGAGGAGGGCGAGAGGCGGAGAGGGAATGGATTAAGTCTGGAGATGGTGTGAGTGTTTAGCGCGGAATGGATGTGTTTTTAGTTTCAGAACTGCCCATTATTTGAAGATTTCACCAACGTCATTTGTCTCCCTTCTTTTACACTATAGTTACACCCTTAGAATACATTCACTTATTGCTGTGTAATGCACAATTTTTTATTTTTAATCAAAAAGATGTGGACTCACGGGCGGGGAGGGGGGAGGCAGGCACCCACTTCATTCCCCCCCACACACACACAAATCCACTTCACACACACACACCCATACACACACACTACTCCACATACAAATGTTTATAACGTTAAAAGGTTGTTTGACCAAAGGCTAAATTAGAGGTGCATATTACTGTAGTGGTCTGCACTGACCTCTCAGGCAAGGAGCCGCATAGGCAGGTAGGCGTGGGTAGTGTGTTGATATCAGGGAGCCTAGGTGGTGTAATGGTTAGCACACTGGCCTGGAATGCAAAGAGATGTGGGTTCGAGTCCCGCTCTAGGCGCAATATTTCCCATTTTCATCACCCCCATGACACTGGTTGCCGTGACCATGATCCTGTACAAGCTATGCGCTGTATAGTTGTTGAAACTCCCCTGTGTATGTATATATGTAAGTGTATTGTCTGTATGTATGTAATTGTAAGCATTAAAAGACTTACAATTCCAGGGGGACGAGTGTAGTGGTCTGCACTGACCTCTCAGGCAAGGAGCCACATAGACAGCTAGGCGTGGGTAGTGTGTTGATATCAGGGAGCCTAGGTGGTGTAATGGTTAGCACACTGGCCCGGAATGCAAAGAGATGTGGGTTCGAGTCCCGCTCTAGGCGCAATATTTCCCATTTTCATCACCCCCATGACAGTACTATTAGTCAGCATTAATTTCAGTTTTATAGCGCTTAGTGATGTTATACATGGCAAGTCATAAGATAAAGAACAGCTCATTTGATATACTAATGCTTATTATTCTGCCCACTAAGTATACAAATACAATACAAGTCGTCTGGTAAAGTCGTATAGTGAAGGCCATCAATCAGGTTTTGATTTGTACAACAATCCGGCATAGAAATATTGATGGTAGCTTTAGAATTGTGGGTTGGCGAGCGGAGTGGTTGGTGTGTGTGTGGACTATGAACTAACCGCCCTCCAGTTACAGGTGTAGACATAACTCACTATGTCGACCATACAAATATGCTGGGCTTAGATTTTGGTGTGTTAAGGTTGTATTGTTCGATGGTTTTGAGTTTCTGGCATTTATAAATGATAATATATCAATGAATACGTTAGGTAGCTTGTTATAATCTACCTTACTCTAGTTTAAAGTAACTTTTATTATAAATGGCTAATATAGGAGATATTTGAAGTGAAAAGAAAATATGCTAAATTAGTTTTCAGGTGCACAACGAAATGCAGGACATCACAGTCGTTAGCAGCAACATATTCTATTAGTATTATTTCCTTCTAAGCAGCTACTAATGTTAATATAAGCGCACGCGCAGACCCGGCGTGTCGTGTAGGAGGAGGGGTCCAGACGTTTTGGTAGATGGTAGTCCGGTCAAACCAATGACTTAAAAATTGATACTTGTCGCTTCCTAGCCAGGCGCTCAACATTATTAGGATAGGGCAAGGACTGGTTGGCTTAGCGTCAGGATAATGTGGCTGAGTGGGATATCAGGTCATGGTGCTGGCAGCCTGATCTCCCAGTGGGGCAGCACTAAAAAGTCGCCATGAGTGCACACTATCACAAGTCGGTACCCGTCTTGATATAACCTTAGATGTTGCCAGGACGTAAAACTCCAACAACCAACCAGCTCTAGGAGGGGGTGACCAGGGCCTGCCTTTGAGGCCCGCCCGTCATGCACATGTGTAACATGAGCTCTTGGAACTATAGGCGGGCATTTCTTCTTCTTAAAGATGTATACTGCCTACCATGGATAAGTCTGAATAGACTTGTTTTCATCATTAGACAGTTTGTTGATAGAACCCAAGGGATTTTTAACCTCCCACACCACACAGACATGGTGTGAGAGCAACTGGCCTTTGATGATGCTGAAAGTTATACACAGCGGTGGAAATCCAAATTGACAGAGGTGGAGGCACGGGGAATCGAACCACCGACCTTCAGATTCGGAGTCTGACCTAGAAAAATGTCAGACACTCTAACCACTCTGCCACAGAGAACACCACCTCCTCCTTCTCCACCCCCTTCTTCCACCTCTCCTCCTTCACCCCGCTCCCCATCTTCACCCGTCCCCCACTCATCTTCCTCTTCCTTCCTCCTTCTCCTCGTTCACCTCCTCTTACTCCACCTCCACCACCTCCACCCCTCACCTTCTCCCTCCACCTCCACCCCCTCCTCCTCCCTCCACCTCCACCCTCTCCTCCTCCCTCCCCCATCCTCCTTCACCCCTCCCCCCTCCTCCTCATTCACGCCTTTCCCCGCCCCCCCTTCTCATTCACCCTCTCACCCCCCCCTCCTCCCCCGCCATCCCCCCTCTCATGTTCACCCCTTCCCGTCCTCCCCCTCCTCCCCTCTCTCTTCCCCCTTCTCCCCCTCCTCTCCGCCCTCCGCCTTCTCATTGCTCCCCTCTCCCCCTCCTCCCCGCCCTCCCCCTTCTCTTCAGCACTCTCACCCTAGTCCCCCGCCCTCTCGCTTCTCATCTCTCATTCCCCGTCATCCGCCCGCCCTGTCCTTCTCTTTCCCGCTCTCCCCCTCTTTCGCCCGCCCTCCCCCTTCTCATTCCCCCTATCCCGTCTCTCCCCGCCCTTCCCTTTCTCATTCACACCTCTCCACCGTCCTCCCCCTCCGCTTCTCTTCTCCTTCACTCCTCTCCCCGCCTTCCCCCTTCTCATTCAGCCTCTCTCCCCCTCCTCCCCGCCCTCCCCTCCATATTCTCCCCCTCCCCTCCTATCCCGCCCTCCTCCTTCTCATTGCATCCCTCTCCGCCTTCTCGTTCTCCCCTCTCCCCCTCTCCCCGCTCTCCTGCCCTCCCCTCCTCATTCATCCCTCTCGCCCGCCTCCTCCCTCCCCCTTCTCTTCCCCGTCTCCCCTCCGGGCCTCCCTCCTTTCCCTCTCCCCCTCCTCCCGCCCTCCCCCTTCTCATTCACCCCTCTCCCTCTCCTCCCGGCCCTCCCCCTTTCATTCATCCTCCCCGCCTCCTCTTCTCATTCACCCTCTCCTCCTGCCTTCCCGCCCTCCCCTACTCATGTTCCTCTCCCCTCCTCCCCCGCCTCCCTTCTCATTCACCCCTCCCCCCGCCTCCCTCTCCTCTCCTCCTCCTCCTCCTTTCCACCTCCCTGTCTCAGAACATACAGTACGGACATAATTAAAACTACTTCTTTATCCCCCACCCACCTGTGTGTTGTGGGTGTACTTCATGGACGACCCACTCTCCGGGCAGGTGAGAGGTGTGTTGGGGGGGGGGGGCGCGAACAAAGACTCGTGTGTCAAAGTGAGCGGACGGATACACAATTGATACCACCCCATCTCCCATCTCCCATCTCCCATCACCCGACCATAGCCCTCCGTACACAATGTATACAGTCAGATTACTACACATTCTTTTGTGCCATCTCAGAATTGCAGCGACGTACTGGCTTTCACCCCGATTTAAGCAAGTTGGGTTTTTTTCACATTCAAAATTTTAGAAAAGAAGAAAAACTGATGTTAGAAAAGGGAAATAAAGCTAGTAAAAAAAGACCAGTGAATAAAGATTAGTGAATGAAGATTAGTGAAAAAAGACTAGTGAATAAAGATTAGTGAAAAAAGACTAGTGAATAAAGACTAGTGAATAAAGACTAGTGAATAAAGACTAGTGAATAAAGACTAGTGAATAAAGATTATTGAAAAAAGACTAGTGAATAAAGACTAGTGAATAAAGATTAGTGAAAAAAGACTAGTGAATAAAGATTAGTGAAAAAAGACGTGAAAAAAGACTAGCTAAAATGTAAGACCAACCAAAACTCTTTATTATAGCGCATACTAAGTAGTGACACCTGATGTGCCTCATAAGAATCACATGGCGTTGTAGAACTGGCTGAATGTTAAACTAGTACCTACAGTTCATCATTCTTGTCTGAGGCTAGACTTCGGTTTAAGTGTAAGATATGTGGAAAGTCACACTGACGCTAATATATAGGACGAACCCTGCAAGTAAGGAGCTCTGAAGGTAGAAAATAACCTGCCTATGGTTTGCTAGCGGTGTCCATGGGTGATTTTAGTTTTTCTTTGTAATTCAAGAAAATTAGTCAAATATAGCTAGGCTCTGACATGGAATTCCTCATTCAGAGTGAGGCGCCTTACAGCTTTCAAAACTATACATTTAGCTTGGAAGACCAGACACGATGGCCGAATGAGTTGAGCGTTCCTCTCCTGTTTTGGGAGATCGGGGGATCTGAACCTATAGGTTAAAAATTGATACTTGTCGCTTCCTGGCCAGGCGCTCGGCATTATTAGGATAGGGCAAGGACTGGTTGGCTCAGTGTCATGATAATGGAACTGATCAGGGCATGGTGCTGGTGGCCTGGTCTCCCAGTGGGGCAGCACTAAAACCTCTCTAAATCGACCGACCATGGGACCGACTTTAAGTGGTTCATTTAGGGAGGTGGTCGGTTTAGGGAGTTAGAATATTCTTACAATGGTATTGTTGGGACCCAAATAAAGCGATCGATATAGGGGAGTGCTCGATCTGTGGAGGTGCTCGGTAAGAGAGGTTTTACTGTAGTTGTGTATGGAACGCCTATTGAAATCAAGTAACTGGATCTTTAAAGTGCACTATACAAAGGCACAATGTGATTTGCTGAAACACCATAGCACTGCCCTGTGTGAGTAGCCCTTTCGATAAGATAATTAATTACAGTAGTATCTGTCTTCAGCGACCACTGTGATCTGCGAAAAGAATATCAATGTACAAGGTGTTTTTGTTTCATTTGATAGTCCCTCTGATGACATGTCACCTGCTAGCTCAGGACAACAATGGTCTTTGTGCAGAGTTGTCCATTGAAGACATGTATTACTGTGTGCAGTCTCCATAGGCTCTATATAGTGAATATAGATTCCACCTGATATGCACTGCTCAATAGCCATCATTATTTTCCTATTTTTGCGATCTGTCCCCTTATTGTCTGTCTTCTCTGCTTCTAAGTAGTCTGATACGTGAGGTGTCACACAGAAAATGTGCACTGTCACATCATAACAGTGTACATCTGTTCTTGGGACTGTTGGATGTGAGATGTTTCAAAATGCTGGTTAGTAGTTATTAGCTGCTCTTTGGTGGCTTTTTTAAGAGAGAAATAGATTGAAAAAAGAAAGCAAAACAATAACTCGTGACTGAAGCAAAGACCCTATAATACGGCTCACTCCCTGTCTCTCCCATGGTAATGTAAATTTTGCAGTGCCACCTTGTGGTGGGTTTGATCAGCCCGGCTGCTGGTTGGTGTTTCACATGTAAACACATACAATTATATTATTCATGATATAGGTAAGTATGAATACACATCAATATGAAATTGCTATGAACAAATACACATCATCATCAGCATCATCATCAGCATCGCCATCGTCACACATCTTTCATATTCATATATACATTTATACATATAATATAGCACCTGTTTAACCAAGAGAAGAGCCAGCGCACCAAGTGGTGGGTTTGATCATTTTGATTACACAGTACAGGCTGAGTGAGCCGTCTTAGTATTATAGGGTCTTTGACTGAAGTACTGAGAACCCGCCCCGTCTTTTTTCTTTTTTTTTGGAGGGGGGGGGGGGTGTTCCCACTCCCTTCCACCATCTCCTTTTCCTTTTTTATTTGTGTTATTATTATTTCCCGTAGAGCAGGGCGCAGCTCAGGGAGTAAGTAGCGTGTCCACCTTTGAAGGTGCCGGTCATCACATAGATCGTGCTCAGTGGACACATTTGCAGTTTGGGTTATTTTCCATTCCAACCAGTGGTCCACACCTGGTTCATCAAAGGCTGTGGTGTGTGCTGTCATGTCCGTGGGAAAGTGCATACAAAAGACCCCTTGCTGTTTATCAAAAAGAGTAGCCTATGTGGCCGCAGTGGGTTTCCTCCAAAGAAATATGTCAGAATGACCATATGTTTGACGTCCAATAGCCGATGATATTAATATCAATGTGCTCTAGAGGCGTCATTAAATAAAACAAGCTTTACTTTTATTTCCCAACACCCGGTGCTTTCCCCAATACTTGGGTTGATTTAACATTCCTTTCAATGCAGCACACTCAGACTCAGATTGTGGTGACGGTCTGTAGCCTTGGGATGGGAAAGGCTGCGTGTTATCTATCGACTGAGTGTTTACAGGCAGTTTGGACGGACATTCCACGTAGTGTTTATTTCTACCATAGGTGGTGCATGGAATACATTCAACTACAGTGAAGTCTCCCCTGACTTTTTTCTAGGTCAGATTCCTAATCTGAGGGTCGGCGGTTCGATTCCCCGTGCCCCCAGCTCTTCCAATTTGGATTTCCACCGCTGTGTATAACTTACAGGGTCATCAAAGGCCGGTTGCTCGCATACCATGTCTATGTGGTGTGGGAGGTTAAAAATCCCTTGGGTCGGTAAAAAGGGAAGGCTCGGGCTTTCTATCGACCAGCAGTGGAATGAGGAAGACCAGTCGTCTATGACTGAAATTTCCCCTGCTTAAACAACTAATAGACCAAAAAAAACACCCCAAAAACGATTTAACGTGTCCCGATTTAACGTGTCCCGATTTAACGTGTCTCGATTTAACGTGAAATTGGACATAACGCGATGGGTCATTGGCCCCCAGAATTCTTTAATTCAAGGCAATTCAGTAAACTCAACCCTATTTAGCACGACCCCGTTTTTTCCCCAGCGATGTCTTTTTATGGACCTCAATGACCGCGTTATAACGGGGGTTCACTGTACCAGAACTAGCGCGTTCTAGCGGTTTGCAGTTTGCAGTTTCAGTCATAGATTGTACATGGCGCCAATGCTATCTTATCACTCAGTCCAGTGACCTACTTTTGGTTTTATGGACTATTGATGCTACTTACTTCCCCTCCTTGAGTGTCAAAGTTAGATCTTTGCGCCGAGTGACACTGCAGTATGTGGCAATACAGTGCAGTTGGAAGTAGATTCAATAATATGGTGGTGAATTACCGACTCCAGAACCACTCACAGGTGGCGCCACCGTGGCTGAAAGGGGAACTAGGCGGTGATGTGATATGTAATAAATATAATAAGTATATTTCAAGGCGGGTAAAAGGAGACAAAGTGGCAGGGTCTTTGTTTATATTCCCATAGTGGACATTAGAGCACAGACACACACACAGACACACACACACAGACACACACACACACACACACAGACACACACACGCGCGCACACGCATGCATATTATATGTCAATTGTCATGGGGTGATGAAAATGGGAAATATAACACCTAGAGTGGAAATCGAACCCACATCTCTTGCATTCTGGACCAGTGTGGTAACCATTACACCACCTAGGCTCCCTGATGTCACCACCCCATCCACATCTACCTGTCTATGTGGCTCCTTGCCTGAGAGGTCAGTGCGGACTACTACATGCGTCCCCCTGGAATTGTAAGTCTTTTAAATGGTTTACGTCTATAAGTCATTTTAATACTTACAATTGCATATATGTATACAGGCAATGCAGTTACATACACACGTACACAAGGTAGGTTCAACAACTATGCAGCACTTAGCTTGTACAAGATCCAGGTCACAACAACCAATATCATGGGGGTGATGAAAATGGGAAATATAGCGCCTAGAGCGGGAGTTGAACCCACATCTCTTGCATTCCGGGCCATTGTGCTAACCATGTACCCCTTGTCACCACCCTATCCACGCCTACCTCTCTATGTGGCTCCTTGCCTGAGCGGTCGGTGCAGGCTACTTACTATATATGTATAGGTACATGGGTTGCTGAAGACGGGTACCAACTCATATAGGTTTTTAAACAAATTTCATCAGTGAATAATACTATCATTTAGACTTTTATTTAGCTATATGATTGTGAGTTTACAAAATTCATGAGTGTCCATTGACACAAAATTGATTGTATGCTTTTACATGTAAAAGCGATGGTTTGAACAAAAACAAACATTTCTCGCCGTGAATATGGCCTATGCTGCCGACACGGCGTAAAGCAACCACCAATCACCAATCAATCAACTACTGTAATTAATTTTCTCATCAAAAGGACTAAATAGTTTGATACTCGTACAGGGCATTGCTATGGTGTTTCAACAAGTCACATTGTGCCTTTGGCTAGTGCACTTTAAGGATCGAGGGACCTATTTTAACATTTGTTCCTTACACAAATGTTCGCCACTTCTAAGTTATTCCATGGGGAACTAGAGTGGTAGCAGATCTCTCAGCGTTGTGTGGAGCAGGCCATGTGATCAGTTCAATTAGATTAGATTTAATTAATATATTAAATTCGTTAATACATATAGGTCCCTATTTGTTTTGTGTTAAAATGATGTTATGGATGTGTGTTAAAATGATGTTATGGGTGGATGTTATACGGTTAATTTTAACAGCTTTCTCAATTTGTATAAGATCAGAATCAAAAAGTGACGAAGAAAAGAATGTCAACTCTGACATATGCACAACATATAAACCTTCATATGAATATGGATCCTGTTATTATTTGGAATGTTTTCTGCTATTATTTGGAATGTTTTCATTTTTGGTTTTCATGTCACAAAAGTGGTAAACAGTTTCTTAGAACGACCCAGATACATTTAGATTATATCCACTTTTCGCTATGAATATCAATGTGGCATACAACCACAATCAATCGATCAATCAATCAATGATGACAGGGTCCGTACAGAGCCTGGAAAGTCTTGAAAAGTCTTGGAACTTCATTTGGCCCATTTTCAAGGCCTTGAAAAGCCTTGACTTTAACCTATTTGGGGTAATTAGTCTTTAAAAGCCTTGAATTCCATTAAACTGTCCCCACTGATATAACTTAGTCTGAAATCACCATTCGCTATTGTTTTTTTTTTCCTGAAATCCAAATGAAAATAGTTTTGAATTCCTATCAAAAACAGCCTTGACATAGCCTTGAATTCTATATCTTCACATGTGTATGGATAGACCCTGAGGTAAGCACTGACTTTGACATGGTGACTACTTGCAGATGAGAGCAAGGTGTCCACTAGCAGTGTCCTGTTGAACCTCTTGCTTAACGGCGAGGATTCTGGACACGGCTACCACAAGTCGGCCCGGCAGGAGCCCAGCCCGACCCGGCGTCAGGAGGACCCGCCGCGCATGGGCAGCAGCACCGGCACCAGCAGCGCCACCAGCACCACCAGCACCACCAGCACCACCAGCAGCGGCGGGGGCCAGCTACAGGAGCAGCTGATGGAGGATGTGGTGATGACGACCACGGCGCCCCACCAGGTACGTGGGTGACTTACCAGTAACCGGGCGCCGGCCGGGCGCCCACTCGACACTGCTCTCTGATATATATATATACAATCTATGGAACTACGATCTGATTCTAGTGTGGTAGATTAATGGTGTTAGATGTTTTCTCCGATTCACCCCTTCCTGCCCTTTGTTTGTACTGTCCCAGTCGGCGCGGATCGGTCGGTCCGGGTAGCTCAGTGACATCATACCGGTGGCACCCCGAGCTGCTCGCACTGACTGACTGACCGACTGACCGACCGACCTCTGGGGCCTCGATAGAATCTGATTCTAGTGTGGTAGATTAATGGTGTTCGGTGTTTTCTCCGATTCACCCCGTCCTGCCCTTAGTTTGTTCGGTCCCAGTCCGCGCGGATCGGTCGGTCCGGGTAGCTCGGTGACGTCATACCGGCGGCACCCCCAGCTGCTCGCACCGACTGACTGACTGACTGACTGACCTATGGGGCTTTGACAGAATAATGAAGTAGATTTCTAGCATGTTAGACTAGCTTCTTACCTCAGCTCTCAATCCTCGGCCAGATATTTGTCCCGTTCCCTCTTTACTGTCTTCTTAATCACAATGATTTTCTATATATTCTTTTAATTTAATTTTTTTTAAATGATGATTAATTCATTTCAATGTCTCGGAACCCTCTGTGTAATCTAACCTATTCAAATATCTGGCCACATGATTTAAAAAAAAATTGATTTCTTTTTATTAAAATCTTTTTTTTTTTAGTAGCTGTCTCTTCCCTATGATGTTTACTTTTCTCCCCCGAAACACCCCGCCACCCCCTGTCAACACATCTAAGCAGACACTCTTCTCTACTTTTGTGAAGAAGTGGCACAATGGGAGCAAAGAATATACCCCAAATACAACCAAAAAAAAAAAAAAATGAAAAAAAAATGAACAGAACCAAGCACCAGGTGGCGAGTATTTAATATTAGCGAGTTGCTTGAGTTGATGCCAGGTGTATGTGCATTGTCTGTTCTGTTTCGACATTGATGTTGGTTTCTTCTTTGTTTCCACGATCTTTAGGGTTATCCCATTAAGTGCTGTCCAGCACGCATCTACTATCGAACAACTATGGGAGCCAGCTTCTAAAACTGAACATTGTCCTAAGGTAAACACTGCTGTCACACACAGTGTATGTGGTATATATATATAATCCATGTTCCAAGCCGGGAAAGTACATGGCGAATTAAGCACATCCACAGTCTGTCATTCACAGCACCTCTGACCTTCAGCTGACCCTCACCATTTGGGGGCAACGCTTTCTCGCTAATGAATAACGGGAAAACAACAAAAAGGAAGAAAAAAAGAAAAGAAAATTAAAAAGGAAGAGAAGTAAATAGTAAATAAATGGCTGGGGGGGGGGCCTAGATGTAATTTTGACGTGCTAAGGTCAGTCACTGTCTGTGAAAGCTGAACTGGATGTGGGCAGCTAGCGCTTTAAGCTACTAAATGCTAATAATATACTGATGCCACTTCGTGTGAAGAGAAAATGTCTTCCGCGATGCCGAGGGTAGGTGTTATGTTTAATGTGGTGAAACCATCGTTACTGGAACAAGTAAATGTGTTGGCAGCCTTTAACTACTCATAACCCGCTTGAAACTCTCCTTTTGACTTTCTGTCTTGTCAATGTCATGTATTCTGTTCCCACCTCCTCCTCAATTGTTGTTTCCATATTTAATTTATTCAAACCGACCACGTGACTTTGGGTACAACCCCCCCCCCTCCCCTCCCCCCTCCCTCCCCCCATCGTCATCCGCTCTCCTCCGCACTCCCTCCCCTCCCCCCCTGCTGCCCTGCTCTCACCCTCCCTTTCTCGTGCACATACCTGTACTGTTAAGAAGGTGATCCTAACTTGTTTGCTTGGCCCTGGTGAAGGGCCTGTGTGGAGTTATACTTTGTGTGAAATGATGCATGGAACTCAAATACTGATAACTATTAATTAGATCATCTTACGGTATTGTCTTAGATTAGTTAAGTGCCTGTACTTAGTCGTATGCTAAGCGAGCTACGGTTAAACCAATGTACACGTAGCTACGGAGCTATTGTTGTGGATGTTGCTGTGTGGCTGTTATAACATAGTACTTGAGAGTAAAGACACAATAATGCCCATTGTGTCTTTACATAACCTAAATGCGTCGTGTATCCAGGGGGGAACCCAGGAATTGGCTAGGTTTTTTTTTCCAAATATGGATCGAAACTACCCCTATTTTAGGGTAATTTTTTTCACATGGGTTGGTGGAACAACACCCATTTTAGGGAAATATTTTATATGGTTTTCTGGTGCAACAACCCACATTTTGGTGCAATCTTTCAAACAATTTTGTTGGGGGCGGGGGGGTCCGGGCAACCAGGAAACCCCCCTGGGTGCGCCCCTGTGTATCCCTGTAGGAGGTTGTGCTGTTTGATTCTGCGTTGACGTTCACTTGTCATATTGGCGGTTGGATAAAATATTCACCCCTGCCTAGAATAGGGGTGAATGACAACCTAGTCTAAATCCTGGTTCCAGTATCTAATGTCTACCTCCATTAGCACAGAGTTGGTGAAATGGGAGAGAATGCAAAAAGACAAGATGACGACCACAGAACACTGTCGATTTGACTTTTAAAAGTCAATTAAAGTATATGTTTTATTATATTTGTCAAATCAGAAGTAGCGGGTAAATATGAAGATGTATGTGAAGCATATATTTTGCTTTTTAAATTAAGAATATATGTGCTGATTTCATTGTTTTTCACCCTTACTGCAAGTACGGGTGAATCTTTTATCTAATTGCCGGTGTGCATCTAAGTATGTTACGGATGAGAAATTTTCGATTTCGGCGGATTTCCGATATTTTGTTTCTTGGTCATATGGGTCATTTCCCACCATATGCTTAATACTGACAAATTTACCTAGACTCAGATTTCCACAATCCCTCATTGCAACAACAACAACAACAACAACAACAACAACAGCAAAAACAACAAAAGATTGGAAAACTTTTCTCTTTTGTTGTTGTCAGAGGCGACTTTTATCCCCGGTATGTACAGTGTTTGTTGTAACCAAGAGAAAGGTTCAGCCTATTCACCGATCTCTGTTCTTGTTGGCACCGATTAGCGCCAACTGCTTTGAGTCTAATTGAATGACAGGAGTCGTGTAATTGATACACAGTCACGTATATGAATTTATACACAATCGTGTATCTAATGTAAAGTAATACACATTCATAAAACATGTAATTTATGCACAGTCGTGTATATAAATTTATACACAATCGTGTATATAAAGTAAAATAATACACATTCATAAAACAACATGTAATTTATGCACAGTCGTGTATATAAATTTATACACAATCGTGTATATAAAGTAAAGTAATACACATTCATAAAACAACATGTAATTTATGCACAGTCGTGTATATAAATTCATACACAATCAAGTGTATAAAGTAATACACAGTTGTGTAATTAATAAACACCATTTAATTTATGCATAATCGTGCATATAAATTAATGCACAATCATATATATAAATTAATACACAATCGTGTAATAAATTAGTGGTCATATAATAAATTAATATAAAGTCACATAATAAACACTGTTGTGTATCTAAGTTAATACAGTCGTGTAATTAATAAGCGCTATGTAATTATTACACAGTCATGTATATAAATTAACAATAATAGGCAGTTTTGTATATAATACACAATTGTGTATATAAATTAATACACAATTAATAATAAATTGTATATATATATTAATACATAATCTTGTAAAAATGAATACCGGGCGTGGTGGCCGAATCGGTAGAGGACAGGGCTTGCATGCGGAAGATTGGGAGTTCGCGAGTTCGGTTCCCGGTCGAGTCAAACCAATGACTTAAAAATTGATACTTGTCGCTTCCTAGCCTGGTGCTTGGCATTATTAGGATAGGGCAAGGGCTGGTTAGCTCAGTGTCAGGATAATGTGACTGAGTGGGATATCGGGTCTTAGTGCCGGCGGCCTGATTTCCCAGCGGGGCAATACTATAAAATCGCCATGAGTGCGTACTGTCACAAGTCGGTACCCATCCTAATATGACCTTGGATGCTCCTAGGACGTAAAACAACAACAAACAAACAAACATGTAAAATTAATACACAATCATGCATATAAATTAATACATAATCGTGTATATAAATTAACACATAATGGTGTTCATAAATTAATACATAATCATGTATATAAACTAATACTAAGTAATAGACAATCGTGTAATTAATACTCATTGGTGATAGAAAACCATGTTTTCTAATGAAGCGCATATAGCCAGAATCAATACCAGTCAGGTATCATAACTGTTCCATCTGGGAGGCTGGCTGTGCGTTACCATGGTAACGTGGCGTGGAAGATACAGATGTGCTGCTATTGTTGGCGTGGTCCGTGATAACGGTGAACTACTGTGTTCAGCGTAGACTGCGTGCATTAAATAAGTAGTAAGTTAAGCATCTAATCTAATTTCTTAGTTTGTTTGTTGTTTTACATCCTAGCAACATCTAAGGTCATCAGGATGGGTACCGACTTGTGAGAGTGTGCACTCCTGGTGACTTCATAGTGCTGCTCCACTGGGAGACCAGGCCACTGGCACCATGACCCGATTTCCTAGTCACATTATCCCAATACTCTGCAAACCAGTCCTTGCCCTATCCTATTAATGCCGAGCGCCGGGCTAGGTAATGACAAGTATCAATTTGATAAGTCATTGGTTTGACTTGGCTGGGATTAGAACTCCTGACCTTTCACATGGGAAGCCTGCACTCTACCGATTAAACAACCGCGTCCGATCTCTATTTCTTAAATTGTCTTCCACCATCCGCTACTTCTTCTGCTCATGTTCCCGTCTCCCGTGATATTTTCTTTGTTAATTTCTAATGATTTATTAAAAATATATATTCCCATCAATTGAAAAAAAAGGGAGAAGGAATCAGGTATCACATGACTCAAACTCGGATCCAGAGTACCAGATGCGGTAGAACACCTACTTGTGTGGAAGGTTGGGAGTTCGAATCCCAATCGAGTCAAACCAATCACTTACAAAATTGATACCTGTTGTTTTCTAATCGGGCGCTCGGCATTACTAGGATACGGCAAGGACTGGTTAGCTCAGCATCAGGATAATGTGACCCAGGGTGATATTGGATCATGGTGCTGGCAGCTCGGTCTTCCAGTGGGGCAGCACTGTAAATTTGCCATGAGTGAGCACTCTCATTAATCGGTACCCGTCCTGATAGGACCGTAGATGTTGTTAAGACTGTAAACCCCAACAAACAAAAAACAAGCAAACAGAAGCGAGATTCAGAGTTGAGGGCAGACTATTCGGGTTAAGTGGGCTGTCGTCTTCTTGGTTTGCTTTCTTTGTACTTTTTGGGGGAGAGGGGAGGGGGGGGGGACAAGGGGAGTGCTATCATTAGTTCCATTGGATGCATGATTCCCCTACCCCCCCCCCCCCCCTCTCGCCCATCTACCAGCTTGAACCCATTTAGGACACATCGTTGCATGGGAACTACGTTCAAACCTTGGACTACTGTGTTTCTTCTCCGCTAACTGCAGCTGTTAACTGAGTGACCGCGTCCTATCCAACCTTCTGTCCAATCTGCTGAGTTGTTGAGCAAATTGAGACTTTGTGCATGCATGTCGAAATGCTGGACATCATAGGTTTTAGCAGTGTCGGTGAGTCGGTGAACTGTTTCAAGTCCCGGCTGGATGCATACTGGTCAAGAATTACATATATTTTGGAGCCAGTGACAGTTGCTTCGATCCACCACATCTGAAGAACTGTCTCCATTTCTATTAATTAAGAGCGGCTAACAGGTCCAAGACCTATTATAGCTGTATCCTATTGATTGATTGATTGAGTGACATAATTTACCTGTATGCAGCGACAAATGTTTAACAAGTGCTCAACGCTGTTGCGCAGATTGAGACTTTAACGAAGTCACTGCGTAGTACCATCAGGTCAGGAACCATGGCGACCAGACCGGTTCACAAAGAATAACTTTTGTTTCTTTTTTTTTTTAAACCACAAAGCACTCCCTCCAACACTTTAAGTACACACTATTTACTGACAATTGTTTCTCTCGTTTCAAATGAGGCATGTCAGTTCTCTTCAACTTCCTGCTTTGATGGTGACATGGTAGAGTGTCAGTGTAAGGGTTGGAGCTTTGGGCTGGGAAGTTTACTGAGTCGTTTTAGTCTGGATGTTGTGCGCGTCTGAGTGTATGTGCGCGTGCGCGTGTGTGTATGCGTGCGTGTGTGTGTGTGCGCGCGCGTGTGCGTTTGTGTGCGCGTGTGTGTGCATGTGTGTGCACGTGGGTGTGCGCGTGTGTGTGTGACCGTGTGTGTGCGTGTGGGTGTGGGCGCGCGTGTGCATGTGTGCGCGTGGGTGTGTTCGTGTGTGTGTGTGCGCTTGCGTGTGCGTGTGTGTTATGGACCGGGTTCTATCCTCCTATGGGGTATGAAATGACAAATGAAACACCGTATATGTTTCAATCCTTGGGGGTCATTGCCCGGTTGATTACCACCAAGGTAGGATAGAGTGACCTCCCACTGTGTCGCCGGGTAACATGTTGGCTTTGTTTCAGCTGGGGTGGCTGCTAGCGAGGTGTGGAATTGGTCCACTGTCGCGCCCGTCCTGTTGACACAGCACAGGTCAGTGTCATCGAGATCGCCACCAATGGCAGTGGGGCTCATATTTGACTATTACAATTGTATAGTCACTGCACGCGTGTGTCATAGGGATGACACAAACATATTGGCACGTCATGCCCTAGATCGGGACTCGAATCCACATTTTTGAAATTCCGAAGCGAGCTTCCTATCCACTAGAATATCAAGGCTACCTGAACCAATCATGCTTTCCTGTGTATGAGCCTTTTTTTTCACCTGGAGAAGTGAGTGCAACTCATTACACTTGCATCTGACATGCTGTGTGTGTGTGTGTGTGTGTTCTATAGAGGGCTAATACATCAGCCAAGGCCCAGAAGGCATGGCTGGGTGGTCATGGTGCACCAGCTGCGCATCAGAAGGACTGGGCGCGGCTGGTGATCGATTGTTGACGGGCGGTGGGTGTGGCCGTGGGTTGCTTGTTGGAGTTTTACATCGTGGCAACATCTAAGGTCACATCAGGATGGGTGCAGAATTGTGATACAGTGCGCACTCATGGCGACGTTCCCACTGGGAGAGCAGGCCGCCAGTACCATGACCTGAAGTCACATTATCGTGACACTGAGCCAACCAGTCCTCGCCCTATCCTAATAATGCACAGCACCTGGCTAGGAAGCGACAAGTATCAATTTTTAAGTCATTGGTTTGACTTGACCAGAGTTCGAACCCATGGGTTCGAATCCAACGATCTACCAAAGCGGGAGACGGACGCTTAACTCATTCGGCCATCCCATCTGGTCTGTGGTCGTGGGTGTGGGTGGGTTGGTATTCTGGGTGGGTATCTGTCTGTCTGTGAATTTGTACCTCTCTGTATCTATTTGTGTGTGGTGGGTGAGTTTGTGTGTGGGTGTGTTTCTGTGTGTATCTATATGTGGGTGGTGGGTGAGTGTCTTTGGTGGTGGGTGTGGTGGGTGTGCGTCTGTGGGTGTCTGTGTGTGTAGAAGGCATGAAGGACTGTCGGCGTGGGCGGGGCCTGCTACCCATAAATACCCGTCCTTGGGAGAAGCACCATAGGCACGTATCTGCTTGGAGAGCTGCCCGGCACCATAATTTATTCACTCTTGCTTCAAGGTAATCCGAGTTATAGGAAGTAACTGAGGACCAGCTCTAGCCAACCGTGCGCTCCTCAGAGCTACCATACAAGGTGTCACCAGCCATTATGAGCTGCTGTTCGAGTTAGCATGGGTTATGTGCGCATGTAGCTCTCATGCGCTGGTCATGGATTTTTCATCAGTTTCTCTTGTAGTTATCATAAACTGCTCATGGAGTTATCATAAACTGTTTGGTCGATTGTAATGGTCTGCTTATGAAACTGCTGCTTGGGGAGTTACTATGAACTGCTCATATACTGCTCTTACAGTTATCATGAGCTGCTCTTGCAATTACCATGAGCTGTTCTTGCAATTTCTATGAGCTACTCTTGTAATTACAATGAGCCACTCTTAGTTACCATGAACTGCCCTTACAGTTACCATGAGCTGGTCTTACAGTTGCCATGAGCTGCTCTTGCAATTACCATGAGCTGCTTGTGCAGTTATCACGAGCTGCTCTTACAGTTAACATGAGCTGCTCTTATAGTTACCATGAGCTGATCTTATAATTACCATGAGCTGCTCTTATAGTTACCATGAGCTGCTCTTATAGTTACCATGAGCTGCTCTTATAGTTACCATCAGCTGCTCTCACAATTACTATGAGCTGTTCTTACACATACCATGATCTGTTCTTACACTTACCATGAGCTTCTCTTGCACTTACCATGAGCTGCTCTTACTCTTACCATAAGCTGCTTATGCTTAAAGTCTGATGGTTTTGAGTTTCTGTCATTTTCTGAGATAAATATATTAGTCGTTGTAATCTACCTTACTTTAGTTTGAAGCAGTTTAAATTTTAAATGACTAGCTTTTGAGATATTTGAAATGCAAATATGCTAACTTAATTTTGGCAAGTACCCCAAAACTCTGACACCATAGGTTTCTGAAGTAACAGGTTCTATTAAATTGACTCAGTATTCCCTTATATGTGGCAACAAATGCTTAATAAGTGCATCTGTACCTAAGTTAGATATGTAGAATCAAATCTATATAATTGTTTTGGTTTTGAAAATGTTATGTTTTCATCGGACCATGCAGCTTTAATAAGTGCATCAGCATTTAAGTTGGATATGTTAGATAATTCTAGGTAAAGTGTTTTGGGTTTGAAAATTTGATATTTGGAATTTGAAGCTGCGCCCGAGCGTGCTGCGTCGCAGCCTTCAGTGCTTCCTGAAGAACCACTAGAAGCAGTAGAACGCAGAATACCTGAATTATCTATTTTGTAAGTCTTTGTTATGTTTGACTCGATCGGACATGGATCGAACCAAAAAGCTCCCCCACCACACACACATATACACATACATATACATACACACGTACACACACATACACGCATATACACACATATACACACACATATACACCCATACAAACATGCACACACATACACACATGCACCCACATACACACATACAATACATACACTCACATACACACACATACATACATATCTAATACATACATACACACATATACACACATACACACACATATATATACACACATACATATATACACACGTACACACACATGCACACACATATACACTCACATACACACACATGCACATACACACATACATCCACTCACATACACACATACATACACTCACATACACACACAAACACATACACATACATACACTCACATACACACACACATACACACACGAAAAGCAAGCGTCCCGCACGTCAGGGAACCCTATCACAATAGAACTAGGATCCAGAGCTATATTACTTTTATCAGACAGACCAGTTCGTCAGACATTGAGCAATATATCACCGAAGAAAATTTGTTATCAACGGAGGCATTTTACTTCATTTCAATTTCGTAAAGGAATTTCTGTTATCAGGTCTTGGATCTTTCACCCACTCAAAGCATCCTCCTTCATCAGTGAATGTTCCAGAGGGGGTGGCCGAATGAGTTAGAGCGTCCGTCTCCCGTGCTGGTAGATCGTGGTAGGTCGTGGGTTCGAATCCTAGTCGAGTCAAACCAATGACTTAAAAATTGATACTTTTCGCTTCCTAGCCAGACGCTCGGCATTACTAGGATAGGGCAAGAAGCAGTGGAATGAGGAAGACCAGTCATCTGCGACTGAAATTTCCCCTGCTTAAACAACTAATGTACCCCCCAAAAGAAGTGTGTGGCATTCTGTCAGGCAATCATAATGTTGATCTATATACAACAGTAACACTTTAATACCACGGTCTGCTCCCTTTCTTAAAGCTGCATGGTCCGACGAAGCATCTACATTTGAAAGCTAAAACAATTAGCTAGATTTGATTCTACATATGTAATTTAGATACTGATGCACTTATTAAGCATTTGTCGCCACATATAAGGGAATACTGAGTCAATTTATTAGAACCTGTTATTGAAGAAATCTATGGTGTCGGAGTTTTGGTGTGCTTGCCAGGACCAACTTTAAACCTGAATAATCCAATAAAAGCATTAAGTTTCCGAAACAAAAGCACTTGGCTAGATTTGATCATAAGTGTTTAAAGACAATTCTAGAGTCATCTTGTACATTTATTGATGCATGCTCACCAAGTGCATAATACATATGTTGAACTGGAATTGCATGCAGTTACTATTACGACAAATAGTCAATTTATTTTATGCTTCTATTATCGAACAGTTTTTTCATGTGGTTATTATTGCAACTGATATTGTCATTTATGTACCAACAAATTGTAATGAATGGCCAGAAGACCAGTGCTCTGGCGCTGACAAAAGACATTATTCGCTGACTAAAATACATTTAGTAAAAAAAAAAAAATATCCAACCAGTTACTTAATTAAACATTACTTGCTGCACTTAATGAATATTAAGTCCATTTAATAGAACCTGTTACACCTGAAAGCCGTGCATTTCTGTGTGTAGCATTTCAATATTTCAATATTACGGCATTTCTATGTGCAACATTTCTATCTGTAACATTTCTATGTGCAACATTTCTATGTGCAACATTTCTATGTGCAACATTTCTATGTGCAACATTTCTATGTGCAACATTTCTATGTGCAACATTTCTATGCGCAACATTTCTATGTGCAACATTTGTGTATGCAGCATCTCGGCGTGAAGCTTATCGATGTGCAACATTTCTGTGCAGCATTTCGATGTGCAGCATTCTGGTGTGCACACCAATTTTTTTTTTTTAATGTTTTCACTTCAAGTATTTCAAAGTTGGCCATTTATAATGAAAGGTTACTCCAAACTAAAATAAAGTACTTTATAACGATGAACTTAATATTTTTATGTAGAAAATATGCCACAAACTCAAAATGCATGCATCCTTAATGCGCCCCCCCCCCCCATCCCGCCTTGTGTGGTGATAGCTGTACCTGTGAGACCCCTCCACTACCCCCCCTAATCGAGTAGATTAGGTTTGTTTGTTTGGGTTTTATGTCCCCGCAACATCTAAGGATCACCACACCTAATGGCAGACTGAGTTGAGCGTCCGTCTCCCGTTTGACTATATCGTGGGATTCGAACCCACCGGTTCGAACCATGGTTGAGTCAAACCAATGACTTAATAATTGATACTTGTCGCTTCCTATCCAGGTGCTTGGTGTTATAAGGATAGGGCAAGGACTGGTTGGCTCGGTGTAAGGATAATGTGACTGAGTGGGCTATCAGGTCATGGTGCTGGTGGCCTGGTCTCGCTGAGGGCAGCACTATAAAGTCGCCAACAGTGCGCACTGTCACCAGTCGGCACCCGTCCTGATATGACCTTAGAATGTTTTTACATTATATATATGTAAAAGCGATGGTTGAGTAAAAAAAGCAATCACTCTTGTTGATTTGAGACTATTATAAAGGTGAATGAATGTAACAGAATATGGCCGGAAGACCAGTGCCTCGGCGCTGAAAAATACCTTTATTCACTGAATAAAATGATCATTTACCAAAAAATATTTTGTTAAAGCAATTCTCGTCGTGAATATGGCCTATGCTGCCGACACGGTGTGAAGAAACAACAAATCAATCAATCATGTGACCTTAGATGTTGCCAGGACGTGAAACTCCAACAACCATCCGACAACATCTAAGGCCATATGAGGGCGGGGGATTAGATAGTCCCAGCACTATCTGGCCGCGGGCAGAACGGTTGTTGGGCGAAGTGACTAAATAAGGCATCCATCCGTTGAGGCTGACACTGGTGCCAATGTCAGTGCACGGAGCGGGGGGGGGGGGCAGTAACTACCGTAATCATCACCTCATTATGGCCACTTTGGGGCTTAGAAATAACCTTTCAATGGAAATAAAAAACAGGTTTTGTTTGTTTGTTTGTTTAACGACCCACCCCCCCATCACAATAAAAAAATTTTTTTAAAGGTAGTGTCTCTTATGTACACTGTGAGAGAATGGTTTGTTTAAAGAAAGGGAGAGAGAAAAAGCTGCTTGCTCTATTGATCACGGATCTAAGTTTGATATATGAAAGAGTAATCCAGCACACTGTATCTGGTTTCTAGAAAGAGTGTGTATTTTTCTCAATGCCCGTTTTACTTGGATATTTTGTTATTGTTTGCTCCTTATTTTAAATAAATATAGATTTTCTTTTAAATGTAAAGAAATAACCCACAAGGGGTTGCTTGCAAGCCTTTGAATATTGGTTGCGCTAACAATCGACCACGCTAACAATAATATACTGCTATTTTGACGCTTCTCCAAGGGATTAAAAGAGACCACAAGAAGAAAAACTTAAATTAAAAAGAAAAAAGAACAAGAATTAATAAAAGGCCATCTAATACTGCCCCTCTAGCACCCGCATCTCACTCTTGGGAAATTTCTGCAACCCCTCATCTAAGAACCATGTAGCTTTATTTAGTCCCACCGGACACGGTGATCGAATCGGTGGAGCGCAGGCTTCTCGTGCGGAAGGTCATGAGTTCAATTCTAGGTCGAGTCAATCCAATGATTTACAGAATTTATACTTGTTGCTTCCTGGCCTGGGTGCTCGGCATTATTAGGATAGGGCAATAGCTGGTTTGCTCAGTGTCAGGATAATGTGACTGAGTGAGATATCAGGTCATGGTGCCAGCGGCCTGGTCTCTCAGTGGGGCAGCACTATTAAGTCACCATGAGTGTGCACTGTCACAAGTCGGTACCCCTCCTGATATGACCTTTGATGTCACCAGGATGTAAAATTCCAACAAGGAAACAACAAACTTTTATAGCCCCCTCAATTAAAAAATGCTATAAAAAAAGAAAAAAAAGGGGGGAAGGGATAAAAAAAAAAGCTGATTTGGTGGGAGGGGGAGGGGGGGGGAGGTGCGGGTGCAGGCAGCTCCAAAAGGGCACCCTACATTTTGTGTTCCACGCACGAGCTACCAAGGCAGAAAGGCCAGCTCCGCACAGCCGCCATTATTCAGATAAATAATTGTTAAAAACAAAGACATGCGGGCACAAACTAATGCAATAATTCATGATCATCATCAGTCATTATGGTGGTGACAAGTCCTGCTGGAACGATGGGATGGTCGAATGAGTTGAGCGTCCGTCTCCCGTTTTGGTGGATTGTGGGATTCGAACCAATGGGTTTGAACCCTGGTCGAGTCAAACCGATCAATTAAAAATGTATACTTGTCGCTACCTAGCTTGGCATTCGGCATGATTAGGATAGAGCATGATTTGGCTCAGTGTCAGGATAATGTGACTGAGTGGAGTATCAGATCATAGTGCTGGTGGCCTGATCTCCCGGTGAAACAGCACTATAAAGTCACCATGGGTGCACATTTGTATAAGTCGGTACCCGTGATATGACCTTAGATGTTGCCCGGACGTAAAACTCCAACAACCAACCAACATTTCTGGTGGGACTCGCTGGTACAGTGGAACGCTGAGGTGGTGCTGGCGTGTGGGTGGCGCCCCCTGGGTGTCCACAACGGTACCCGGAACCAACGATGCGCCATTGTTAAAGTTGCATAATCCGGTTGGTTGGTTGTTGGAGTTTTACGTCCTGGCAACATTTAAGGTCATATCAGAACGGGTACCGACTTGTGAAAGTGAGCACTGATGGCGACTTTAGATGGTGGAGACCACTGATGGAGACCAAGCCACCAGCACCATGACCTGATATCCCACTAAGTTACATTATCCTGGCACTGAGCCAACCAGTCCTTGCCCTGCCCTAATAACATCGAACGCCTGGCTAGGAAGTGACAAGTATACATTTTTAAGTCATTGGTTTGACTCAACCAGGGTTCGAACTTGTGGGTTGGAATTCCGCGATCTACCAACACGGGAGACGGACCACGCGCGCGCGTGCACGCGTGCGCGCGTGTGCGCGTGTGCGTGTATGTGTGTGTATGTGTGTGTATGTGTGTGTATGTGTGTCGTGTCCCGCTCCTAATTGGGTATCTTTGCACCGTGTATGGATCTGCCTGTAGGTCTGTTTGATCTTTGGAAACAGACTATATTTTCGCTCCAAGTCAGTGGGTGTGGGTGTGTACATGTATGTGTATGTGGGTGCTGGTGTGTATATGGGTGGTTTTCTGAAACTGGGTGTCACATATTTCATTTCCACGTTGCGTTGCGTTTCGACATTACGTAATGTTATGTATAAGTAATGATTCATTTTTGTTTGTTTTTTGTTTGCAGCAACTCAAATAGTTATTGTTCCCTCTATGTGTTAAGTATGTTATCAATATTACATGTATTTAATATATCCCATAAAATGTATCAACGGTGTGCTTGTATGGTTTTGTGCTAAAGTGAAAATTAGAAAATTTGGACATCGATGCCATGCATTTACTCCCAACTTTCTTTCAAAACTTTTTTCTTATAAAAAAAAAACCCATCTTTTTTGCTTAACTGTACTCAGTAAAATTAGATTTTAATTTGTTCTGTGTTCAAATGATGTTCTGGATGTATTTGGTTTCCATTTTATACAATTGATTTTAACTTCTTTCCTCGATTTGTGAAAGATCAGAATCAAAAAGTGAAATAAGTTTTTTTTTCAGCTCTGACATGCACGATATGTAAACCTTCATATGAACAGGTATTCTAATATTATTGGGAATATTTTCTGCTCTTGTTTGGAATAATTTCATTGTTGGTCTCCATGTCACACATTGGTACCCATTTTCAGAGAACGACCCATATAGGGGTATATGTTAGTGTGTATATGGAGGTGTGTGTCGGGGTGTTAGTGTGTATGTTTATATCTGTGTGTGTATGTACCAGTGGCTCACAACTGGTTTAACAAAGGCTGTGGTATGTGCTATCCTGTCTGTGGGAAAGTGCATATAAAAGACCCCTTGCTGCTTATCGGAAAGTGTAGCCTATGTGGTGGCAGCGAGTTTCCTCCAAAAAGAAATATGTCATACGTTTGACATCCAATAGTCAATGATAAAAGTCAATGTGCTCTGGAGGCGTCGTTAAATAAAACAAACTGTGTGTGTGTGCGTGCGCATATATGGGTGTTTATGTAGGTGTGTCTGTGGCAGTTTGTGTATGTTGGTGTATATGCATGCATGTGTGTTGCCGTGTATATAGGTGTGGCTGTATATGTATAGGTGTGTGTGTGCGTGTTGAATCTCGCATCATTCATTCTAGTTGAATAGATTTTGCTACTCAGAACTATTTTTTATTTAAATTTAAAAAAAAGTTCTTTTCAAGGGTTGGGGTGGCGGGGCGACCATTGTAATACTTGCGAGAACGCTGTGCATTCACTTTCTCTTTTAATATTAAAACAACACTAGTCATACATATATATTCTTTTAATCTGAGCAGAAGGCAGAAATTGGAAAATGTTGTTTTTATTGTTTGCAAGGTAGCCAATAAATAAAAAGTGTACTTTGTTTTATATATATATAAACAGACGGTAGCAATTGAAGGGACATTTGTCTTTTAAATGGTGTTATATTGAGTTATCGGGTATAGAGTGGGGTGTAGATTAATGCATGTTGGCTATATATCGTACTCGACTGGCTGCATTGGGAAGGATGGCAGCGTGTCACCTAACGAGGCGACACAGAGGCTTCTACAGTCGGCCCCTACTTACCACACCACACACACCATACCACACACACCACACCACACCACACAGAACACGCGTGGAAATTTCCAGGGTTATACAACAATGCATTGGGGTTACACCCGAGGAAAATGATACATTTTTCCATTCTATCTCTCATACTCTAGATACGTTTTCACGATTTTCATGTTGTCAATGATGAGAGTTTAAACAGACCAACTTTACCCGGTTTGTGTGTATGTACGAGAGTGAACTTAAGCAAGCAGAATATTTGTATTATAGTGAACTTAAACAATGAAACAAACAGACATTGCTCGGTCTGTTTGTACCACAGTGAGCTTAAACAAACAGACTTTGTTTGGTCTGTTTGTATTATAGTGAACTTAAACAAACAAACCAATAGACATTGTTCAGTCTGTTTGTATCACAGTAAGCTTAAACAAACAGACATTGCTCAGTCTGTTTGTATTAGAGTGAACTTAAGCAAACAGAATATTTGTATTATGGTGAACTTAAGCAAAGAAACAAATATACATTGCTCACTCAGTTTGTATCACAGTGAACTTAAACAAACAGACTGTGTTTGGTCTGTTTGTCTTAGAGTGAACTTAAACAAACAAACAGAAGACTTTGATCGGTCTGTTTGTATCAGAGTGATCTTACATAAACAGACTTTGCTCGCTCTGTTTGTATTAGAGTGAACGTAAACAAACAGAAATACTTTGCTAAGTCTGTTTGTATGAGAGTGAACTTAAACAAACAGGTTTTGCTCACTGTGTTTGTACATATATACAAACATAATCAAACAAAAAGACTTCGCTATGTCTGTTTGTATCAAAGTGAACTTAAACAAATAGACTTTGCTTGCTATGTTTGTATTAGAGTGAACTTAAACAAAGAAAAAGACTTCGCTAAGTCTGTTTGTATCAGAGTGAACTTAAACAAACAGACTTTGCTCACTCTGTTTGTATTAAAGTGAACTTGAACAAACAAAAATACTTTGCTAATTCTGTTTGTATCAGAGCGAACTTAAACAAACACACTTTCCCGGGTCTGTCTGTTTGCATCAAAGTGAACTAAAAGCCGAATAGTCCGATGAAAGCATAAATTTGTCTAAACCAGAAGACTACCACCCCCATTAGACTATCTAGGCTCCCCGATGCAATCAACCTACCCATGCCCACCTGTACATGGGGCATTTCACCTGGGGATGTCTCTACACCTCACCACATATGTATATATACATGTATATTAGATTGTGTACATTAATGCATAAATAAAACATACATTAATGTATAAATAAAGCATACATTTATGTATATATACACATGTATATATAATAAACATTAATGCATATTACATAATTTTTAGATAATTATATAATTAGATAATACATTAATATATATATGTACATGTATAACATAAATTTGTCTCTCTCTGTAAATGGTGTTTCGTTTGCCTGTGCTGGATTTCGGCTTTTCGGCGTTACAGTTGGTGACCTTCGTCCAAACTCCACCCTCTTTGTGGGTTCCTTAGGTGTTTGCTAGTTGTGTTCGGTGTCAAAACAAACTCGTCACATAACCTCAACCTGCGTTGTGAGCTGCGCACAACCCTTCACATTGCTGCTCTGTTTGCTTCACCGAGGCTTTGTCATGGACGACCCACATATACACACATATATATACACACATACACATGTACATGCATACGCCCATCCATACATACATATGTATACACATACATATACACATACATACCTTAGATGTTGCCAGGACATATATACACACATACATATGTGCATACACACGTGCATGCATGCATACATACATGCATACATATGTACACATGTACATATACACATACATACATACAAACATACATTCATACATACATACATATGTACACATGTATGTATACACATTATATACATACTTACATACATACGTACATACATGTACATACATACATACATTCATTCATACATACATACATACATACACACAAATACATACATACATCCATACATACATACACCCACACACACATACATGTATGCATGCATGCATACATACATGCATGCGTGCGTGCGTACGTACGGACGTACATACATACATGCATACATACATACATACATACCTACGTACATACATACATACATACATACATACATAATTACATACATACATACATACATATATACATACATACATACATACATACATAGCTAAATGGAGAGCGGCAGTCAAGTAATGAAAGCTATCTTTGTCACATCGCAACCGACAGCATGATGATGATGATTTCTTGAAGATTTATACTGATGACATACATACTGTTGAGGTTTTCGTAGGGCTCTTTGTGGTGGGACTGGTGACCGGCTGACGGTTGATGGGGGTGGGGTTGAATTGTATTGTTTGTTTGTTGTTTGTTGTTGTTTTACGTCCTAGCAACATCTAAGGTCATATCAGGACGGGTACCGACTTGTGACAGCGCGCATCCTGGCGACTTTATAGTGCTGTCTCACTGGGAAACCAGGCCGCCGGGACCATGACCTGGTATCCCACTCAGTCACATTATCCTGACACTGAGCACACCAGTCCTTGCCCTGTCCTCGTAATGCCGGGTTGAATTGTATAGTCCGATGAAAGCATCACGTTTTCGAAACAATAGCACCTATCTGTCTTTTATCCTACATATCCACCTTAGCTACTGGTGCATTCATGAAGTATTTCTTGCTGCAAAGAAGGGTATACGAAGTCGATTTAATAGAATATTTGCGTACATGCCAAAATATATTTGGTATGTTTTAAATTCAAATATCTTAAAATAAAAACGAGTTCAAACTAAAGTAAGGTGGCTTATAGTGATCAACCTAATATATTTATCTTATTTCTAATGGCAGAAACTTAAGACCATTGGATTATAAAAAAATATATATGTACTCCAAAACCTCTCTAAATCGACCGACCATGAGACCGACTTTAAATGGTCCATTTAGGGAGGTGGTCATTTTAGGGAGTTTTTTTTTAATCGTTACAATGATATTGTATGGGCAATCATTTCGGATCCAAATAAAGTGATCAATATAGGGGAGTGGTCGATCTGTGGAGGTTGTCGGGCAGAGAGGTTTTACTGTATATGTAAAAATAGTGGGTTTTCTGAGAAAAATATGTTGTTTTCCTGACACGGTCTCCGTCTTCCACACACTTCTATCATCAACTTCTTTTGTCCTTTTAATTACACATCCGGGGGACCCTGAATATCTGGCTATAACTTAAGCCCAAGTCACACCTACCCGGACTAGCCCCGGATATTTAGCCGGACCACCACCCGGACCATTCCCCAGACAGCCCCGGATAAAATCGCTATTTTTGCCTCGCTCTCACACCTACCCGGACGAGCCACAGACTACAAGCCCAGACAACCCAGATGAGCCCCGGACAACCCCCCAGACTACCTGAATGAGCCCCAGACAACTCCGGACGAGCCCCAGACAACCCTCGGATGATAGCCTGAAATGCGGGACTCATCCTGGGGTAGTCCGTGAGTAATACTTGGTCATCCGTGGTTAATCCGTGGTTGTCCGGCCTGTCCGGGTCTTATCCGGTCAGTTAAGGAGTGGTCCGTGGCTCTGTCTGGGCTAGTCCGGGCTAAACCATGGCTAAAACGTGGCTCTTCGGTTTAAAAATTACCCGGACTGCCCCGGATAACACCAGGACTACCCGGACCACCCCCAGATTACACCCGGATGATGTCAGATCGACCCCGGATTGCAATATTCCCCGGATCGCCCCGGATGTTTTAAACAGGGGGGGAGGTGTTGCAACTTGGTGTACTTTAAACCTGGTATAGTATTTCGGGGTTACTTGGCCGCTCAGAGCTCCAGGTAATACCATTAACTCTTCCCCTTCATATCACCTGTGATGCCTCCCTTAATCAACCCTTAATCATACCCATCAACAAACTCATAAGGAAGAAGGGTAAGACAAGTGACACAGATTAACAGTGAAGAAGTTGTGCTTTATTGGCATCAACTCCTGTACACCTACTAGTGACCTATCACCACCACTCCTTACCTGTTGTCCACACAGAGTCTCATTACCTCTCTTGTATCTAGGAGTATTTTTTTATGCCTACAGCCCATTGAACCGGAGTCCCTTGGTTGTCGCACTCAACTCAATTTGGATATATCAATTTTGGTAGCATCAGACAGAGTGTCTGGGGTCCTGCTCTAGAGTAGGTGTCTCACTCAAGAGCTAGGAGTAGAGTGATCCTTCTCCAGTGTGCCTGAAGCAGGGTCTTGAATAATAAATTCTCAAAGTGAGGCTAGTGTGGTCAGAGGGCCAAGGTAGTGTATGTGACTTGGCATTCCCTCAGCCAGCCAATCAGGCACCCCCACAATATGGGTGGGTGGCACCCCCAGTGGGGGTGGCTGTCACTCAACCCAGCTGCAGGTGATGTCCTGTGTGTATATGCTGATTAGGCTGGTGGGCCGACCCAGTGGTCATGATGGGACAGGTAGCTGCAGACAGTTACAATAGATCTCTGTTAAAATGGCCTTTTCTCCAATTGCACTCTTTATGGATGCATAGAGAAGCATTTCCACAATCATGTACTGTTTCTTATATAGGAACATATGTTCATTAATCTCAGGCATCATGTATGAACATATATTTCACATAGCTTGTATCATGTCATAATGGGAGTGGGGTATTGTTACTTTTAGTTTACATAGCATTGTCCCCACTCCATCGCCCAAGAATAATAATGCTCTCTGCCAATATATAATCATGAACCGAAAATCCGTATATTTTTACACGGGGGTGGTGGCCGAATCGGTTTATCGCGGGTACTCGCATGTGGGAGATTGGGAGTTCGGTTCCCGGTCGAGTTAAACCAATGACTTATCAAATTGATACTTGTCGCTTGGCATTAAAAGGATCGGGCAAAAGACTGGTTAGCTCAGTGTCAGGATAATGTGACTGAGTGGGCTATTGGGTCATGGTGCTGTCGGCCTGATTTCCCAGTGGGGCAGTACTATAAAGTCACTATGAGAGTGCACTGTCACAAGTCAGTACCCATCCTGATATGACCTTAGATGTTGCCAGGATGTAAAACTCCAACAACCAACTAGTAGCGGCCTCCTGCCGGGTGAGGTTGGGTTGGGTGTCTTGTGGACGGCTAATGCTACCAGGTATGTGTGCCACCACCCGTTTCCATCCATTAGTTCTGATTAGAATTGCTGTTAGTTTTAATTATAGTGAGGTTTATTAAAATGGACTCCCTGTAAAAGCGCGCTGAGTGACCGGCTATCAGCTAATGCATACACTCCATACACTCTCCTGAACTTAGACTTTATTAGTTTCCTAATGGTGCTGTCACATTACGACGTTTCTCACCGGCGTGCCGCCAATGCGCAAAATATTTTCAACGCGTCGAGACCCGTCCAACTTTTCGGCGTTTGGGAGAAAGTTGGACGGGGCGCAGCATGTTAGTAGTGTGTTATTAGCGCGCGGCCAACGGGTTTCGACGTGCGGCGGAACAACGTGTCAACGTCCCGCCAGCGGGTTCCCAGCGTGTTATCAGCATGTCAACAGCGCGTTAATCAGGGTCGGCGGGTTCCAAGCGTGTTATCGGCGTGTTGTCGGCGCGTTGACGGCGTGAGGGTGGCACGTCATTAACGGGTGCCATTATATACTCAAAGCCAAAACGCTGACGAAAAGTTGTCAGAACGCCGGGAAACGTTAAGCGCATGGCAGACGTCCAGACGCGCCAGCAACACATCCAACCTGTTGAGAAACGCTAGCGCAACGCCAATAGCGCGCCCACTACACGTCAATCGAACGTTAGCGACGCGTTGACGGACCGCTCGCAGTTTGGCGAAAAATGGCCAATGTTTGTTGACATTGATCAACGTGCCACGAGCGGTCCGGCAACGCGCTCATAACGTGTGTCGACGTGCTGCAAACACACCCGTAACGCGCAACCCAACACGTTGACGCGCGTTGTCGCTCGTTGAACGTTTTGCGCATGCACAAAATGTTTGACGCGGCCAGACGCGCGCCAACGTGTGGGTCCACACGTTGCTGTCACTCAACGTCTACCGACGTGTACCGACGCGCCGGTAACGCGTTCGTAACGCGCCCTGATGCGTGCCGACGTTTCGCCCAAAAAGGCGACACGTCGGCACACGTCGACGCGCGTTGGTTAGAAACGTCGTAATGTGACCGCACCATTATCAACTGTTCCTTGTATAACTATGAGTGTAGGTGTACCCCTTTAAGTTTAAGTATTCATGATTTTGTATATAGGCTTACCAAGTCCTGCCTTAGAAAATCACTGCATATACTATCCTGATATTGGACTACATACTAGCTTCCTTATCAACTGTGTTCATATCAAAGTGTTCATGATTATGTGTATGGGCTTACCTAGTCCTGCCTTAGACAAGTTACAAAAATAAACGGCACTAAGTCAACAGAGATCAATTACAACTGGAGTACCCCAGGGTTCCACCCTTGGGCCACCACTCTTCCTCATATTCATTAATGACTTGCCCTTGGTAACAAATGAGGCCATGTTCACACTGTTTGCTGATGATGCAGCCCTCACAGTCCATAGCCCAAACATTGAATCTGCAGCAGAGGTAGTTGCGGATGTACTAGCTAAGGTTAACATCTGGTGTAAGGAAAATAACTGGCAATTAATGCAAAGAAATCTGAATACATAATCTTTGCAATCAAAGTAAAAAAATCCAGAGCACAACCTATCAATTTACATTTGGGTGATGCAGTATTGAATGAGGTAGACACATATCAATATTTAGGGACCACACTCGATTCTATGCTAAATGGTAATCGACAACTCTCAAGACTTAATCAAATGATAGCCATATAAAGGACAACTTTCAACAAAATTAGGTACTACATGAGTGAGAATACAGCCCTGTTACTATATAAAGCCACTATTCTTCCAATAATTGACTACAATGATTTAATATATGGACTGCTGACAAAACAACAAGAAAACAAATTACAGAGGATTCAAAACAGGGCACCTAGAACTGTCTACAGAGGAAGAAAACCTGTCTGTAAAGGAAATGCATGATAAAGCACAAGTCAGCTACCTTAGCCAAAGGAGGGACACGCATCTCCTCAGTCTCATGTATAAAAGATCCAATGATGAACAATATGTTGACCATACAAACAGAGTAACCAGCAGAGCGATGCTGCACTTCTAAAAATACCCAAGCCACTAACAAACAAGCTGACTAAAGCACTGATTTACAGAGGTGGCACATTATGGAATAAACTTCCAGTGAGGACAAGACAGTTCACAGGTCTCCTTGATTTTAAAACTTAATGAAAATACAACAGGCCTGTCAGCCCCTACACAGTTATAGGTATTCTAAAGGCCATCCTTGCCCTGACCCTTGTACATACATATATATAAATGTTCTCAAACGCACTACATGGCCCTGCATGTAGATCCCCTTCCGACCCCTACTACACCTTCTTTCAAAACCTATTACCTAACATTTTCCTTGAAATTGACATAAAACCTGTCTGATGTAAGTCCCCACTGCAATCTCAGACTTCCGATCCCATCATTAGGCCACACAATACAAAACACTTGTGATGGGATCCAACAATGGGCAGGTTTCTCACATTTGGTATTGGTGATTGGATCCACTGATTTGCATGTTTACAATATAATATATATATGTGTATTGGAGATAGGTTATATCTTTTGGAAAAAAGAAGAGAGAAAGACAAAGGAAGAAAGAAGTGTTTAAAGACAATTCTAGAATCATGAAATACCATGTGATGCATACTCACCAAGTGCATAATACATATGTTGAACTGGAATTGTATGCAGTTACTATTACAACTAATAGTCCATTTATATTATGCTTCTATTATCGAACAGGATTTCATGTGGTTATTATTGCAACTGATATTGTCATTTATGTGCCAACAAATTGTACTGAACGGCCGGAAGACCAGTGCTCTGGTGCTGACAAAAGACATTATTCACTGAATAAAATACATTTAGTTTTTTTTTTTAAATGTATATACGCAGTAGGGTGTTAGCGCATGCGCGTCGCAATTGGTTCAGCTGCACGCAGTGGTGTGAAGGTCGTGTAGGACTGGGGAAGGGCGCGGGGCAGGGAGGGGAGGGGAGGGGACGGGGAGGGGGAGGGGGGTGTTGGCCGACTCCCAAGTTGGAAGCCAAGGTATAGACTGATGATGCACCTGTATCGTCTCTCACCCACACCACCCGCGTCCACTGACACAACTTCTGACAGCAGTCGTCGTCACCACCGTTATGAGCCCCCTCCTCCTCCACCACCAGCTCTGCCTCCACCGACACCAGCCGCTCCACTATCACCAACCACCACGCTCACCCCCCCTCCACCACCACCAGCTCCTCCTCCACCACCAACAACACCATCAACAACACCACCAACAACACCAGACCCTCCACTATCACTAACCACCACCCTCACAACCCCCTCCACCAACAACACCACCACCACCACCACCACCACCAGCCCCTCCACTATCACCAACCACCACCCCCTCCACCAACACCACCACCAGCTCCTCCACCACCAACAACACCACCACTAGCTCCTCCTCCACCACCACCACCACCACTAACGACCACCACCAACCACCACCACCCACCAACACCGCCACCACCACCAACAACCACCCACCACCAGCACCAGCCCCTCCACTATCACCAACCACCACCCCCTCAACCAGCTTCTCCACCACCACCACCACCACCAGCCCCATCACTATCACCACCACCACCACCACCACCACCACCACCCCCTCCAATATCACCACCACCACCACCACCACCACCACCACAGTACTATATATATCCCAGTGGGGATGCACTATGCTATAAAGTCGCCATGATTGTGCACTGTCACAAGTCGGTACCCATCCTGATATTACCTCAGACGTTGCTAGCCCCGTAAACCCCAATGACTCAGTCACGTGGCTTTTAGTTCATGCGCCATGTGCAGCCATTCCGTGTTGGTTGCGGAGTTGATTGGTGGAAGTGGTTGTCATGGACTAGGTTGTCATGGACTACCAGGTCTCCCCATATGGTCCAGATCTAGTTGAGGCTGGCTATATGATACAGTCTGTATACTATTGTGCGCCCATTACCATTGGAACTGCTTTATACATATATTATGTTCGCTGACAAGGTTCTCTGAATTTCCTTGTGCTCTATAGCAGATGCCCTTTAATATCCTCTGCGTGAGGTAACATGTGCTGTGAATAGACCGCTAAATCACTGCCATGGAGTACACAGACTGTATATACAGTAAAACCTCTCTAAAACGACCGACCATGGAACCAACTTTAAGTGGTCCATTTAGGGAGGTGGTCGGTTTAGGGAGTTTGAATATCCTTACAATGATATTGTTGGGATCCAAATAAAGCGATCGATATAGGGGAGTGGTAGATCTGTGGATGTGATCGGTTAGAGAGGTTTGGCTGTATATACTTATTAATTCCATAGCGGTATGGGTCCACCAGGCTATTAATAATGTTAATAAACCAGATAATTCCGTTCTGGAAGGGACCTGAATACGGACTATGGGATTACCATTAATCAATGTTGCAGTTACGGCTTTATCTAGAGACAATGCAGTGTCACTAATAGGATAGCAAATGTGTAATCTACCTTTAAGTACATTTGCATTGTGCTATGTATGAATTGTATGAATAAGAGCCGAGGGTTCAAGCCAATGGTGTCAGGTAGGGAGGACTCATAATTTAAAAAAAGGGTGGGGTGGGGGGGGGGGGGGTTAGTAGCGGCTCTCGAGAAAAACTCACAACCACCGCTTAGATATAGAGGTGGCGTGCAGACGGTACTATTCGGACGGTGGGTGGGTGGGTGAAATTAGTGGGGAGCAGGGTTAGAAAGTATAGCCATCAACTGACAGTTGTGTGTGGGTGTGTGTTGGTGGGGTATTGCATGATTCTAGAATTGTCTTTAAACATTTCTTTCTTCCTTTGTCTTTCTCTCTTCTTTTTTTCGAAAAAGAAGAGAGAGAAAGATGTATGTGCGTGTGTGTGTGTGTGTGCATGCGCGTGCGTCGGGTATGAAGTGGAGTCAAGACGCTCAATCCCAGAAGTAGTCGCATGGGCCCCTGGGCCTGGGCCGCATTCAGGGTACACCTCTGAGTAGAGTCCGATTTGGCTCTGCGACATCTTTTTGGGGCTATATGTGTTCAGGGTGTGCCTCAGAGATGTCTCACTTTTCAGATAGGAGGCAAAAAGCACCTCCAAATTGGCCTCCGGATTCAGTGGTTTCAGCCAATCAGAGCTGTTCTTTTCAATTGCAAATGGCTGCGCTCTATGGAGGCTGCCATTTGCGAAGTCGTTCATACTAGCACGACATCTGGAATATCTCCGAGGTGCCTCCGAGGCGTACCTTGAATGAGGCCCTGGTGTAGCTTCCAGCACGCCGGCGTCTCCGGCAGGGGGCGCGTGTGGAGGCTGCACACCAGGTGGCAGTGTTGGTGCTCTGACGGTACACAGTAGCAGGTCTTTGGGGGGGGGGGGGGTTCTTTGGTTCTGGAGTTTTACATCCTCACAACCTCTAATGTCATATCAGGCCGGGTTGTTGCTGGGTGACTGAGGTGCTGGCAGAACGCCACACTCTTGCAGTGGCTGCTGAATCAGTAGAGCGCAGGCCTCCCGTGTGGGAGATCGAGAGCTCGATTCCCGGTCGACTCAAACCAATGACTTACAAAATTGATACTTGTCGCTTCCTAGCTTTGTACTCAGCATTAATAGGATATGGTTGTCAGTGTCACGATAATGTGACTGAGTGGGATATCAGGTCATGGTGCTGGTGGCCTGGTCTCCCAGTGTGGCAGCACTTTAAACTCACCATAAGTGCAGTCACAAGTCGGTGCCCATCCTGATATGACCTTAGATGTTGCCAGGATGTAACACTCCAACAACCAACCAACCTCTTCACGTTGGGGCATTCACGATGTGGTTACTGACCCCTGACCCCTGACTCCCCCCCCCCCCCTTCCCCGATGACGTACTTCATGTTCAGTGCCCTGCCCGCCTCCCTTGGCTGACACTCGCTGGACTGTCATCAGATGCTCACTTTCACGACCATGTAAACAACGTGGGTTGGCGTTTTCCCATAACACATTAATCTCAGTAACCAGCGAGATACCGCCAAGCTATTTAAATATAAAAACGAGATAATCCAACTCATTTATTTTATAACACTAAGCTATTTAAAGCTGCAGAGTCCGATGAAGCATCAACTGTTCAAAATCAAAACAATTATCTAGATTTGATTCTACATATCTAACTTAGATACTGATACACTTTATCAAGTGTTTGTTGCCATGTAGAAGGGAACGCTGAGTCAATTTAATAGAACCTGTTACTGCAGAAGCCTGTGGTACTAGAGTTTTGGCATGCTTGCCAACATTATTTTCAGATATTTGAATTTCAAATATCTCAAAAGGTAGCCATTTCAATTAAAAGTTACTAAAGTAAGGTAGATTATAATGCTCCGTGTAGCATGAACTTGTGACCAAATAGTGAGGACAGATGACTGTTCGGGTTGTTTGTGTATGAAGCCCCCCCCCCCCACCATACCCCGCCCCCATCACCACCAATGTCAAATCACAGAACCACCTTGTACGACCCAAGTCTTTTTCGGTCTTTAATTGAGCCCCCTGGCTGAATTTACACAGAATTCTAGTTATGGACGATTTTGATCAGGAAAACGTTTGATCGTTTTATGCCCCCCCCCCCCACCCCACAAAAAAAAAGTAAGGTAAGGGAACATATACTTATCTCAGAAAAATGTCAGAAACTCAAGACCATCGGACTATGCAACTTTAAGAATATAAACCAGATAATCTAACATATTTTATAACACTAAGCTATTTAAGTATAAAAAAAACAGATAATCCGGTTCGTTTTATACCGCTAAGATATTTAAATGTAAAACCAGATAATTCAACTCCTTATTTTATACTCCTAAGCCATTTTAGTATAAAAATTAGATAATTTAACTTATTTTATACCACTAAACTATTTAAGTATAAAACGGAGATAATCCAATGCCTTATTTTATACTACTAACCTATTTAAGTATAAAGACGAGATAACCCAAAGCCTTATTTTATACTACTAAGCTATTTAAGTATAAAAACGAGATAATCCAATGCCTTATTTTATACTACTAAGCCATTTAAGTATAAACACGAGATAACCCAAAGCCTTATTTTATACTACTAAGCTATTTAAGTATAAAAACGAGATAATCCAATGCCTTATTTTATACTACTAAGCCATTTAAGTATAAACACGAGATAATCCAAAGCCTCATTTTATACTACTAAGCTATTTAAATATAACGAGATAATCCAATGGCTTATTTTATACTAAGCTATTTAAGTATAAAAACAAGGTAATTCAACACCTCATTTTATACTACTAAGCTATTTAATTATAAAAACGAGATAATCAAATACCTTTTTTATAAAAATATAAAAACTAGATATTCCAATGCCTTATTTGATACTACTAAGCTATTTAAGTACACAAAACCGGCGCCTTGTTTTATATTGCCAAGCTATTTAAATGTTAAAACCAGATAATCGGACTCCTCATGTTATCATCGTTGCTTATATTTTATACACAACACTCGAGCTTGTACTTGCGCCACCAACAGAATATTGCAATACCCCCAACTTATATATTTGAAGGGGGGGGGGGTGATTGTAAACGCAATGGCATCTACTCTAGTTGTAAATGTGAATAATGTACAATTCGATTCTTAACGTTGTGCACACCTCATGTTTAACTCACAAAATAATAGGCACGTCTAGGCGCGTATGTGTTCGGCTTCCCTTGCATTGACTGATGGTTGCTTTCCCTCAAGTGACCGTCTTACCAATAGGTCTTATGCTCTGAATGGTGTAATTTAATAGCTCTACTTCTAGTGTTGTTGTGTTCTTAAGGTGTTGTATTGTAGTCCCTATATATATATTTACATATATATATATATAGTACCTATACACTGACCACCATCATGGTCTACTAATTTCGACAGTTTACTTGTCGCGTTCTGGTACTAGACCATAACAACGTAATGCAAGGTTGTTAAAAAAAAATCAAAAAAAAATCTGTCACTTAATGACTTGAGCGTTAATTGATTGGCTGGTTTATTATCTGGTTGGTTGGCGTGTTGATTATTTGGCTAGTTAATTGATTGACTGACTGACTGATTGATGCCTGCCTGAAGCCACTAACCGCGGTCCCTCATGTGTGTGCAGGTGAATGGTGACGAGGAAGTGCTGGAGATGGCACACTACGAGGAGACGGTCAGTACGACGGGCGAGATGCTCCCGGACACCACCACCACGCCGGAGCCGCCCGCCGGCAAGGCGCTGCCCCTGGTCGCCGAGCCGGGCGCGTCGCCCTCCGTCACCTTCTCGGCCGTGACGCTCGACGCGGCCACCCTGGAACAGCTGCAGACGCTGCTGCGAACATCGGGCACGGGCACGGGCGCGTCCGTCGTCATTCTCACCCCGGGCGGCCTGTGCGTGCTCAATTCGGCCGGCCAGACCGTGACGCCCTGAGGGGCCCGCTCAACCCGGGCCGGCCCGGCCGTCACCGTCTGTCTCCCCCGTCGACAAGAGCCGCCATCACCGCCGGGCGCGTTCCCTGACGCCCGTCGCCCGTAGTGCGACCCTCCCTCCCACACCCGGCGCCGCCGCTTTCCCACACCTGGCGCCGCCACGCCCCGCCCCGCCCCTCGCCGCAACGTGCCCAGGCGGCGCAGCCTTATAGTAGGTATCCCAAGTGATTTTCAAAAATAGTTTGGAGTTTGATTTAATGGATTTCACCTGTTAGTATATTTAATTTGAAATAAAATGACACTTCATTCGTGAAAATCGCTCTAATATTAAAGAAGATATGGACTTTTTTAGGTTGTTACTTAATTGGGTCACCCAAAACTAAAAAGATAGCATTTTTGATGGCCCCAAGAATTAAAAGTAACCACCCTATCAGACTTTCTGTATTTTTTCCTTCAAATCCATGGCCTATACAATGAGAATACAAAGATCCAGGGGTCTGATGTGGTTACATTTCAAGATATACATCTTCAAAAATGCGTGAAATCACAATTTCCTCAATTTCACCAATTTCCAAATTTTGCTTTGGACCACTTTTGGGTGCTTGGTTGTGGAAAAAATTGGCACCCATATTAAATTATTCTGATTTATCCCTAACCTACTGATGAGTCTTGTCATTGCTATTTTTTTTCAGGACTACATATGCTTGGGAAAAGCTTAAAAAAATAGGTTTAAAATGGTCCAGAGCTCAATTTGACAAGTGATAAAATCCGGTAAAAGGAAATGCCCAACTTTGAACAGGCTTATTTGGTACAGAAAAGTACCTGTACAAGATAATTGCATGAAATTTTCACACTGTACTACCTTCAACATGCTCTTTCTGTTTACGTTACATACAATACAATTTGATAGATATGAATTTTTTTTTTTTTAAGTTTTCAAACCCTGTGTGTGTGTGGGCAGTGTGTTTATGGCACATTGCATAACAACTGGCACATTGCATAACAACTTTAGCATTCAATTCTTAAGTAGAGCCAACATTTATTTTGTCTCAAATTTACACCTTCACACCATGCATTGCTAAGAATCATGAGTAACTTCTTTATTTTAAGAAAAAAAGGATCTTTATTTTCATGTAAAACCCGAAGTTATCCATTATTCGGTTCCGAAATGGTGGTTAATTGAACATTTTAAATTAAAATTTAAAATAGATGGACAAAGAATTTATTCAAGGACAAAATATGACTATATGGCCTGTAGTATTGGCAACAAAATGATATCATTGGCATGATGATGCTAGCTCTGGTGAATGGGCATCAGAGGTTTGAAGAAGCAGTGTAAAATTTCATGCATAAGTTAGTTGAAACAAAAGGTGATTTTCTACATAAATGGACTTGACAAAGCATTGATTTTCTGTAGCTGATCAAAGGCATATCCTAATGTGGATGGTACTATTAGAAAGAAGAAATATGAAGCTTTATTTTGCTTTAGGTTTTATTTCAATTGGTGAAAAACTTAGAACACACCAACAGATTGAAAATGATGAATTTTAAGGTTCTACACACAGATTATTGGTGGATTGGCAAGGCACTTGGGATACCTACTTATAGCAGGCCTTAGTTAATTGTACGTGGTATACACATTGGGTATGTTTGTGTTTTATAACTATTCGCTTAAGATGGTATCCTTTTAGATTACTACTACTACTACTACTAGTTTGATTACTACTACCACGTTAAGTTGTGTATCGGTCAGTAGCCATAGCAATGCGTGCGTTTTCGTGGGGCGTGTGTAAAGCAGACAAGTTAGCTATTTTAGCTCCGTGTAGCATGAACTTGTGACCAAATAGTGAGGGCAGATGACTGTTCGGGTTGTTTGTGTATGAAGCCCCCCCCCCACCATACCCCACCCCCATCATCACCAATGTCAAATCACAGAACTACCTTGTACGACCCAAGTTTTTTTCGGTCTTTAATTGAGCCCCCTGACTGAATTTACACAGAATTCTAGTTATGGACGATTTTGATCAGGAAAACATTTGATCGTTTTATCCCCCCCCCCCCACCCCGCAAAAAAAAGTGAGGTAAGGGAACATATAATATTAGGTGTTTTCAGTGTAAAGAATGAGAAATTCTATCCATGAAGAGAATAATTTATGGAAAGTAACTGTAGTATTATGCTATGGTTTTGTTGATGTCGAAATGTAATGTTAATACATTAAATTTAATATAGTGGTTTTAAGCTTACACATCAGTTATCGACGTCTTTAAAGCAGTGTCGCTCGCCTTTTAGCACAATTTAACACTCTGAGTGAAAATAACAACCCAGCACCACCAACTCACGCAGTTTTATCCAATGCACTGAGAAATAAGTTGTTCTGGATTGATGGGGGCTTCCCTGTTAAAACCACCATTTTGCATGTTTTGTTGTACACTGAGATCTAAAATTGTCAACGTCGTAATTTCGACGAGAAGGGCACTTGTTTGAAACAAACCTGAGATCTTTTCAGATGTGTATCACTTATAGCTGAATATGTATATGATCCCAATCGAAATCATCGTAAGAATAAGTAGAGATATTGATGATGATGATGATGATGCTGATGATAATGATATACATGTATGATATATATATATGTGTGTATATATATACACTATATCTATCACATACATACACATATATAGATACACACATACGCATATGTACATGTCTGTATATGTGCTAAATGTATCCAGTCTATATTTACACGAGTACTTGGGTCTCCTGTGGACCTACCTGGCTCAGCCAGTCATTGCCATATCACAATGTATCCCACGATATGTCAAATTTGGATGAACACCGTATTGTTGGTAGCTATATGACTGGCCTTATGTTTCGAACTATACAGAAACGCATGTATTAGATCATAACGATCAATGTCCGACTTGTCCCGAACTGCAGTTCAATAGTGTATATCTCGTATATATACAGTAGCGTATATACACATATCCCACATGTTCGATCAATCCATCATAATTATATATGTATTATATCTATATATTTTATATATATATGAGCCTGTCTCAAAAGGTGATCACTCTTTTTTGTTTGTCCATTGTAACGATTGACAAAAACAGCACAGAAACAGTTACTCTTAAAACACAAGGACATTTGCTTCAAATCAATACATATTCTATTGGGATTATGAAACACCGTGTAAAAAACAAATCCGTTTATCCTGAGCAAATGCATAAGCAGATTGTATGTTGATCGTTTCAATGGACAAAGTGTTGTCCCATATTGCTTAGCACCTTTTGAGACAGTCTCATATGCAAATTAAAATTCCAATTTTGCAACATCACAAATGTGCGACCTCATTATTTCATGTCTAAGATGTTATGTCCCCCGATTGCTTACTATATATATATATAATACATATATAATTTTTAATTAAAAACTAATATTTATAAAACAAATTAATAAAATAAAACAGTATGACTATTAAATAAAATAAATCCCTCCGTCCAAATGTTCATATTATCATACACCTTCCATATATCATACGCCGTGGCCAAGACTTGCCATGGTACAGTGGGACACGACGTGATAGGACGGTCCGCGGGTGTGTGTACATGTACAAAAGGGACGGACGTAGTTTCCCCACGATTGTCAACAGCCTTGAACAGGGCAGGGAGTTGTGCAGTTGGCAGGAGAGTCAAGGAGTGACAATAGTATGCCCAATTACTATCCCAGCCTTAGCACAGACATAAACACACCGGGGACACCACTATATCGTCTTCACACAAAAGTTACAAGGCCAGTATGTACAAGGTTCTACCTTAGCACAGCGGGAGCAGCGGCCTCCCGCTCCGGCAGCAACTATCGGTACACTCTGTAGCAGTGAACCCGCATCGAGTGGTTACTCAAGGTCACGTCCTGCCTAGTGTCCGTCATGTAGGTACCAGCAGTACGGTGTTGGCAGCGTTAGTATATATATACATAACCCTATGGAGCTTTGTGCGTCTAACTACTAACCAACAGTGTTGTTATTATTAACCACACACCACCGGGTGTATACGCGCGTGTGCCTGCGTGTGGGGTCTGACTCCACACACACACACGCGCGCACCCACACCCACTTTAAATGTGGACACCGGGAGCCAGCCCCCAATGCCATGCTAGTAACTATGGGAGAAATTGGTGGCAAGATTTTAAAAAAAATTGTAATTGAAACAAATTATAAACACGGCTTCAAGTGTCCAGTGTGATACCAATACCACCACCACCACCACCACCCCCTGGCCGTATTCATGATGCGGTGTTAGCGAGCCAAAACTGGTTTTGGCCGGGATTTCTGGGTTAGCGGCGAAAACTCAGTACGCAAGGAGTGCAAACACACCGAGTGTAAGCTAACACCGCATCGTGAATATGGGCCCAGAAGAGTACGTAAATCGTGTTACGGTAAAAGATAACAAAATAGCCATTGTAATATATCATTATGTATACCTGGCTTAGTAATTATAATCCCTACCTACCTACCTACAGGGCAGGGGTGATTACGTAAGCACCTCGTCCTGGTATGACCTTAGCTGTTGCTAGGACCTACAGTCATACCACATAGCTGGGATAACGAGGGGTAGGAGGTGAGCACCTTTCCATGCCCCCGTCCTGATATGACCTTAGATGTTGCTAGGACGTAAAACAACAACAAACAAACCTTTCCATGCCGGGTTGACAAGGGAATGTTGGATTTGATCATGTAGCTGTTGCCCGGGTTTTAATCGGTGAGTTGTTTATAGCAACGTATAAAGAAATTAAAAACCACATATATATAATATATATATACATGTGTGTATATATATATAGTTATAATATATACACATGTGTATATATACATACCTATATTTGTATATATATATATAGCGTTATATATTATATACATATATTATATATATATATATATATATATATATGCGTTAGTGGTAGGTCCTCTGTGCAAGGGACACTTCCCGTTACACAACATAGTAAATGATTCTTCCACCAATGTAGGTAGGAACCTTTTAAGTATTTGAACGGGACATAACGCTTAGCAGCACACGCCAGTACTCGATTTCTTGCGAGCTCTATTCATTATTGTACACATTCAATGATAGTTTTAGGAGTTTGAAAGTGTTACACACAAAAAAAGGAGAAGTGGGGAATACCAAAAAAAATATATATTTTGTTTAAAGGGTTGGAGGGGGGGGGGGGGGGGGAGGGAAGGAAAAGTGGTGGATTTGCTACACCAGGTTGGGTGAGTGGCGGTTGTCAGACCGATTGGAGAAAGTTGTAGCTCTAGCTAGCCTAGTGAGAATAGCGGGTTATATAGCTTGGTTAGGTTAAACGTAGTTTTGAGATTATTCAGTTTCATCACGACTGCAGCTAATGTGTTCTTTTAATAGACAAATAATTGTTGTCTTTTGTCACTCTATATCTATTGTTCGCTTGTGACTTGCTGGTGATGAAACAGGTGTATTTCGTTTTTCTAGTAAAAGAAAAAGAATATATATATATATATATTGTGTATTCATTAGTTTCTACATTAATTGTTTGGTTAATTATGGGCGGTGAAATTTCACTGGTAATTAAACAAAAAAAATTAACAGTGTTCTCATTTAACGTAGGAGAGAATAGGTTATAGCCAAATGCCTTTTAAAGGAGACGGAGTTTGCCAAGGTTCCACTTTTCAGCCCTTAATTACAAGGACCCATTAACAAGAACCAAAGGGAGGCTCCGGAAAGGTACCCCTCAGTCATCACGCTGTAAAGCCCCTCACCCTCCCCTACAAAAGCGGGGGGTGGGGGGTGGGGGGTTAATGGCCCCCCCAAACGAAATAATATACTTGCGGTTCAGTGTGAACTGTATTTCGCAAAAATGTTCCCGGTAATTGTACAAGTGTTCCACCTATACAATACGTGTATTTGTTGGATAATTTGCATGACCAACATGCATGTGTTATGCTGTATTTTTATTCTTACTTAGTTTTACATGACGAAGGACTATTTATCAGAACAGGTGGAGTACTGCAGCTTCGTTGCTTTTGGTGATGTATTAATAAACTCCCATATATTCCACAATATTTAGTTATTACGTTCTTATTGTGATGAATGTGTGGCCACTATCAATTGTTTAACTACAAAATAATTCCATTCTGCATGTCACAGTAGAATGGTACCATCGTGCCGTATTCCAGTTACCAGTACCGTAAAGTGCATTTACCGTGTACACAGCTCAGTCCAGTGCTTTATCTGTAAATAAGCACTGTTATTTCGGGAAGATATTCTGGAGATCGAAAAGGTTCAGAGACGTGCAATGAAAATAGTTGCAGTTATAAAGGACTTACTCTATGAACAACGGCTTAGAGAATTGAAACTTCCTACCCTTTCCTACAGAAGGAAAAGAAGTGACATAATTGAAGTATTTATAATTATGAAAGGTTTTGATAAAATAGATATGAACCAATTTTTCACCTTGAATAAAAGAGAAGGCAGTCGGGGCCATACTCTCAAACTAGTAAAACTCAGCCATTTCAAAGTTAAGGCAACACAGTTTCTCAAACAGGATCAGAAATATATGGAAGTCTCCCACAAAATGTTATTGATGCCGAGTCAATAAATTCATTCAAGAACAGATTAGAAAAAGCATGGGCTGATGATCCAGGGAAATTTGACCTCTTATTCACCACATGCTACTAATTATTCCTTGTGTTGCATATTTACTTGCACTCAAGCAAAAATGAGAGACAAATAAGTGTTCACACTTCCTGTCTACCATTCGCTATTTCGCTATTATACCTTGAACCACAAATGTTGACCTATTATCCGTCAAATACTAGAATAAACTTTCACACAAGGTCTACGGAAAATTCCAGTTTTTTTTAAAACCGAAAATAGTGGTAAACTTTTATAGTATAGTTTATACGAGTCTTACCTTGGTGTAGATGACGGATTACTGCGATTTATGGAGTTATAGTAGAAAAACTGCTGAACCACTCGCAAACGTCCTCCGCTTGCGAGTAACTTATGCTAATTGCTGGACCCGGATGTGCTTCCTTCTCCCTAGCCAGAGGCTTAGTACCGAGGTAAAACTCAGGTATATATGGTACATTCATATGCACACAAATATTGGTCGGTTCCTGTAGTATATATTACACACATGCCCACACCATGTAAGTGAATTTTGTGAACAGCTTCTACAAACGACAGTTATGCATTGTATCTCTTCTGTATCGTCTAATGCCAAGTACACACCTACCGTTTACGATTCGAGCACTAAAACTCGCGACTTGACCCGACCCGCTTAAAACTGAAAACGGGCCGATTCATTTTTCGAATCGCGAATCGCAATCGTAATCGGCCCGTTTTAGCCCTAAAACTGAGTTTTTAGTCGGGAATCGCAATCGCTAGGTGTGCTAGGGGAGTGCACACCTCACGACTTTTGGGGAGTTTTAGATCATATACGGTAGGTGGGTGCGGAAAAACGGTAGGTGTGTACCTACCTAGCATAAAGCAATCAGGGATGTAAGTGGCCTCCGACCAAAAACGCGGAAATCAGATTGAGAACCAACGGCGAATTTCCGCCAAAATATGAATTTTCGCCCATAGGACTATCACGGTCGCGGAAAAATGTTGGAAGTCCGGTTTCAATTGTCCTTGTGACTATATTATCACCCATACCGTACTCTTTCTTGTTTGCATTTTATTAGTTACTCCCGTAGCCCAGTTTCTGAGATAGAGATGAACCTTCCAGGGTTTTATGTTCTAACACCATATTAGGCCATAGAAGGAAATCCGCGAAAACGCGGAGATCTTTCATCTCTGACTGCAACGGTGGTGACATTCCATCGGTATTGAAGAATTTAAGAATCATAATACACATTTCACTTAGTAGATTGAGGAAGCACAGTACACATTTTTGTCTTTTTAATCGGCCGCTTAATTCCATCCTCGGCGTATATAAAAAAACACCGAAACACTTCGCATATCAATTCTCAATTTTATTACAAGCCACATCAGCTAAGTTACACGGTTAAAATCCCTTCATTGCTAAGAAGTCTGCGACGGCCCTCATCTTGGCGCCCCGCACCCACACCTTCAGGCACAGCTCGTCCACGGATGTATACGCCTTCTTGCCTTCCGACTCCGTCAGGTATTCAGCTAGGTCCTTCTCAAACGCCTGCAGAGAGGAAAAGAAGAATGGTCACCTTCACCACTGGGTTCAGGCTCAGCTTGGGAAACCCCGGTGGAGTTAACTACTTAATGAGCACAACTTAGACCTTTGAATAAGCACATTATGGTAAAGTATAGTTTTATAGAAGTTACCAAAATGACCCAATAGTTTGTTTGTTTGTTGTTTTACATCCTAGCAACATCTAAGATTCAAGGCTGTTTTTGCTAGGAATTCAAGACCATTTTCATTTGGATTTAATCCGAAATTGCCATTCCGAATGTTGATCTCGGACTAATTTAGATCACTGTGGATAGTTTAATGGAATTCAAGGCTTTTCAAGACTAATTACCCAAAATAGGTTAAATTCAAGGCTTTTCAAGACTAATTATCCAAAATAGGTTAATTTCAAGGCCTTGAAATGAGGAAAATGACTTTCCAGGCCCCATATGGACCATGTATATATTAAACCAACAGATTCTGTTACTTTGCCACTGCTTCCTGTCTGTCTGGAGAGGAGCACTCACCCAGATGTCGCCGTTCACCTTGCAGACGGCCGTCAGTTTGCGCGTGCCGCCGTTTCGGATCTCCAGGTACACGGGCATCTGGTGGTTGCGGGTCCGTTTCACATAGTACGCGTGCTGGTGCCAGGTGGCTGCAACAGAGCACACTGAACGGCTGAGCAGGCATAGCCAGCATGGGCATAGTGTGTGGGGCATGGTGTGTACAGCATAGGGCATATTGCGTAAGGTATGGTGTATAGTGTACAGGGCATGGTGTATAGTGCATGAGGCATGGTGTGTAGGGCATGGTGCATATTGCATCAATCATGGTGTACAGGGAATGATGTGTAGGGAATGGTGTGTAGGGCATGGTGGACGGTGTATAGGGTATGGAGCATGGTGAAGGGCATGGTGTAGGGCATAGTGCGTACGACATGGACCGTCGGGCATGGTGTATATTGGCATAGTATATTGGTGTTCTCTGTGACGGAGCGGTTAGAGTGTCTCACTTTTTTCTAGGTTGGACTCCTAATCTCCAGAATACATCATTTGTCGACACGAAACACAGGTCTTTCAACCATACATTGGGACAGTTATTTACACAATTCTTTTGAAGATGGTGAAAAGAAATGTTAGTAATGGGATGGTGAATGAGAATGGGGAAAGTGTTGGAGATGTTATGTTGCATGTTTTTGCTTCATTTGCTTTTCAACTGCGATATTTAATTGATGGTCTTACATACTCTAGACTGGTGGTAAAGTAGCGGAGGTGATCTGGATGGTATTGGTAGGGTAGTTAACGCAAACGCATGGGAAGTTATGATTTAATTTGCTGGGAGGAGGTGAAGCAGGCATCGGTGGAGTATTCGTGGTTGAGTGGGTTAGCAGTGGGTTGGCGGTTAGATGTCGGCTGGCCAAGGGAGAGATAGTGAGGAGCAGAGAGGGTCCTGATGTTTATGATTGGGATGAAGGTGGGTGAGGATGAGGATGGGGTGGGGGAGGGTGATGGTGATGGTGGGGAGGGGAAGGGATACGGAGATTCTACAGCTTTTAAAGGGGGGAAAGCGCAAAATACAAGTTTGTTGGCTGTGTAACGTTCAAATTTCAGACACAATGTTGGGAGTAAATATGCAGCAATCCACAGTGGCGCCACCTAGCGCTGAATCACCCCACGCAGATAAAGCATGGCGCGCATATAATCTGAATCGGGTTAAACAACTACCCGCATCCATCATAAATAGAGCGTCATGTGCACAATATCCGGACATTTCCAATTAACTAGGCTGAACCATTGTTTATGGTTTGGTTTCTGTGGATTCAGATTCTCATATACTTACTTATATAGAAAGATTAATCAATCACGAAGGTGTCTTTAAAAAAAATATTTTGGTTAAATCATACAGTTGCTCCCACTGAGACACTAGTGTCTGGTTTCTTCTGTACCGTCCCGCTATCTGGATACTATCAGCTTCCGGTGTGAATTTGATTGATTGATTGATTGGTGGTTTCTTTACGCCGTGTCGGCAGCATAGGCCATATTCACGGCGAGAATTGTTTGTTTTCTATTCAACCATCGCCAGTAGTATAGAGAGGACCGATATGGGTCCATATTACGTAATCATCCCGTGTCAGAGGACCGACGCGGTACAATGACCTTAGATGACCCATTGCATGTTTGCACCGCGGGACAATGGGAATCAGTGACCTGAGATGACCCATTGCATGTTTGCATCCTTTTTGACTGGAATGATGACGTCACTGTTCAGGTTGAACTCATTTGACTGGAATGATGACGTCACTGTTCTACCTTGCAGGATGACCATCGGTTTTTGATTGAACTCATTTGACCTTCGCTTGCTGATTGATTGATTGATTGCTGAAGAAGAAGTAGAAGAAGCGTGGGGAGAAAGAGAGGGAGTAGAAGTTGGGGTAGGAGATGCTGTTGTAGTTGAAGTTGGGCTAGATGATGCTATTGTTATAGTTGTCAGCGAAGGCGTATTCATAGTCGAAGCCGTATTCATAGTCGAAGCCGTATTCATAGTCGAAGCCGTAGTCGTTGAAGCCGTAGTCGTTGAAGCCGTAGTTGTTGAAATCGTAGTTGTTGAAGTCGTAGTTGTTGAAGGCGTAGTTGATGAAGCCGTAGTCGAAGCTGAAGCCGTAGTCGAAGCAATCCTAATATTGCTTTCTCGGGATTTCCAATTCATCCATTTATACATATCAAGATGTTTCCAGTTGCATTGAGGTTTAGGAGAAGGAGGAGGAGGAGGAGGAATGGAAAAAACAGAGGGAGTAGAAGTTACAGTGGGAATGGGAGTAGGAAGGTGTAACGGATTAGGAATAAGACTAGGGGAAGGAGAGGGAGAAAGGATTGGAATAGGAGAGGGAGAAGGAGAGGGAGACCAATGAAATTATATGTATATTTTATATAAATAAATAAAACTGAGTACACACACCTGTTGCTTCTCCATTGTAGTCTTTCATATATTATTATTCATTCATATTGAAAATTGCTTGAGGTTGAAGTGATGGAGGGAGATGGTGGGGTTCTTGACTGACTGAATGAGTTTGAATCATCAAGAAAACTCCGACTGGAATGGAGGCGTCATCATTCCAGTCAAACAAAGGTTAAATCAAACCGAGCAAAAAAACAGATAATCATCCTCCAAGCGAAGTTCAACCAGAAACATGACGTCATCAATCCAGTCAAAAAAGGTCAAATGAGTTCAACCAAAAACATCTGTCCATCCTGCAAGCGAAGGTCAAATGAGTTCAATCAAAAACCGATGGCAAGGTAGAACAGTGGCGTCATCATTCCAGTCAAAAAGGTCAAATCAGTTCAACCTAAAATCCTGCAAACACGCAATGGGTAGAACCTGAACAGTGACGTCATCATTCCAGTCAAAAAGGTCAAATGAGTTCAACCTGAACAGTGACGTCATCATTCCAGTCAAAAAGGATGCAAACATGCAATGGGTCATCTCAGGTGACTGATTCCCATTGTCCCGCGGTGCATAAAATCCTGCAAACATGCAATGGGTAGAACCTGAACAGTGACGTCATCATTCCAGTCAAAAAGGTCAAATGAGTTCAACCTGAACAGTGACGTCATCATTCCAGTCAAAAAGGATGCAAACATGCAATGGGTCATCTCAGGTCACTGATTCCCATTGTCCCGCGGTGCAAACATGCAATGGGTCATCTAAGGTCATTGTACCGCGTCGGTCCTCTGACGCGGGACGATTACGTAATATGGACCCATATCGGTCCTCTCTATACTACTATCGCCTTTACATATAATGTAAAAGCATACAATCAGTTAGGTGTCAATAGACACTTATTAATTTTTAAAAGCCCAAAATCATATAATTAAATAAAATAGATGAGAGAATTTATTAATAAAAATTGTTTTAATGAATTATATGAGGCGGTACAGACCAGCTGCCCTCAAAAAAGCTAAAATGTCTATATAAGGATTGTATACACTTCTAATAAGGCCAACTAAACTATTAAAAGTTGGTGATCGTCCTTTTGATCACACAAATCCGGGTCGGATGGTTTTTATTTAAATTTTTTATAGTATATCATACAGTTCTAGAAGTTTTAATTTTGGAAGTCAAATATTTTAATTTAACAGTTCCCACCCTCATTTCCCACGTTTTCATTTATCGCACAGAAAATACATATTCATTCATATCTTGCTGAGTAATATGACATTCTATGCTAACCCAACGTTGTATTCCTAAGTTAAAAAAATATATATATATATATATAAACTAATATATATTATATATAAATTAATGATGGGCGGGCGATTTTTCAGACACGGGCGGTGACGATCACCATTTAATTTTTTTTTTATTTGGCCTAACAATGGATTGGAACACATTTATTTATTGTCATCAAGACAGAAAGGAAAGGGGGCACACATTGTATTTTTGTGTCATGGGACACGACTGGATTACTTATTTGATTCGCTAAAATAACAAGAAATGTGCAAGTGTGCGGTGCGTTCTACCTGTGGCCGGGAACCAGCCTGACGGGGTGGGGTAGGAGGCATGCTGGGGTGGCTCGGGGACGAGTCCAGGAGGCAGGATGCGTTCCACATGTCGGAAGTCGTCTGCAGACTCCTTAGGATGCGCCCACGTGCTACATGAAGAGACGCGCACCTGAAGCGACACAGCAAAGTTGCATAGTTCCATGAAAGCGTTACATTTTGAAAACCAAAAACATTGACCTAGAAGTGATCCTACATATCAAACTCAAATATTGATGCACTTATTAAGCACATGTCGCTGCAGACATGGGAATACCAAGCCAATTTAATAGAATCTGGAACTACTGAATCCCATGGTATCAGAATTTTGATGTGCTTGCCAACATTAATTTGGCATATTTTCACTTCAAATATCTCCAAAGTTAGCAATTTAAAATAAGTTACTTCAAACTGAAGTAAAGTAGATTATAACGATCACCCTGAGCTCTATTAGCACACATCACCTGGTCTTTTCATCAACGCCCACCTTCTTATCCTTATAATAGGAGACACCTGTCTGACAGAGGGGGGGGGGGATACTATACTAGGTTTCTATGAATCACCTTATATGCTCAGTAAGACTAGGTCAGGGAGTCTCCATAGACGGGAGATCCAGTAGTCCTGATATTCTAAACGACTTACCCAGCCCAATGGGAGTAACATCACCTATAAATAGTGTCTAACTTACTCTGAGCAACAGTCCACCATGCAATTCTACTTTGGCCTCCCACACACACCCAAGCCAAACCCGGTATTATTCGGATAGGGCAAGAACTGGTTGGCTCAGTGTCAGGATAATGTGACTGAGTGGGATATCAGATCATGGTGATGGTGGCCTGGTCTCGCAGTGGGGCAGCACTATGAAGTTGTCATGAATGTGCACCGTTACACGTCGGTATCCGTCCTGATATGACCATACATGTTGCCAGGACGAAAAACTCCAATAACCAATCAACCTACTAAGCTTAATTTTCAACAAAGGAAGAGACTTGGGTTACATAAACACACCTACATGGGCCACAGTTGCAGCAGAGATTGGTACCCTTTTCAGAGTACCACGCCCCAGAATTAACCAAATGTAAAGTCACTGACCAACACGGTATGGCATTTCTCGAAGATGTCCTACTACCCCACTCACCTCGTAACTACTGCATGTTGTTTGCAGTGTAAAATTGTTGGCGCAGGGCCATGAAAGTGTGTTTTAATGTCAGTGGGGACTGACATCCAATACATTCAGCGGGAGGGTCCCCCTTGAGCAGAAAAACGTCATGGCATCTTGTTAAATTGATTGATTGGTGGTTTCTTTACGCCGTGTTGGCAGCATAGGCCATATTCACGGTGAGAATTGTTTGTTTTTTATTCAACCATCGCCTTTACGTATAATGTAAAAGCATACAATCAGTTAGGTGTCAATAGACACATATTAATTTTTAAAAGCCCAAAATCATATAATTAAATAAAATAGATGAAAGAATTAATTAATAAAAATTGTTTTAATGAACTATATGAGGTGGTACAGACCAGCTGCCCTCAAAAAGCTAAAATGTCTTCTTGTTTAACTTTGGTAAAAAGGTCATGCATGCTGTTTGCAGTGTAAAATTGTTGGCGCAGTGCCATAAAATCAACACAGTTTAGTCAAATGTGCTTGACTGTCAGTGGGGACTGACATCCAATACATTCAGGGGGAGGGTCCCCCTTGAGCAGGAAAACATGTGTTAGCCACGAGTGGCCAATACGGCAGCGGCTAAGGACCACTTGGTCCCACCGACCCCCCACATGAGAATGTGGTGGTTTTCCCACAGATGGTTCAATTTCTTTAAGTTTATTAATGTTTTCATCCCACTCATGTTGCCATTTGGATTTGATGTGGGTGGCTATTAGTGGTTTCAGATCAGAGTGGGGTATCAGACACGGCTCAACATCATAGTTCAGAGCCTCCTTTGCAGCCCGATCAGCTCGTTCGTTTCCCTGGATGCCGGCATGGCCAGGCACCCAACACAAGTGGATGTCATACCATCTGTTGCTAGCTGGTTCATTTTGTAAATGACCTTTGCCATGAAAGGGTAGTCCATTTTTAGCCCAGCAACAGCTTGCAGGCAGGAAAACGAATCGCTGTATATTACATATTTAGTGTAGTTGGATAGTTCAATGACTTCCAACGTGAGAAGGAGTGCTCGGCTTCCGCCGTAAAAATCGAGCTCTGATCGGGCATGCGAACGCCAAATTTCTTGCCCTGGCAAACTCCCGCAGCACCTGCCCGGCTTAGGTCTTTGGAACCATCGGTATACATGGAGAAGTGGTCTTCAAACTGGCCTTGAATCTCTGCGTACAGTCGTTGATACTCAAGTGGATGTGTCCCAGACTTCTGTGAGTCGGAGGATGACCGATGGCTTCCTCAAGGACCACGGGGGATGTTCTGGGACCTGGGTATCCTCTAATACATCCAGATCCAAGTACAAAGCCTCCAAATGAGGTTTCATCCGGAGCCCCAGGGGCCGAATGAAATTTGGCTTGGCTTCATACTTGGAGTCATTGTGTGACTCAAAAACACAACTGTACGCAGGATTTAATGCATTTGTTTTTAATTTGACAACATATTGCATGGCCAGTTTGGTTCTCCTAGTGTCAAGTGATGGTTCATTGGCTTCGACATATAGGCTCTGAACTGGAGAGGTGCGAAAGGCGCCAATGGCCAGACGCAGCCCCTGGTGATGCACACCAGGGGCCAAATGTATGAGGGCGGGTTAGTGCTCGTAACCCACGCGTCGTGCGGATTTCCCTGGTTAGCGGCCAAAGTGTCAATGTATGAGGGCGGGTTAGGCAAACACCTCGGGCATTACGGTCGAGTTCACTAACCCCAACTTGAGCCTGGGATAACGTGCAGGTTACGGACCGATTCGGGCCAAATCTATTCAATGCGACCATATTTAACAGAATTAATAGTTATATTTTCGAATCGACGAACGTACAGTAAACAAACCGCCGCCGCCGCCAGTATGGAAAGCGACGTCTATGCGGCGGCGATTTGTTTACTTTACATTCGTCGATTCGAAAATATAAATACTAATATCGCCGCCAATGCGGCGGTAGCCTTAATAACGCTTCGAATTTAGGGTTAATTTAATGAAATTTCACGATTTGAGTATGTAATTCTGTTAAATATGGTCGCATTTAATATATTTGAGCCTAATATATGGCTACAAACGCAGAGGGATTTCCCAAATCTATAAATAACTGAAACGTTAGCTAACCCGCGCGCGCTTTGGACTGATACATCCCCCGTGACACATATATTAATGCCGACAATATATACCCCGCCGGCCGCCCTTAACTCCGCAGCCGATAAATTGTGGCTCTTACATTTGGCCCCAGGGGCCGTATGCACCAAGTTGCGCTAGGCTTAACCGGAGCTAGGCGCTAGCTCCGGTCAGCTAGCTCTGGGTACCGGGGGTTCTGCGAAAGAGCTAAAGTGGTATGCACCAATGTTTTAGCCGGGGCGGATAGCAAACAGTGAAGTTATTTATAGATTAGGGAATTCCCTCGAGTCGACAATATGAATAACGTCACCAATGCGGCGCCGGCGTTAATATCGGTTCGAATTTAGGGTTAAATTGATAAGATTTCACTTATTGCATATGTAATTCTGTTAAATATGACCGCATTGAATAGATTTGGGGGTAATATATTGGCGCTGATGCGGCGGCGGCCATTTTTACTTGACGTTTGACAGTATGGATATGGACGTCGACACGGAGGCGGCGATTTGTTTACTTTACATTCGTCGATTCGAAAATATTAATCTCGCTTTGATTTTAGGGTTAATTTAATCAAATATCACGTTTAGAGTATGTAATTCTGTCAAATATGATCGCATCTAATAGATTGAGACCCACACACACACACTCACCGCCCCGGCTAGCAGTAAAACCTGATTTGAAAATGGTTTAGCCTAGGCTACGGTCGGCGGTTAGCGCTGGCACCGATTGGTGCATACCGATTTGTCACATTTAGCCGTGTCGAATGAATGAATGAATAAATGCTTAACGGCATATCAGCACACTAAGGGCTATACAATGCCATCAAAAATGTCTTAAAACCGATTAAACAGTCCAATGTGCTTTAAAAACGATAAAACTAAGGCAGTACTAACAGTGTCAAATAAACATTTCATACTTGCTACATTAAAATACTGTGCTCGAACATTTGCAAAGTCAATGCATTCAATCAAAATATGTTTCACAGTCAGAGGCACTCCACATGGTATGCATTCTGGCTGGTCTTCTGCTTTAAGAAGGTAACTATGAGTCAAATAGCTATGTCCAATTCGCATACGTGCAACAACGGTCTCTTCGCGTCTATTTCTATGACAAGCACCTGAAAATTTGCCAAGGGTGGGCTGAATCGCATGAAGCTTGTTCATGACAGCTTCATCCCATTGTAATTGCCACTTTTTCCTTATGAGTGCACTAATGTGCCTTTTGAGGTCTGTGTGAGGAATGGGAAGAGGTGTAATGCATTTGTCGAGAGCTTCTTTGGCAGCCACGTCTGCAGCCTCATTTCCTCGAATGCCAACATGACTCGGCACCCAATAGCTTGTGTCGAGCTAGCTAAACCGCGGTTAAGGCCCTAACTCCGATTGGTGCATACGGCCCCAGGGATACAAGGACGGTATACTCAAATAATGATTGATTGCTTGATTGGTCGTGGTCGTTTCTTTACGCCGTGTCGGCTGCATAGGCCATATTCACGGCGAGAATTTCTTTTTTTTTAAATTCAACCATCGCCTTTACATATAATGTAAAAACATACAATCAATTATGTGTTACTCAAATAATGAGGCAAAGAAATCTGCAGTCATTACTTGATTGACCCATTAGCCACTGCTTTCTAGGAATAGCTTTAGTTCACAGGTTGTGCAATAACCATTTTTCCACAGTAGGTTTGATCTGTTGTGTTTTTGCGAAATAGCTTATTATACTACGGCAAGGCATGACCAGCCGATTGATTGGACCGGGCCAGTCCAAGCACTCGTCTAGGTGAAGTCGGGGCCAAAGTGCAGTGTTGGATTGGTGAGAGCAATTGCTGCTCACCGTCTTCAAGCACCAGGATCCCTTCCTCCGTCACGAGTTGCGACTCGCAGCAAACGAGTCGCCCCATTTGTCGCCTTTTACGATCTCCAACGGGGTGCAAGGGAACTATTCTACCTCGGTTCCCCACGGGGGCAAATATAAATATGAATACAGTTGGTGTACGATATAATATATCCATTCTCCATTAATCTACCTAGGGCTTGGCATGACCAGCCGATTGATTGAACCGGGCCAGTCGAACCTCTCGTCTAGATTAAAGTTGCATAGTCCGATGGTTTTGAATTTCTGTATTTTTTCTGAGATAAATATATTATATCGATCACTAGTATCTACTTTACATTAGTTCAAAGTTACTTTCATTTTAAATGGTACACTTTTGAGATATTTAGAATGCAAACATGGAAAATTAGTTTTGGCCATAGACTTCTGCAGTAACAGGTTCTGTTAAATTGACTCAGTTTTGCCTTCTACGCAGAAACAAATGCTTAATAAGTGCATCAGTATCTAAGTTAGATATGTAAAATCAAATCTAGATAATTGGTTTGAAAATTTGATATTTCATCGGACTATGCAGCTTTAAGTCGAGGCCAAAGTGCAGTGTTGGTTGTCAAGGAGACTTGGCCCCTTGCAGTCCTCATGCACCAGGATCCCTTCCTCCACCGACACGAGCCGCGACTCATGGCAAATGAGTCACCCCAGTTGTCGCCTTTTACGATCTGCAAGGGGGTGCAGAGGAACTATTCTAACCTGGTTCCTGAGAGGATGGGGCTCGATAGAAATCACCACTCATCTACAATGACGGTTTATGATGCCTACAATCATGTCATTCGTGGGTTTTTATTGGACATTGGAAGGCACCAATGTATCAAACCACGTTCAATAAAAGTGTTCATGGACATTGGAAGGCACCAATGTATCAAATCACGTTCAATAAAAGTGTTCAGTGTGGCCTTCATCTGTGTAATATAACTTATCAGTCACACCCAAAAGGTATGCCTTCTTCAGTATCCAACACATACTCACGCCCTACCGTGATACCTCGCTAACTCAATTATGGTACTAGACGCACTGGACAGTATTCTGTAGGGAACGCCACCGACCCACGTTCCTAGAACTTCCGCGAGGGGGCGCAGGGGTACGGTGCATCGACAGAGTCGCGAACCACCGCACCATTTTAATTATGTACTACGCGGACAGTTATTAATGCTTATGGTGCATGCGAATTGGCACACTTCAACGGTTGTTAACCAATCTTCTATTGAAGTAACAAAGGCGCCCATCGATACCCGCTTCTAGTTCTACTGTTTCAGCCGACAAGACGTTGTTATATCACCCACTTCATAATAATAAAATGGACGCCTCCCTCCGGGTCCCAGGACCAGGCTCCTCCCACTTGATCTGGTACCGCATGCATTTTAATAATACACACTCTGTGCCTGTTCTGGAATTTTCCAGATTTAATTTGTGTGTTTCCACTTCAGCAGCTTTAAGCACGACTGACATGATAACAACGGGTACGATCATGAATCGCCGTTACCCACGGAATCCACGCTCGCCCCAGCGATCACCTCCTAGCCGTCTTCTGTCGAGGTTGCGAATGACCCAGATAGCGCGAGGCGCCTATTTCGTGACCCAAGCCCGAAACACACACCCCGACATAACACTTACAAGTTTACCGACAACCTGGTTTTCTACGACTAGCTACTAATAAGGCATAGGTCAGAATTGTATGGTTTGTGGTGGTTTTATGCAATGTCGGCAGCAACGGTCATATTCAATAAGTTTTTACAGTTTATTCAGTCATCTTTTTTTCTACACAGAAGGTAAAAGCTCACAATCAATTATAAAATTAGCCAAATGACACTTTACAGAGATTACAATTGTAAAATTGTAGGAAAGGAGAATAAAATAGAGATTAAGATACAATAGTATCTTCTTTAAAAAAAAGTTGATGTCTTGCTTTACATTAGTAAAAAGATCATACATGTAAGGTATTTGCATTGTAAAATTGTTGACATGATCCAATAAAATCAACATTTAATAAAGATTGATTGATTGATTGGTGGTTGCTTTACGCCGTGTCGGCAGCATAGGCCATATTTACGGCGAGAAATGTTTGTTTTGTTCAAACCATCGCTTTTACATGTAAAAGCATACAATCAATTTTGTGTCAATGGACACTCATGAATTTTGTAAACTCACAATCATATAGCTAAATAAAAGTCTAAATGATAGTATTATTCACTGATGAAATTTGTTTAAAAACCTATATGAGTTGGTACAAACCAGCTGC
>CM059186.1:26755246-26886504 GCA_030323885.1 Branchipolynoe longqiensis
CAAACAAAACTGACCAATGGCTTCAAGCTCAAACTGACAGTACAACGCAGGCTCGTATTGACATTGCCCGCCAAGAAACAAGGAAGATCCTGAAGAAGGAAAAGGAACAGTGAATTCAGCCGAAGGAGCGTCACCAAGAATGCTTGAAGGCAGCCAGATGTCAGTTATAAAAAATAAAAAAAATGGCCTGAGACAGGAAAGAAAAAATTATTGAAAATCTAATTGACTGTGGTGGTTTATAGTGTACAAAACTAAATATGAAGGATTCTCTTCCTAGAATAAAAACAAAGGGTGCAAAGACGAATGCACTCAAGTCACAAATACAAGTGCGAGAAAAGATTTTATCGGCAAAAGGGCCTGGTATTTTATTGACCAAGTCCACCATAGCTAACATAGAAACTTACTTCCAAACCCTTCTGGATATTCCAGTACCAGCTGAAAAAACAGTTTCGGTTTCTATCCTCTCAAATTACAGCAGGGAAAGCAGTCCAACAGAAGGGGGATGAAGGAGCTAGGAGTATTGACTGTTTTGGTGAGGTGGTTGCCTTAGTTGATAATGAATTCTGCCTCAGATTTCCTGATTCATGTCAGGATTGTTATCACGCAATTGTTTCTGATGTTATAAGTATTGTCTCCGAGTTAAGTAAGAACTGCATAGCCTGAATTTTATGATTGTGAGGATGTAAATAAATAAATGTTATGACCGGATGAATTGTTTGCCGGATGAGGATCGCATGGATACACAATGTCTTTTAAATAAATAAATCTTAAATAAATAATAGGCATAAGTGACGTATAGCCTGACTTTTATGATTGTGATGATGTAAATCGATGTTATGACCGGTTTAATTGGTCGTAATGCTTGCATTGCGTTTGATTCACGGCGGAGGACCCCCCCCCCCCCCCTCGCCACCCCTGCTGCGCCCCTTCCCGCTCATAATGCGCCCTCGCCGCTGCCTCCAGCCACTCCTCCTGTAGCCTCCACCTCCTGCACCACTCTACTTTTTATTTTGGCCTACTCCTCCATGACCTACCATGCTGTCAATCACCCGAGGCCGAGCCGCCGCAGCACCAGGAGAGCACAAGACACCACCGGCCCGGCCTCCGAGACGTCCTCCTCTCGCCGCCCACTGGATCGCCACCGCCGAGGCGACTGTGGATGCCAACGCGTGCATCCAAGAGCTGTATTTCTGAGTCATGTCATATGTCATTTTAAAGAACGATTTCTCCTCCTTTTAATGGTATAGAGTTCTTTGAAAACTAATCAGAGCCTAAAATTGTATGGCCATGGTAAATAAATTCATTAAAAAAAATAAAGATTGTTTAAACTAAACAAAAAACACCAGACTTTCCGAGGACAATATTTCCGGGTCATGTTATATATCATTTTAAAGAGTTATTTCTCCTCTTTTTAATGGCATAGAGTTCTTTGAGAACTGATCACATCCTAAACTTTTATTAAGTGTCAAAGTGGATAAAGCAACTAACTTGCTAAAAAAAAAAAAGAAGTAAAACCTAAATGCATCATTACAAAAATCACACTACATCATATGTCAAGATTGATTGATTGATTGGTGGTTGCTTTACGCCGTGTCGGCAGCATAGGCCATATTCACGGCGAGAAATGTTTGTTTTTGTTCAAACCATCGCTTTTACATGTAAAAGCATACAATCAATTTTGTGTCAATGGACACTCATGAATTTTGTAAACTCACAATCATATAGCTAAATAAAAGTCTAAATGATAGTATTATTCACTGATGAAATTTGTTTAAAAACCTATATGAGTTGGTACAAACCAGCTGCCCTCAAAAAGGCTAAAATGTTTTCTTGTTTTACTTTAGTAAAAAGGTCATGCATGTTGTTTGCAGTGTAAAATTGTTGGCGCAGGGCCATGAAATCCACACAGTTTAATAAAGTGTGTTTTAATGTCAGTGGGGACTGACATCCAATACATTCAGGGGGAGGCTCCCCCTTGAGCAGAAAAACGTGTGTTAGCCACGAGTGGCCAATATGGCATCTTGTTAAAACAACCTGGTCGTGTCGCCCTTCCAGGCGACTCTGCGGCAGTCCGTTCACGGAGGGGGTAATTCTATGGAGTTTGTTGTCTGGGTGTTCATCCCATTCGATCTGCCATAGGTTCCAAATGTATTTTTGAATGGAGTTGGTTTTCAGGAAAAAAATGCCCCCCCCGGGCAAAGAAAAAAAAGTTGGGGATTATGACAGTGTTCCAAAGAGCAGTCAGGTCTCGTGGGCCTTCTTGATCATGCTCACTCATTTCCTGGCTAATTCAAGATCACAGCTTTCCATGAGATATAGTAGGCATATGCTGCGATCGGGGGGTTTCAAAAGCTAAGAAGATCAGTAAAAAAGATTCTGAAGAGTCCAAACTGCATTGCCAGTATGGTCACTTTCCAAAAGTAGATCCATACTTTGAAACATGATACACACTATGATATTCAAGGTACTAAAGTGAAGCAATGAAACTCTCACATATAATAAGGCCTCAGATGGAAGGTAGACAGATTGCTTTAGTCATTACATCATATTTGTAGCATGCGTATGCATTATTTGTGGAGATGGGGGTCACTCTCCTGAAAACTGGTTAGCATGGGATGGGATTTTAAAACACCAATACAAAATTGTCCTACTTATATTTTTCCCTATACTTTTCATATTCATGTTCAGATTTGATGTAAGAAATAAGGAAAATAAAATAAACCAAGTGCAACTAGGGTCTTTTTAGTTATGAACTGTTTTTGTACCAAAAACTCCCATTTTTCAGTTAGCCATTTGTAACATGACATATGGGATATGGTTGGATCCTTACTAGCATCTTGATTTGCATTGATATATCAAACAAAACACTTCCCAAATCAAGAGGAAGTATTTATTAACATGTATGAATGGTTAAATTAAAAAAAAATTTAATTGATGTATTCAGAAATAATGTTACAATTTTCCATCACAGACGTAATCAGTGGTGTCTGGATGCCAAACAAATATTGTATCCTAATTATTCAGTGAATAATGCATTGCTGGGAATAACGTTTAAAAAATCTATATATGAACTACATATTTCTATACATTATACCATGATTAATGTCCTTCTTAGTGTAAAAGTGTTTAATTCGGCCTATGTTTTGAATAAGCAGATTGTGTGGTGTCTGAAAAATGTGTTATGTCCCAGCAAACAGAAATAGCACTTTCTTCCCGCCATCTAAGTCATTTGGGTCAAACCTATATATATATGGGTATGTACCGGCTGACCTCCTAACGCTAGCAGTGCTATTTTTAGATGTCCTCATTTACACAAACAAGTGACTCGGTGAAAAACGCATGTGGTGTCCTACATAGTCTGTGTTCGTTTGAGACGCCCGCCATTTTCCTCCCCATTTTGTCGCTGATTGGAAGTGTTCCAGGTAGGTTTTAAGTTATTGTAGACACAATTAAGCATAGTTATTTGCAGACACTGTAGCTAAGATATCGCTTTATACACTGTGAATGCATATATAATTTAAGTATGGGTTTGAACACAGTTTTTGAGTAAGCTTGATGTGAATGTGGGTCAGCATCGGATCGGTTAGAATTATGTATTTCCAGAGTCGACCGTAAAACAACTAATGAATTGAGGCTGAAAGTACTGAAAGTAGATTTTGTGCATAGTGCTGATTATTTCACCTAGGTTTATCCTACTCTTATTGTTGTGATTTCCTTTTGTAGCTCTCTATGTTCAGATTGTAAATTGTGGTTTCAAGGTTATTATTGCCGGAAGTGATAGTGAGGATAAGCTCTCACTACCTATAAAGTACTTTCTCATGGCATGCGTATCAAATAGCCTCTGATAACAAAGTCCAACTCCCGGCCTTCACGAGGCGAAACTGTTTCTACTGATGGGAGAAGGGGCAAAGGCGGATCTCTGGCGCCTCAAAACCAGATGCTTCGGGCAGGTGGGGGCTCGTCAATCTTGGCTGACTGCCCATCTCGGAGAAGGTAAACTCTGATTTAAAACCCCTGCTGTCGTGCGGCTAGTCCCATTTATGGGAAGGCCAGAAGTTGGTCGTGCACACCAGCGGCCATACCGACTCAACTGTCGGCCTAAACTAAGTGCGGCGCACATCAACTTTGTTGGTGTGGTCAGGGGATGTCACCCCTTCAAGTGTATGAAGACTGGAGCAGGAGATAAGTTAGAAGATCAATAGCTTTGAAGGTGTAACAGCAAGATGATATGGCTCATCAGGGCACACTCTGACAAAGATGAGTAAGTAGCCAGTCACCTTGGAAAGGAAGGGGAACCTACCAAGTATTTACCCATAGTAAGCAATGGTAAGAGATGGAGACAACTCTGGTCCCTCTGCGGGGAAGCCTTCTAATAGCTACAGTGGAGGCACCTTTCCTTCAACTATTAAGAAACCTAGTAATGACAATGTAAACCCAAAGCCTAAAATAGGAAGGTATGCATCTGATGTCAGGCAACTGAAAACTGGAGGAAAGGTGCTAAAGATTGGAAGATGGAATGTACAAACATTGTACAAACCAGGCCGATATGACAACCTTAAAGCGGAAATGACAGCGCTAAACCTTGACATCCTAGGTATAGCTGAGACGAGATGGAGGGGTGACGGGAGGATAGGTGACGGTGAGGTAGATATTATATATTCTGGAGATGAAAAACATCAGAATGGCGTTGGAATTATGATGAAGAAGTCCATTGCTGCCACAATGATTGGATTCTCGCCAGTATCTGACAGAATTATTATGATGAAGCTGAAGGGAAAACCATTTAATATAAACATTCTGCAAGTTTATGCACCAACCTCAGATCACGATGATGAAGAAGTCAACGAGTTCTATGACAGCATCAAAAAGGTAATGGAATACACCAAGTCTGGAGAAATAACAATTGTTATGGGCGATTGGAATGCGAAAGTTGGAGAACAACATGAAGATTTGGCTTAGGTGAGAGAAATGATCATGGTGAACACTTGATAAATTTCTGTTTGACATCAAAACTAGAAATTGCTAACACCTTATTTGAACATCCAAAGAGAAGACTATACACATGGAAGAGCCTTGGTGATGTATATCGGAACCAGATCGATTACATTCTTGTCAACCAACGATATCGAAATTGTATCAAACAGGCAAGGACATATCCAGGTGCTGACATATGTTTGGATCATAATCCAGTAGTAATCAGTATGGTAGTGAAATTGAAACAGCAGAACAAAATTTAAAACAACATTCAAATGGATATGAACATGTTAAAAGATGCAAAATACAGAACTAAGTATAATGTCTCTGTTCATAACAAATTCAGTGTACTGATGAATGAAGAAACTCCTCAGAGAGAGTATAACAACATTGAAATGGAATGGGAAGCTCTCAGAGAAAGTATGGTCAAGTCAGCAGAGGAGGTGTTACCAAATAAAAAATGAGAGACAAAGCAATCATGGATGACGCAAACCATACTAGAAAAGATGGCAGAAAGGAAGAAAGTGAAAACCACTGATCCACTTAAATACAAACACCTGAAGAATGAAATAGAAGATGAATGCAAAAAAGCTAAAGATGAATGGTGGAATAAGAAGTGTGAAGTAGTGGAACAACTTGAGTCTCAACATCGTTCAAGAGAGATGCACAAGAAAGTGAAAGAGATAACAGGTCAAGGATACAGACAGAGAAGCAGTAAATGTATCAAGAACAAAGACGGCAAAATGCTCTTTGAAGAAGATGAAATAAAGTCCAGATGGGAAGAATATGTAAACGAACTATACAATGATGACAGAGGGAACCCACCCACAATTGAGAAAGAAGATGGGAATATTATATTAGTATCAGAGGTTGAGAAGGCTATCAATGATCTAAAGTCAGGTAAGGCTCCTGGAAGTGACCAGATAACATCAGAAATGATAAAAGGACTAGATGAAGTGGGGATTCAAATCATTCATAAGCTAGTAAATGACATCTATGAGACTGGATTTATACCATTGAATATGAATGAATCCATATTTGTACGACTCCCAAAGAAGCCAAAACCAACATTGTGTACTGAGTACAGAACACTAAGCCTGATGAGTCATATGTTGAAGATGATCCTGAAAATAATTTTACTGAGAAACAGACAGAAAATAGAAGAACAAATCAGTAACGTACAAAGTGGGTTTATATCTGGAAGAGGTACACGTGGGGAACTGGAGTAGAATAGTTCCTCTGCACCCCCTTGCAGATCGTAAAAGGCGACAAATGGGGCGACTTGTTTGCTGTGAGTCGCGGCTCGTGTCGGTGGAGGAAGGGATCCTGGTGCCTGAGGACTGCAAGGGGCCAAGGCTCCTTGTGGACCAACACTGCACTTTGGCCCCAACTTCTTCACCTAGACAAGAGGTTGGACTGGCCCAGTCCAATCAATCGGCTGGTCATGCCAAGCCCTAGGTAGATTAATGGAGAATGGATATATATGTCATACAACAACTGTATTCACATTTATATTTACACATGTACCAAGTCATTCTTCACTTCCTAGAAGGCGGTGGCTAGGGTCAATCTAGTACTGGTTATGCTTTTTTGCCTCCATGCTAGAGTATATTATCCTTGTATCCCTGGTGTGTATCTGTCAGTTACCGCAGCGCTACACACCCCAATTTTGAGGGCTCCATGGTGGGTGGGAAGCAAGGATGACGAACCAAAAACAACTCAATATTTCTAAACAAACCCCCCCCCCCCCAAAAAAAGAAGATAATTGGAAACGGAAACGAAATTGGACTCACGTCTGAACACTGATGATTGGCCACGGTTCATTATGATCGAATCATTGAATGACGAGGCATCAGTTGCCAAACTCTCCCCTTTTGCCATTCACAAGGGCATTATGGGAATCACTGGCACAGTTAAAGACGTGAAGAAGCTACAAACTGGACATATTCTGGTGGAGTGTGCTAAGAAAGCTCATGCCGACAATCTGCTATGCGAAAACACGCTAGCAGGCGTCGGCATCAAGGCCTCTCCTCATCGAACTCTCAACTCTAGCAAAGGAGTGGTCTTCCTGGCATCCAAAACAATGGTTATAAGTAAAAAGACAGATAAACCAAATATCAATATAACCATAGATGGCACAAACATAGAACAAGTATCCAAATTCATATACCTTGGACAAAAGATTACAAATGATGGGAGATGTGAGGAAGAAATTAAGAGAAGGAAAACAATAGCCCGAACAACATTCTCCAAAATGTATAGTGTTCACATCAAGTAAGATATTAATACATACAAGGAAGCGTATTCTTCAGTGTTATGTGTGGTCTACTCTAATGTATGGGGCTGAGACATGGACAATCTCTTAAGAAAATGTACAAACGTTTAGCAGCATTTGAGATGTGGACTTATCGAAGGATGATGAAAATATCATGGACAAAGAAGATCACCAACAAAGAAGTTCACAGAAAAATTAAAAATAAGAAACACTTGTTTGCCACTATACAGACAAAGAAACCCAGATACCAGAAATATTGCCTTTCACTCATCAATATCACATATGAATTATAATCATGAGATCAATGATGCTTAGAGCATTTGGTATCTGAAATGCAATGACTTCTACTTTAGCATTGATTTAAAAAACTTGCTAGACTAAGTTTGTATGTATTTCTAGCACAAATGGCTGAAGTAAGCGCCTTGCTGACAAGATTGATGGAGCAGAGGCTACATCCCACTGCCCCTGCCCATTGTCCACCCCTCCCTTACCTACCCCACCCAAGCAAGCGAAAGCGGGCAGTGAACAAAATAAAACAATACCGAGCTAGGTTGTTGGCAGATCCAGACAAAGCACAAGTATACAAGGAAGCCAGGAGACAGTATAGCAAAGCATACAGGGATAATCCCACTCAAGACAAGAAGAAGCATACAAATGAATTGGCAAATCTCAGGATGCAAAAAGTTCGCCTGAACAGAAAAGCTAATTCAGCCTCAGCGATAAAGAACCCCAGGACAAGAAAAGATGATGCGACCAAACAGCTAGAAAGAGCCAAAGCGACAGAAGCAAAGAAAAAGTGGAGAATGAAAAGGATTTTGTGGGAGAACAACAAAGAGGAGAGATCAGAGAGCATCAAAGAAGGCAGAAAAAGAAGCAGCAGAGAAAGCAGTAATGGAAACAAGTCTTGATTCTTCTTTGCCAAGCATTCAAAGTGACACAACAGTGGATGCATTGCACAGTACAGGAGCACGACGACAGGCACTGTATAGAGCTCACAAGTGGATGCCGAATGACCCTGAACACTATGCAGAACTGCTGGGGAGCCTACATGACACAGCATCACCTAGAAAGAAGAGAGGCATTTCATTGGACACCAGTAGACTTGGGGCCTTTTTTATTGGCTCTGTAGAAAATTTGAAAGGAAAAAAGGATCTGAGCAGCAGAACAACGAGGATGGTTCTCATTTCAATATATAAATCTTGTAGATCATTAAGCAAGACCAGCAAGATATTGAATATGAATAAGAAAACAATTGTAAAACTACCTGCATCCAAAACCAAGCCTGCGACTGAAGAAATGTGATGTGGTCAAGAAACAAGTACAAGTTTTCTTTGAAAACAATGCCGTACCATTGCCCAACAAGAAGCTTGTCAGTAAGAAGACGGGACTAGCCCAGTCAGTGCTCCAAAAGCGAGTGGAGGACCAACACAAAGAATTCACAGAGCATGGAGGGCACATTTCTCTTGCGCAGTTTTCAAAGTGCAGACCAAAGCACATCCGGAAGATGGCCAGTGCAGGGCTCAACCAGTGCCTCTGCGAATACTGAACAAACTGTGACTAAAGATCAAAGCCATAAACAAAATTGCAGACAACACAACACAGATCTGCCATGTTTATCATGCGGTGGCTCTGTTGACATGTGAGAATGGAGGGAAGGTGTGTGCATATCGGCAATGTCCAGGTGTGGCACTAAGAAACTGGAGGACTACCTGTCACCCCTCCAGAATCACCAAGCACAACTGTCTTGGTATCGATGGACTACAAAGAAGCTCTGGAGCAATGGGAAGAAAGCGTCTAGGAAGGTGTTAAATACAAGCATGGGTGGAATCAATGACTTGATACAGCAGCTGCTTCAGGAAATTACCTTCCTCTCTGAACACTTGTTCAGGGCCAAGTGGCAGCACTAGCAGTTCGAGAGCCTGCGGAATCGCCAACCTTTCCCAAGTGACTTGCTCATTATTGTGATGGACTTCGCAGAAAACTATATTCATGCATCTATCAGTATGAGGTCCAGTCTGCACATTGGCATCACGAGCAAGTGCCAATTCACCCGATTGTGTGTTACTACAAATGCCCCACTTGTGAAAAATTGGTAAATGAGTCACTGATTTTTATTTCAAATGACACAGGACATGATTACCATACTGTACACACTTTCATCCAGCAGACAATCAGTCACCTGCAGCAAGCCAGGAAGCTGGAGTTGGAGCTTGTCATCAAATGGTCAGATGGCTGTGGAGTCCAATATAAAAGCAAAGGACCGTTTGCTGATGTTGCAGCAAGTGAGACCGAGTTTGGTCTTCCAGTTTCCATCATAGCTACTTTGTATCCCGACATGGAAAAGGTCCATGTGGCGGAATGGCAGCTGTATTGAAGCAAGATGCAACATCATCGTGAAAGCTGGAACTGTGATAATCAGCACCGCTACTGATTTCTTTCAGTATTGCATCCAAAGCAACTCAATAAGCAGCCAGCAGATGATGGAGTTTGCACACATTTTCTCTGAACCTTCTTCTGGGTCCCTGAAGGGTCAATTGAAAGGACGAGGCCAGGCCGGTTGGTGAAAACCGTGAAGGGCACAAGATCATTCCACCACATCAAGTCAACAGGAAATGGAGGAACTTTGGTCACCAGACATCTTACTTGCCTATGTGACAGTTGCTTATCAGGCAGAGGAGACTACCCCGCAGGTGACATTTTTGACGGTATATAAGTATTATAACTAATTAACCTAAGGATCCTTGTTACAATATCTTGACTTTTTTGTGATGTGCCTGTTTAATTAAAAGCTATTATTATTATGATAGTTATTGTTATAATTTTTGTTATTATTAATAATATCTTGTGTTCAATTGCAGGCTCAGGAAAGGGAGCCGGATAAAAGCAGCCTTCACGACAGGGAAGTCTACAAAAGAATTCATTGGAAAGGTTTGTACAATTATTGATTATCCTTTGTTTAATCATTTGTCTGGTTAATACACACATTTTCCTTTGTGGTAGGTAACATGAGAAATATTATGATGTTTTTGGTAATATTCTGTTATATTTATTATCTTTTAGGTCATTTCTGAAGATCGGGACACAGGTGAAGAGCAACTGCAATTCCTCCGCTGCCGAGGAACATTTTACACCTGGCCAGACACTGATGATATTGCCTGGGTGAACCTGGAACAGATTGTGGCCACTCTTGGACATCCTGACATTGTCCATGTTGCACCTGTAACATGGGTAATTCTGGCGCGGAGAGGGGACTACTGGTGCAGCCACCTCTCGGATCGGATTTGAACTACACACCCTAGCGACTGTATGAAGAACTAGCCCAAGCGCCCCCTCCCGGCATGCCACAGATGACCAACACTCAGTCAAGACGCCACTCGGACAACACGAGCTGTCCCCCATACCTAATTTTGATAACTCCAGCAAGATGCCCCGATCAAATAAACGACAGAGGAAAGAACCGGAGGAACCCGACACACCTCCAACCACACCGAGGGCTAGAGGATGACCGCGGTCAGTAATAAATAAACCCGCCGCCGCAGCAGACGCAACAACGGCCGTTAACGACGAAGCCATAGACAGTCTACTGGACCTAGTGGGAGAGACCTACTACAGGAAGAGGGGTAGGAAACAACTCATGCCGCATTTGTTTGTCATATGGGACGACAGAAAAGGAAAGGTGGAGCTGGGTGAGAGCGCGTGGCACGAGTACTACTCAGCACTGAGCAGGATGTGTAAGGACCCGGCGGTGCCGAGGGCATGGGCCTGCCCCATTCGGGATCACAGGCCCACGTGCCTAGGATGGTCAGAAAAAATCTTCACAATGATAGAAGACGGCAGGTTGCCGAGGGCCTGGAGGGGTACACATGCTTTTAAGGATGTACAGAGGGATGCGTGCCTGACACGGACTAATGCCCGATAGGCTGGTCCACCTCTGCGGCTGGTGTGCAAATACCACAAAGCAATGGATTGCAACAACAAGCGGAGGCAGCAGGATAGGAAGGCCGCGCCAGCCAGTACAGAGGACAATACGGCTCAGGATTTTCACTGAGTGGCGGAGTGCGGGATAAGGATGAAGCCGAGGCTGCGAATACCAACGGCAGCGAGGATTGATTGATTGATTGGTGGTTTCTTTACGCCGTGTCGGCAGCATAGGCCATATTCACGGCGAGAATTGTTTGTTTTTTATTCAACCATCGCCTTTACATATAATGTAAAAGCATACAATCAGTTAGGTGTCAATAGACACATTAATTTTTAAAAGCCCAAAATTATATAATTAAATCAAATAGATGAGAGAATTAATTAATATAAATTGTTTTAATGAATTATATGAGGCGGTACAGACCAGCTGCCCTCAAAAAAGCTAAAATGTCTTCTTGTTTAACTTTGGTAAAAAGGTCACGCATGCTGTTTGCAGTGTAAAATTGTTGGTGCAGTGCCATAAAATCAACACAGTTTAATAAAATGTGCTTGACTGTCAGTGGGGACTGACATCCAATACATTCAGGGGGAGGGTCCCCCTTGAGCAGGAAAACATGTGTTAGCCACGAGTGGCCAATACGGCAGCGGCTAAGGACCACTTGGTCCCGCTGACCCCCCTCATGAGAATGTGGTGGTTTTCCCACAGATGGTTCAATTTCTTTAAGTTTATTAATGTTTTCATCCCACTCATGTTGCCATTTGGATTTGATGTGGGTGGCTATTAGTGGTTTCAGATCAGAGTGGGGTATCAGACAAGGCTCAACATCATAGTTCAGAGCCTCCTTCGCAGCCCGATCAGCTCGTTCGTTTCCCTGGATGCCGGCATGGCCAGGCACCCAACACAAATGGATGTCATATCCATCTGTTGCTAGCTGGTTCATTTTGTAAATGACCTTTGCCACGAAAGGGTGGTCGTTTTTAGCCCAGCAACAGCTTGCAGGCAGGAAAACGAATCGCTGTATATTACATATTCAGTGTGGTTGGACAGTTCAATGACTTCCAATGCGAGAAGGAGTGCTCGGGCTTCCGCCGTAAAAATCGAGCTCTGATCGGGCATGCGAACGCCAAATTTCTTGCCCTGGCAAACTCCAGCAGCAGCTGCCCGGCTTAGGTCTTTGGAACCATCGGTAAACATGGAGAAGTGGTCTTCAAACTGGCCTTGAATCTCTGCGTACAGTCGTTGATACTCAAGTGGATGTGTCCCAGACTTCCTCAGTTCCGTGAGTAGGAGGATAACCGATGGCTTCCTCAACGACCACGGGGGATGTTCTGGGACCTGGGTATCCTGTAATACATCCAGATCGAAGTACAAAGCCTCCAAATGAGGTTTCATCCGGAGCCCCAGGGGCCGAATGAAATTTGGCTTGGCTTCATACTTGGAGTCGTTGTGTGTCTCAAAAACACAACTGTACGCAGGATTTAATGCCTTTGTTTTTAATTTGACAACATATTGCATGGCCAGTTTGGTTCTCCTAGTGTCAAGTGATGGTTCGTTGGCTTCGACGTATAGGCTCTGAACTGGAGAGGTGCGAAAGGCGCCAATGGCCAGACGCAGCCCCTGATGATGCACCGTGTCCAGCAGCCCAATATACGACTTCCTTGCGGAGCCGTATACTATGCTGCCGTAGTCTAGCCGTGTCCGAACTAGGGTTCGGTACACGGCGAGCAGAACATCTCTGTCCGCTCCCCACTCTGAACTGGACAACACCCTCAGAACGTCTAGCGCTTTCAGGCATCGTGTTTTGAGGTACTTGATATGAGGCACGAAAGACAGCCTCGTGTCAAAAGTGAGACCCATAAAAAATTTGGTTTCTTTGACAACTTTTATGGGATCCCCATCGAGGGTCAGCTCTGGCTCTGCATGCACTCTGCGCAACTGGCAGAAGTGCATGCAGACTGTCTTGGCCTTGGAAAATCTGAATCCATTCAGAACTGACCATCGGTGAATCCCATTTATAAATACACAATTGAAGCTGTCTCTCAATGACATTCATACCAGTACCTCTATAATATAAAACAAAATCGTCCACGAAAAGACTACAGGAGACCCCCCTTTTAACAGCAGCAGCAATACCGTTGACCTTGACTCCAAAAAGAGTCACTGCCAGTATGCTGCCTTGGGGTACTCCCAATTCCTGCGAGTACAGACTAGAATATGTAGTCTTGACGCGGACGCGAAAATGCCTGAGCGCCAGAAAATTCTTGATAAAATTTGGCAGGTGACCACGAAGGCCGATCGCATGGAGATCCTCCATAATGCCATGCTGCCACGTTGTGTCATAGGCTTTTTCGAGATCGAAAAAGACAGCCACAACGTGCTCCTTCTTAAGGAAGGCATCTCTTATGAAGGTCTCCACGCGAACCAAATGGTCGAGGGTGCTGCGGCCTCGTCTGAAGCCACATTGGAGGTCGGACAAGTGGTGCCCTGACTCCAGTGGCCAGACGAGGCGTTTATTTACCATACGCTCCATGGTTTTACAGATGCAGCTTGTGAGGGCTATAGGACGGTAGTTGTTAGCTTCACTCTTGTCTTTACCAGGTTTGGGAATCGGTATTACTGTCGCCTCCCGCCAAGAGGCGGGGACGACACCCGACTCCCAGATGTTGTTAAAGAGTTGAAGCAACAGACTCAGCGCAGATTTGGGGAGATGCTTAAGGAATTGATAATGGATTCCATCAGGTCCAACTGCTGTATCATGCGAGCTTTCTAGAGAACACCTCAACTCACCCATACTGAATGGGGAGTTGTAGTGCTCCCTGCCGTCAGAGGAAAAGTCCAAGAGCTTACGCTCTTGGCGTTCCTTGACGGCCAGAAAGCCGGGGAGGCAGCTTGCCAAAGACGAATTTCCGGCAAAGGCACGAGCCAATTCTTCGCTTATTTCATTGAGTGATGTGAGAAAGGTGCCATTGTGCTTCAAGTGCTGGACTACAGAAGAATCATCTCCCCTTCGCTTGATTCTTCTGATCATCGTCCAGACTTTGCCCAATGGCGTGCCCATGTTAATGCCAGAAACGAATCGTCTCCAGCACTGCCTCCGCGCTTCTTTGATTGTTCTGCGAGCGCGAGCCCGCAGAATTCTAAAGAGCGCCAGATTTTCAGCAGTCGGTCTCCTGTGGAATCTACGCTGAGCTTTTTTCCGTTCCTTAATAGCCCCCCTACAGCTGTCATCCAACCATGGAGGCGTGAGACGCTCGGGAATTGCAGAAGTCTTCGGAACAGTTTTATCTGCGATCCACCTCAGCATTTCAGTGAATGAATCAATGTCACTGATGTCTGGAGTGAACTCCTCGCGGCACAGGGTCCAGAAGGAGGGCCAGTCGGCTTGACGCAGCCGCCAGCTCCTCTCTCGCTCTACGGGAGACGCCCCTTCACAATTAAGAATAATTGGGAAGTGGTCGCTCCCGCAGAGGTCGTTCCAGACCCTCCACGAAAAGTCCAGCGCCAGCTCTGGTTCAACAATGCTAAGGTCGATGGCAGAGTATGTTCCGTAGGCGGGATGCAGATATGTGCATGAACCATCGTTCAGTACACACAGTGCATGACCGTCCACAAGGTCCTCAATCCTCTTGCCCTTTGGGTTCCTAGTGGTCCCTCCCCACAGTGGGTTGTGGCCGTTAAAGTCACCCATAAGTAAATATGGGGACGGTAACTGGCTCACAAGAGCATCCAATTCTTGTAAGGTGAGAATGGAGCTCGGAGGAACATAGATGGAACAGAGAGTTATAGACTTATGTAGCGCCAGACGAACAGCTACAGCCTGTAGTGTTGTGTCTAACGCCACTGGCGTACATACAATATCACGTCTAACCAGGATGGAGGAGCCGCCAGCGGCCCGGTCTCCATCCGGTGCGGATTTGTCAAAATTGATGTAGCCTTTAAGACTACAACTCTCAGAAGCTCTCATGTGAGTTTCTTGTAAGCAAATGGCAAGAGGGTTGAGGTTGCAGCACAGAAGAGATAACTCTTCAATGCTGCCCTTGAAACCTCTACAATTCCACTGAAGCAGAGAACCACCTCTCACTGTCATTTTGGGGCAGTGACAGGTGTTCTCCCCCTCCCCTTAGGTTTGGGGGAGAGACTGCGGTCTCGACTAGTCGAGGCCTCAGCCATCTCTACTTCTTCCAGCGCCTCGAATCTGTTTTTAGTTAGGGACAGAGACCCTTTCGGGACTCTGTCCGAAACAACTTTTGGTTTACGTTTTAGAACCGTAGCCTTTTTAATAGGGCTCGGCTCGACTGATGGTTTTTTTTTTCTTTATGCGGACTCGGAATCCCTGGCGTTTGAACCGACGTTGTTTTCTTTGTTGGCCCGGTCAAGTGATGGACTGGGGGTACCGCCTTAGGCTTCTCCCCAGTCAACCACGTTAACTCGGTCTGGCAGTCGACTGACCTGTTTGAAGGCTTCAGTATCGCGGCATAGCTCCTGGTGGTTGGTGAAGGTGTATTACCTTCAACCATCCTCCGAGCTGCCGGATAGCTGAGCCCATTCTGTTTTTACACGTTGAATTGATTTTTCCTTGATCCAAACAGGACAGTCTTTGGATGCGGCCATATGGTCACCCAGGCAATTGACACATTTTGCCTGGTCATGGCACTCAGTGCCATCGTGACCCTTCTGACCGCACCGGAAACATGTCGTTTCGTTACGACATGAATCCTTACCATGACCGAATTTCTGGCATCGGAAACAGCGGAGCGGATTTGGTATGAACAAATCCACTGCAACGCTGAGGTATCCGACTTTCAAATTCTTGGGCGGAAATGGTGTATCAAACGTGAGGATGTACGTCCCTGTTTTTATGGACTTGTTATCCTTCTTAATCACTATCCGTCGAACGTTTAATACACCTTGGGTTTTAAGTTCCTGTGCGATTTCATCCTCATCACAATCGTCCAGATCTCTAGTACGGATCACTCCCTTACTAGAGTTGAGCGTGCGATGAGGAGAGGCTTTGATGGTGACGCCTGCTAGCGTGCTTGCACGTAGCAGATTGTCGGCATGAGCCTTCCTCGCACATTCCACAAGAATATGGCCAGAGCGCAGTTTTTTCACATCCTTGACCGTGCCAGCAATCCCCATGATGCCTTTTTGTATGGCAAAAGGGGATAGCTTTGTAATGGGTTGGTCGGGTACACTAGATTCAATCATTATGAATCTAGGCCATTGTTGGGTTTGTTGAGTTTGGATTTCCGAATCGGAATCCGAGTCAGCTCTTCTTTTCTTTCCAGTTTGAGGGGGGGGGGTTTTAGTATCCATATTTAGTTTTGTTTTGATTCGTCACCCTTGCTCCTCACCCACCACGGAGCCCCACATGGGGGGTGTGCAGAGCTGCGGATACCCGGCAGTTACACACCAAGGATACATGGGTGATATACTCAAGCAATGATCTACCAAAATGGAAGATCATTACCGGATTGACCCTAGCCACCGCCTTCTAGGAGTAGTGAAAAATGTGGATCCATGTATGTATATATATATATATATGTATAAATATAATTTTGCAGATAAATACATTTTTCATAGTACTACTCCTAGGGCTTGGCGTGACCAGCCGATTGATTGGACCGGGCCAGTCCAACCCCTCGTCTAGGTGAAGTCGGGGCCAAAGTGCAGTATTGGTCGACAGGAAGCCGCAGCTCCCTGAAGACCTCATGCACCAGGATCCCTTCCTCCACCGACACGATCCGCGACTCACGGCAAACGAGTCGCCCCATTTGTCGCCTTTTACGATCTGCAAGGGGGTGCAAGGGAACTATTCTAACCCGGTTCCCCACGGGGGACGAGCAGCGTTGAACCGGTAGTAAACAAGTACCTGTCCCCCCCCCCCCCACCTCCACGACGAGAAAGTAAACAGAGGCCACGCCCACACCTCCATGAACACACACGCCCTTGCCCACCGCCCACAACCCTCCCCCCACCACTGGTGACAAAACACGTACACAGGTGGCAGATGCCAAACATCCACCGACACGCGCGCTCAGTCTAAGACCCCCCGAACGGGAGACTGAGCGCCCGAGCGCCCGAACCCCGATGACCCACACGCACACATTGACCAGACAACGGCCATTAGGTGCACGCCCACTCCGTATAACACCAGCCCACGAGTCGATACAAAGGCGACTGTGAAACCCAGAGGTCACTTCACACTCAGACGGAGCTCCACCGATGAGGACACCGGGGAACAGCCTCCCGACGAACTACTCACACGAGATCAACACGGCCAGGCCGCCGAGGACCTTGCCGAGGTGCTGGCCGACCCTGACACCGCGTCTGTGTCACCCTACAACCCACCACACACCCCATTATCCTACAAGACCACTTTACTAAAAATCTGGCCAACAGCAGTTCCCGACACATGGGAGAACAAAACATACTACGACATCTATGTACAGGTCAGAGCAACAGGCCTCCCTAAATACATAACAGCATGAATGTCAGTACCATCGGCGCTCATGATAGGTAGATGGCGTGCCCTGTTGAGCGACTACAACGACCACCAGCTCGTCGATTACCTCGAGTTTGGGTGGCCCGCCGATTATGCAGCGGATCACCCACCCGTCCCAGTGGTGGCCAACCACAGGGAAGACCCCGCCAACGCGTACTGGATACACACGTACGTCGAGAAGGAGGTGAGTCTCGGGGCATTACTTGGGCCCTTCTACTCAGCTCCTTTCACACTCTGGGCACAGGCGAGTCCAATGACCCAGCCCAAAAAGAACACCGACGAGCGCAGGGTCATCGTCGATCTCAGCTTTCCCCCGTAGTGTCAGCGTGAATGCCGGAATATGGAACGGTTTCTACCAGGGGAGACCAGCCACCTACACCCTCCCCAGTATCATGGATCTGGCAGAGGAGGTCACCAGCTTGGGTAGGGGCGCTTACCTCTGGGCGGCCGATCAGGCAAGGGCATACCGGCAGCTCCGAACCTGCCTCCGGTCCACGCGACTGCTTGGAGTCACGCTCAACAGGAAGACCTACTTTGACATGCCCCCCCCCCCGCTCAGGTGTCGAACCTCATCACTGGCATGCGGACGAACCACCAGCGCCGTTGTCTATCTGCTGAGGAAGAAGGGGCACTTCGCACTCTGCTACCTCGACGACTTTGTCGGGGTGGCGGCCACAAAAGGAGAGGCGGCTGCCACCTACCTGGACATGCTTGCCATGGCAGATGAGCTGGGACTGGCCCTCTCCCCAACAAAGTGTACACCATCGAAGCACGCGATAGACTGGCTTGGGTATAGTATCTGCACTAACATGATGGTTAAAATACCACCGGAGAAGCTGAACGAGATCGAGGAGTGCGCACACTGGAAGACCACCACAAAAGCCATGAGAAAAGATCTACAAAGACTCGTAGGACGCCTCCAGTACGTGGCAAGATGCGTCAAGTCTGCCAGATGCTTCATGAGCAGGATTCTTGCGACCCTGGGGGCCACCCCTTACAAAGGGAAAACATCAGGTGACACAAGAGCTGGTTGACGACTGACCTGGTTCGTGCCATATGCACAGTCCACCAATGGACTAGTCCTCCTCCGACCACCAGTGAAACCTGAGTGGCTTATTGAGTGTGACCCGTTCCTCCGGGCCGGAGGCGCATACTCCAAAACCAGCTTCATAAGCGAGACATACTCAGAACGCTACCTCGCCAGAGGGATGCGCATCAACTCCCTGGAGGTAGTGAACCTCGTTGTGGCCCTGCACGCACTCGCTCGCCATGATGCCCATAACTACATAATAAAAGTGAACACCGACAACCAGGCCTCCCAGACAGTCCTCGAGACCGGAGTGGGTAGGGACCCTATTCTATGCACCTGCGCAAGAGAGATCTGGCGTTTCGCGGCCATGAGGTCCTGCTCCATCGAGATCGCCCACAAGCCTGGCCAAGAGCTTGTCCTGGCCGATGCAGTGAGTCACAGGCTTTTCGACACAGCCGCGACAGGGAGGGCAGATATCATGTGCAGAGAGCTCGGACTAAAAAGGATCTGCACCAGCCATGACCTCAGACATCAAACCAGACTCCGGGAAGATCGCATACTAACTTGCCCCTCTCTTCCCAGGACAACTGGACGAATGTCACGAGGACATCATGACCCTCCTGAGGGCAGGACTGGCGGAAGGAACCTGGAAGAACAAGACGGTACAAGTCCTCGCCTACCTCAGGTACACTCAACACTGTGTAATCAAGGCACTGAAGCCGACACCGTATGACATCCTGGGCTACATGGCACACCTCGCCCGCAAGCTCCGCTCACCAGGAGCCGTTAAAAGATTCGACGCATACCCGGTCACCACCATAAAGCGAGAAGTAGCAAGATCGCCCCTACACGTGCCCCGCCAGGCGGCCTCGCTCACCGTTCAAGACCTAAAGGACGTCATCAACTACCAGCAGGACACGGGCCCGAGTGCTAACGGCGGCGCTGTTACTGGGTTACTTCACCATTCTAAAACAAAATAACCTACTGGTCACCGGACCAGGCGATAACGCACGACACGCCATCACCAGCAGGGAAATCAATGATGTGGGAGACGCCCTTACAGTGCACGTAAGAACCACTAATACCTCCAAAGCAGTAACTACGGATACTCGGTCACCATGCCGAGGGTCTTGGGCTCCAACTGCTGCCCAGTGCTAGCCTGGTAACGATACGCGAGACACACCAACATCGACAGTCGAGGCCCCGCCTTCCTGACCTATGACGGCTCTCCATTACACGCGCGCACCTTGACGAGGACTCTCAGATTGGCACTGACCGCTGTGGGATGCCGCCAGGCCGGGACGATCAACCTACAGAGCCTGCGAAGAGGAGCGACCCAGGCTTGTGCGAAAGCCGAAGTCTGCGACGTGGGAAGCTGGAGGTCCACTGCTGTACACGAATACGTCCCCCGGGCGGCTTTCACCACGGCCCCCCAGGTACTCTCCACTCTGTTTGGTTGAGTGCCTGGGAGACAGGGACGGACTCACCGAGACTTGTGATGAAACGATTGCATGTGACTTTGATTGATTAGACTAAGACATTAGACAAACGTAACTTGATTGATAAACTGCTATTAACGCATAGAAGTAAACCATTGATTAGACTACCTACGACTAGCTGAACTTGTAACCTACATTTGTCACCTATTACAGGTCATGTTATAGTAGTCCGTCTCTGTGTTTTGAATTACAGCCAGGGGCCAGTATTACTTTCAGTGATAATCTTCCCAAATAAATCAGTCACAGTTTGAACTGTGTGTTTTGTAAATTTATTTGTGATGTCTGCATAACATAGCAGACAAGGCTTTAATTAATGCAAAGTGAAATTCCAAGGAAAATATATCCCAAAATATCTGTTAACATGTAGATAGGGTATAGGGTTACATATTCCACCAAATCGCATATATACAAACTAAAGAGGTTTCTTTAGTAAGTTAAAAAATACCATATAATGAAGAAAATCAGCGATATTTAGTTTCTAGATAGCTGTTTTCTTGCTTATTTGGTGTCCTCTGTTACGCGTGTGATGCTGATAGATAACATAACTTAATCACGCACTAAACCTTTATTTTTTATCTCATCAATTTTTATTTTACACAGATGAAAAGGGGAGATTTCCAGCTTTCATTTGCCACCCAACAAATGTTTAAAATTCAAATATTATATTTTAACTCTCCATGTGACACTTCTGGCCAGTTTTCAGGAGTGATCCAGATACAATAGGGCAAACTTGAGCAAAATTAGATGTGCTTTGGCCTTGTCCTATACGGTTATAGAGGAAGTGGGCATACCTAATCTGTCATGCTGGTTGCCATAGAAATCATTATTTTATTCACGGGAAATCCTTAAATTCTAAAACAGACCAGATCTGAAATCAGCACCCTTGAAAGCATATATGTGCTAATTTTCATAAGTTTTGAATAACAAATACAATAGCTTCATATAGTTTACCTGAAAAAGTTGTATGTGCACTATCTATGATAAATAACTAACAATTGTTAGTTATAAAAACACAAAACAACAAAAGCATCATGTAAATGTAAACAACAGCACATGACAAACCAATCAGAATGCTGCGTTTTGGTCAGGTCACCCAGGTGCCAAGTGAAATGGTCACTTTACACCTCAGAAAAATTCAAATATCTCGAAAATCGCTCCAGATACAATAAAATCGCCTGGCACAAAAAGAGACAACATCTTCACCAATCTGATGGTGCTAATTTTATATGGGGGCCATTTGCCATTTATCAGGGAGGAGCACTGAAATCTTAGTCCCATAGACATAGCATTGGGGATTGAACACCCTGCTCGGGATGGCCGAATGAGTTAAAGCATCCGTCTCCCGTGTTGGTAGACCGTGGGATCGAACCCTGGTTGAGTCAAACCAATGACGTAAAAATTGATACCTCTCGCTTCCTAACCAGGCGCTCGGCATTAGGAGAGGTCGAGGACTGGTTAGCTCAGTGCCAGGATAATGTGACTGAGTGGGATATCAGGTCATGGTGCTGGCAGCCTGGTCTCCCAGTGTGGCAGCACTATAAGATCGCCATGAGAGCGTACTGTCACAAGTCGGTACTCGTCCTGATATGACCCTAGATGTAAACCAACAAACAAACAAAACACCCTGCTCGGTCAAGGACACGTCGCTCACACCCCGGCTCATCAGACCTATATAAGGAGCCCTGTAATCTACAAATTGTCACTTCTCATGCTGCCTGCCACGCCGCCCAGACATCATACACAGTAAGTAAGGAGGAGGATGAGACGCAAGATATATGGCTACATGAGAGCATTAACCCTGAGAAGTATTACTGAAACAGACATGTATATAATGAAGACATATACATTTCAGTGTCACTTCTCATGGTTAATGCTGTCATGCATATTTCCTTAAAATCCCTACAATACAGCAGGCAATTAGTAATTTGAAGGAGCATAAACTTGAATGGACGTGGCACTCCATGATTACCATGGTAACCCTGCTTACTCTACATTTCACTGAGTTATGGAAAGTGTTATATATGTGAAATGGTTGTAACTTTAACTTGTATTCTTATTTGTTATTTTATTGGTAAATAGTTTATCTAATTTATTAAAAAAATAAGTGACAAGGTGTGGGGGCCTAATCGGTAGAGGGCGGTCCTCGCATGTGGAAGCTCAGGAGTTTGATTCCCAGTTGAGTCAAACCAATGACTTATAAAATTTATACTTGTCAATACCTAGCCTGATGAATTCACAAAAACTGTGATAAATCCAAACCACAAACAAAGCAATTTCTATAATAAATTATAACATCTTTTTTTTTAAGACTCCAGGTAGGTGGCAAAGCAATTGCTATCATAAATTAAGACGTCTTTTTTTTTTCAAGGTAGGAGACAATGCCACGGCCGTCTAAGAAACGGAGAGTGGCATTGCCGGAGAAGATTGGTAAAATTTGTCAACGTCTTAAAGAAAACTATAGCATCTTCCCTGATGACTTGAACGACCTGAAAAATGGACACATTCTTTTTCTGCACACTGTTAATGACGGATCCCTTGGAAAGACACTTAAAGTGGTGCATATAAACTCCCATGCAAGATAATCCCAGCCCAGCTGCAGTCGCTTTTGAACCAGACAAAGAAGTTTAAAGGTGGTGTTAATGATGTCGCCATGGAGAAGTAATAAAGTCTGTGCTGTGAGTCATATGGGTCACTCTCCTGAAAACTGGTCAGCAAGGGATGGGATTTTAAAACATCAATAAAAAAACGTCTTACTTTTATTTTTCCCTATACTTTTCATATTCATGTTCAGAAATGATGTAAGAAATAAGGGAAATAAAATAAACCACATGCAACCTGGGTCTTTTTAGTTATGAACTGTTTTTGTACCAAAAACCCCCATTTTTCAGTCAGCCATTTGTAACATGACATATGGGATCTGATTGGATCCTTCCTAGCATGTTGTATTGCATTGATATATCAAACAAAACACTTCCCAAATCAAAAGGAAGTATTTATTAATATGTATGAATGGTTAAATTACAAAAATATTTATTTGATGTATTCCGAAATAATGTTACAAATTTCCGTCACAGATGTAACCAGTGGTGTCTGGGTGCCAAACAAATATTGTATCCTAATTATTCAGTGAATAATGCATTGCTAGGAATAACTTTTTAAAATCTATATATGAACTACATATTTCTAGACATTATGCCATGATTAATGTCCTTCTTAGTGTGAAAGTGTTTAATTCGGGTTATATTTTGAATAAGCATATTGTGTGGTGTCCGAAAAATGTGTTACGTCTCAGCAAACAGAAATTGCACTTTCTTCCCGCCATCTAAGTCATTTGGGTCAAACCTATATATGGGTACGTACCAGCTGACCTCCTAAAACTAGTAGTGCTATTTTTAGATATCCTCATTAACTCAAACGAGTGACTCGGTGAAAAATGCACGTGGTGTCCTACATAGTCTGACGTGTTCGTCTGAGACGCCCGCCATTTTCATCCCCATTTTCGTCGCTGATTGGAAGCGTTCCAGGTAGGTTTTAAGTTATTGTAGACACAATTAAGCATAGTTATTTGCAGACATTGTAGCTAAAATATCGCTTTATACATTGTGAATGCATATTTAATGGATATATAATTTAAGTATGGGTTTGAACACAATTTTTGTGTAAGCTTGATGTGAATGTGGGTCAGCACCGGATCGGTTAGAATTCTATGTTTCCAGAGTTGACCATAAATAACTAATGAATTGAGGCTGAAAGAACTGAAAGTAGATTTTCTGCATAGTACCGATTATTTCACCTAGGTTTATCCTACTCTTATTGTTGTGATTTCCTATTGTAGCTCTCTTGATTTTGTTATTTATGTTCAGATTGTAAATTGTGTTATGAACGTAACCCAGACACCACAAAAATGGTGTCCATGTTGCGTTAAGTGACGGGAAAATGCACGTTTTTAACAGTTAACAGTTATGGAGTGAGGATTCCAATATAAAGTCAAATGGATATGAAACTATTAATGAAATATTCTGTTATATGTATCACTCATGTATGTATATATTTGTGTGAGTTTTATTTTAGATCAATACCAGTAAAGCTTGTCTCAGACGGCACATGGACACCACATTATCAGTGTCTGAATTGCGAATGTGACAGTTTTTCCTTTGCCTAGGTTCAGCAATTTATTATTTGTAGTGTATTGATCAAAGTTGGGCTCATTGAATTGACCAAAAACATTATACGTTTTTTGTTAAAAATTGCAAATTATTAACTGATCAAGACAATAAAAATTAGTTCCGATGTCCCATGCGTAACCCAGACACCAGAAATATTGCCTTCCACTCACCAATATCTCTAGGTTCAGCTATTTATTATTTGTAGTGTATTATTAAAGGTTGGGCTAATTGAATTGACCAAAAACATACGTTTTTTGTTATAAATTGCAAATAATTAACTGAATAAAAATTAGTTCAGACGTCTCAAGTGTAACCCAGACACCAGAAATATTGCCTTTCACTCACCAATATCACATATGAATTAGATCATCAGATCAATGATCTTTAGAGAGCATTTGGTATGTGAAATGCAATGACTTCTACTTTGGCATTGATTAAAAAAACTTGCTAAACTGAGTTTGTATGTATTTCTAGCACAAATGGCTGATAGTACACCAGAGAGGAGAAGTAAGCGTCTTGCTGACAAGATTGATGAAGCAGAGGCTACATCCCACTCCCCCTGCCCATTGTCCACCCCTCCCTTACCTACCCCACCCAAGCAACCGAAAGCGGGCAGTGAACGAAATAAACAATACCAAGCCAGGTTGTTGGCAGATCCAGAGAAAGCACAAGTATACAAGGAAGCCAGGAGACAGTATAGCAAAGCACACAGGGATAATGCCTCTCAAGACAAGAAGAAGCATATGAATGAATTGGCAAAACTCAGGATGCAAAAAGTTCGCCAGAACAGAAAAGTTAATTCAGCCTCAGCGATAAAGAAACCCAGGACAAGAAAAGATGATGTGACCAAACTGCGAGAAAGAGCCAAAGCGACAGAAGCAAAGAAAAAGTGGAGAACGAAAAGGACACCTCAAAAGAAGATGTGGGAGAACAAAAAAAGGAGAGATCAGCAAGCATTAAAGAAGAAGGTAGAAAAAGAAGCAGCAGAGAAAGCATTAATGGAAACAAGTCTTGATTCTTCTTTGCCAAGCATTCAAAGCGACACAACAGTGGATGCATTGCACAGTTTAGGATCACGACGACAGGCACTGTATAGAGCTCGCAAGTCGATGCCGAAAGACCCTGAACAGTATGCAGAACTGTTGGAGAGCCTACATGACACAGCATCACCTAGAAAGAAGAAGGAATTCAAGAAGAGAGGCATTTCATTGGACACCAGTAGACTTGGGGCCTTCTTTATTGACTCTGGAAAATTTGAAAGGGAAAAAGGATCTGAGCAGCAGAACAACGAGGATGGTTCTCATTTCAATATATAAATCATGTAGATCATTAAGCAAGACCAGCAAGATATTGAATATGAATAAGAAGACAATTGTAAACTACCTGCATCCGAAACCATGCCTGCGACTGAAGAAACATGATGAGGTCAAGAAACAAGTACAAGTTTTCTTTGAAACAATGCTGTACCATTGCCCAACAAGAAGCTTGTCAGTAAGAAGACGGGACTAGCCCAGTCAGTGCTCCAAAAGCGAGTGGAGGACTACCACAAAGAATTCACAGAGCATGGAGGGCACATTTCTCTTGCGCAGTTTTCAAAGTGCAGACCAAAGCACATCCGGAAGATGGCCAGTGCAGGGCTCAACCAGTGCCTCTGCGAATACTGCACAAACTGTGACTTAAAGATCAAAGCCATAAACAAAATTGCACAAAACACAACACGGATCAGCCATGTTTATCATGCGGTGGCTCTGTCGACATGCGAGAATGGGGGGAAGGTGTGTGCATATCGGCAATGTCCCAGGTGTGGCATTAAGAAACTGGAGGACTACCTGTCACCCCTCCAGAATCACGAAGCGCAAGTGGCAAGTGTCTTGGTATCGATGGACTACAAAGAAGATCTGAAGCAATGGGAAGCAAGTGTCTAGGAAGGTGTTAAATACAAGCACAGGTGGAATCAATGACTTGATACAGGAGCTGCTTCAGGAAATTATCTTCCTGTCTGAACAATTGTTCAGGGCCAAGTGGCAGCACCAGCAGTTCGAGAGCCTGCGGAATCGCCAACCTTTCCCAAGTGACTTGCTCATTATTGTGATGGACTTCGCAGAAAACTATACATGCATCTATCAGCATGAGGTCCAGTCTGCACATTGGCATCATGAGCAAGTGACAATTCACCCCATTGCGTCTTACTACAAATGCCCCACCTGTGAAAAATTGGTAAATGAGTCACTGATTTTTATTTCAAATGACACTGGACATGATTACCATGCTGTACACACTTTCATCCAGCAGACAATCAGTCACCTGCAGCACGCCAGGAAGCTGGAGTTGGAGCTTGTCATCGAATGGTCAGATGGCTGTGGAGTCCAATATAAAAGCAAAGGACCGTTTGCTGATTTTGCAGCAAGTGAGACCGATTTTGGTCTTCCAGTCCATCGTAGCTACTTTGGATCTCTACATGGAAAGGGTCCATGTGATGGAGAGGCAGCCGTCTTGAAGCAACATGCAACATCATCCGTGAAAGCTGGCACTGTGATAATCAGCAATGCTACTGATTTCTTTCAGTATTGCATCCAAAGCAGCCTCAATAAGCAGCCAGCAGATGATGGAGTTTGCACACATTTTCTCCGAACCTTCTTCTGGGTCCCTGAAGGGTCAATTGAAAGGACGAGGCCAGGCCGGTTGGTGAAAACCGTGAAGGGCACAAGATCATTCCACCACATCAAGTCAACAGGAAGTGGAGGAACTTTGGTCACCAGACATCTTACTTGCCTATGTGACAGTTGATTATCAGGCAGAGGAGACTGCCCCTCAACAGCAGTTGTAGGAGCTTGGACAGAACACACCATCATTCCCGAAAATTCCCAGCCCACCCTTCCTGCTACCGTACCTGATCCCTCTCTCAATCTTGCCACCCAACCTGACCAGCCACCCCAATCTGTCCAGCCACGCAAGTTGGTCCAGCCAAACCAGCCACCCCAGTCTGACCAGCCAAACCAGCTGCCCCACTCTGACCAGCCACCCCAGTTAGACCAGCCGTCCCACTCTGACCAGCCGAACCAGCTGCCCGAGCCTGACCATGGAGGAAACTCACACAGGTGACATTTTAAAGTATTATAACTAATTAACCTAAGGGTCCATGTTACAATATCTTGACTTTTTTGTGATGTGCCTGTTTGATTAAAAGCTATTATTATTATAGTTATTGTTATAATTGTTGTTATTATTAATAATATCTTGTGTTCAATTGCAGGAAAGGGAGCTGGATAAAAGCTGCCTTCACGACCGGGAAACAATTATTGATTATCCTTTGTTTTATAATTTGTCTGGTTAAAACACACATTTTCCTTTTTGGTAGGTAACATGAGAAATATTATGTTTTTGGTAATATTCTGTTATATTTATTATCTTTTAGGTCATTTCTGAAGATCGGGACACAGGTGAAGTGCAACTGCAGTTCCTCCGCTGCCGAGGAACATTTTACACCTGGCCAGACACTGATGATGTTTCCTGGGTGAAGCTGGAACAGATTGTGGCCACTCTTGGACATCCTGACATTACAGCCAGGGGCCAGTATTACTTTCAGTGATAATCTTCCCAAATAAATCAGTCAAAGTTTGAACTGTGTGTTTTGTTATTTATTTGTGACGTCTGCATAATATAGCAGACAAGGTTTTAATTAATGCAAAGTGAAATTCCAAGGAGAATATATCCCACAATATCTGTTAACATGTAGATAGGGTATAGGGTTACATATTCCACCAAATAGCATATATACAAACTAAAGAGGTTTCTTTTAGAAAGTTAAAAATACCATGTAATGAAAACAAATCAGCAATATTTAGTTTCTAGATAGCTGTTTTCTTGTTTATTTGGTGTCCTCTGTTACACGTGTGACGCTGATAGATGACATAACTTAATCACGCACTACACCTTTATTTTTTTTCTCATCAATTTGTATTTTACATAGATGAAAAGGGGAGGTTTCCAGCTTTCATTTGCAACCACAAAATGTTAAAAATAAAAATATTAGATTTTAACTCTCCATGTGACACTTCTGGCCAGTTTTCAGGAGAGTGACCCATATACATTGTTTCATCCTATCCGGGAAGAACAACAGTCAGATCGTGAATAACCCTTAGGAAGGACATTCTAATTATTCAACAGATCTTTCACATCCGGATCCAGAGCAGCCAGAGTTGGGATTTGTTCGTCTAGAGGAAACCCAGTCTGAAACTTCTGGTTCCTTGGAGCAGTGTGAGCGAGCCTTGACCTTGAATTGAGACACCACTTCCTGGAGGACCAAATCAGTCATATACACCAAAATCATCTGCTCATTCGTCACAGGGGAAATATCTGAACATGACTCCAAGAAAGCTGAAGATGAAAAAACGTTTAGAGTTTGCTTCCCAAATAACTATTGCAATGAAGGAGAGACATTCCAAAACTGTAAAGAAACTACGGTCACAAATTGACACTTCAAAGCAGAATAGAATAAAATATTTAAAGCAAGACATTAGTAGAAAGAAGGCTGCATTTCGGAAGAAAAATGACGAAATATGTATATTGAATATTGAGAAAGAAACTTGCTCGGCCCCAGGATGAAAATGGCAAAGAACTTGCCGCTATGCAGAAGAAGTTGAAAGCAATGACTAAAATGTGTAAAAGAATGATGAAAGAAAAAGCTAATGCACCTGCCACCTTGAGCTGTAATTACATTACCATGTCTAAATTTACAGAACTCAAGGAAAAATTAAAGGAGAAGGATGAGACAATTGGTGGTTTGGAGGATAAAATATTAAGCTTAGAAGACAAGTCCTTGAACAAAGAGCCCAGCATGGAAAAAGACGGAAAAACATACTCCATGGATATGAGGTTCCATGTGTATGATTTGCTAGTAAATAATATGCCGACAAAAAACATCCCAATTTTAATAGCAAAAACCACTGAACGGCACGGTAAAGCTGTGAACAAAATACCACATGAAATGCACATTGTGGAGTCAATTGATCGTGTTGCTGAGGTGCATTGTGCTTTCTATACAACTGACTTTGATTCTACCCGTTCAAAAATAATTTCTCACATTCGCAACACCATGTCTGACTGTGCAGTTGTTAATCACACCACCATAGTTTGTCGAGAATACATGGTGGATCCATTTTACTGAACTCAACTGTCACCTCCATCCACTGGACACAATAGCTAGTTCATGTAGGTCTGTGTTCAAAGAAGCTCTAACCCAGGGTTATTATGAAGAAACTGTTTGGAACGGATTGCATGGCCAGTCGGCTTGCATGGCCAGACGGCTTGCATGGCCAGTCGGCTTGTATTGGCCATTAACAAGTTGCGATTCAAGGATGGACGAGGTGATCCCAAGGTATTCACCAATGCTCTCTTAGTTGCTGGACTGGAATCCCGAAAGGATTGCTTCCAAGATATAGGGGCAATAGGTTGCACATTCTCTTTCTTAATTGTGGAAGGTTGGTGGAGCATGAGGACTTTTTCCATAAATTTTTTTAAAGAAGGAACTGTTACATGTGGTGGCTTACAGGCGAGCATATTGCATGATTTTTTGTCTCCAGTAGCCAAAGTTGAGATCCAAGTACTTGGCCTCATTGGCAAGATTCTTTCTGGGCCTTGGCTGGGTGGATTTTATACATCTACAACAACGCAGATCAGTCATGTTGATGGAATTAGTGTCGTAAAACAGGTTCTCACCAGCGCTACAGAATGTTGCTCAGGTCCCCAGGAGAGTCTCACAATGAAGACCGGCTTCTTTGCAGATGAGTTGACGCAAGATAACCATCTGATGAAGACCCATTGATGAAAACCTTTTCAAGTCAATGATGAAAAGCTGTCTGACTGCCATTGTCACTGTTCTCACAAAACAGTACAGTCGATACTTCAATCTGGACATTACAGATGAACTACGGAAGGAGACAGAATCTGCTAGATGTAACAACATCGATGCTGAGCAGATAATGGGCATGTTTAGTGTTGCAAAGGCCAATGCCCCAAATGCCACACTATGTTATATTTCTTCGCGCCTCCGTGCCAAGAAGAAAAGAGTAGTAGACTACCTAGACAGTCTTGATCCAGTAAAGATGGATAAACTCATGAAGTTGGCTGTTAGTTTGAGACAAAATGTATGTCAAAGGAAAGGGAAGAAATGTATTCAAATTTGTCAAGAAATTTCAAGTAGGGTGGCTGCTAAGAAGCAGCAAAAAGTGACATATCACAGAAACAAGCTGGAGGCAAAGCTAAAACAAACTGGCATCGACTTTGCCAGTAGGTAAAACTAGTATAGCTGTGTAATTTACACATTTCTAAATCATATAATCATGGTTCAAACCAGCTTGGACCTATCGCCGGTGTGTTTTTGAACGGCCTAAGGTGTTGTGATTTGGACATTTTTAGCAGACTTTGGCAGTCACTTTCTCTGACCGTGCCGGTGCGGGTGACCCAAATGTTGGTGGGGGGCTTCCTCTGATTGTCTATTTTCATTGGCTATCTGGGGGAATTCCTTACAGATTATATGCTATGACGTAGAAGACTAACTTGGCTTTCACCTCGTTTTTGATTTGTTCAAATCCGTGGCACCATTGTTTATGAACTGTCGACTCTGAAATTGTGCTCCTGTTTCACTCATCAATACACAACAATCGGATGTTCAAGATCTTTTCAAAGGTATGTAGGACATTAGATAAACATGTTTTCTTAATAATGATGAAGTTTCATTGGTCGTAATGTTTGCATTGCGTTTGATGCGAGGGAAGGAAGAGACCCCCCCCCCCCTTCTCCTCTGCCGCCGCCCGGCTTTCTCACCTTCCCTGTCATCCTTCCCTCAGCTTTCTCCCATCCCGCGCTCTCACCCTTCCCCGCCGGCTTTCTCACCTCCCCCGCATTCTCGCCTCCCCGCTCCTCCCCTTATAAGCCGCCCGCCGGCCTCCTTCAGCCATTCGCCTTCCGGCGTCCTCCATGCACAAGCTCCTTTTTGTCCGCCCGCCCACCCAACTTTCCTCTCATGCTAGTGGAGGGCTCCTCGGCGCCCCTCACCATGAACAATAAAGCTCCCTCCGAGCTCCTCTAGTCGTAAGCTGTATACCCTTTCGCTCCATATGAGCCTCTTTACTCTTTAGCTTATTGACTCCTGTATAAAGTTTGTGATTATCCTGTGCCCTGTTTCCTGAGGCGTTCAATAAAGCGCCTTTCTCTCCACCCCCGTCTTTCTTCTTCCTTTTCGCGCATCGTGATTTAATTGTGCAAAGTAATGTTTTATGCTCCGATCATAGCCATGGTCATGTTGGCTGGACTTGGCTGGTTACATAGTTTGGGCCGGATCGTCGGCGTTATGTGCCGACCATGATCACATGACCAGAATGCTGCTACCTGATTGGCTGATATGTTGTATTTACAAAACAAACGCCATGTGCTTAGGCCATGTGCTCATGGTTGTTATTTTCTAAGTCATTTGTCTACTTTCTTGTGGGCTTTTTAGGTAAATTTGGCCAGTTTGTATCTTGAATAATAATAATGTGGGTTAATATATTATGTTCTTGTAGGCTTTTTAAGGTAAATTTGGCCAGTTTGTAACTTGAATAATACTAATTTGGGTAAATATATTATTTTTGTTGTAGGATTTTAAAGGTAAATTTGGCCAGTTTATAACTTGAATAATACTGTAGTGGTCTGCACTGACCTCTCAGGCAAGGAGCTGCATAGACAGGTAGGCATGGGTAGCGTGTTGATATCAGGGAGCCTAGGTGGTGTAATGGTTAGCACACTGGCCCGGTATGCAAAGAGATGTGGGTTCGAGTCCCGCTCTAGGCACAATATTTCCCATTTTCATCACCCCCACGACACTGGTGCCGTGACCAGGATCCTGTACAAGCTATGCGCTGTATGATTGTTGAACCTACCCTGTGTGTGTATGTGTTAGTGCATTGCCTGTATGTATGTAATTGTAAGCATTAAAAGACTTACAATTCCAGGGGGACGAGTGTAGTAGTCTGCACTGATCTCTCAGGCATGTAACCACATCGGCAGGTAGGCGTGGGTGGTGTGTTGATATCAGGGAGCCTAGGTGGTGTAATGGTTAGCACACTGGCCCAGAATGCAAAGAGATGTGGGTTCGAGTCCCGCTCTAGGCACAATATTTCCCATTTTCATCACCCCTGCGACAATACTAAAGTGGGCTCTTTAAGGTAAATTTGGCCAGTTTATAACGTGAGTAATACTAGTTTGGGTTAATATGAGTCTTTTGAACATGTCTGGTTGGGCAAAATTTTAGTCAACAGTTACAATGAATTTAAGTCTTTTTTATTAATGAATTGTCTTGATCCCCTGAATAATGGACCTTCTTCATTCAGAGAATATTATGTAAGTCATTCATTTGGTCTTCCAGTTATGGCTTCCACATCTACCAAAGTGGACAGTGCTGATCCTCCGTCCATTACCACAACCAGTCCATGTCATCCGGCTCTAGCAGAGCTGGCAGCTACTGATGCAGATTCCTTAACCAATGAAGTGATATACACTTTCATGCAAAATACTGGGCTATATCAGAAGCGAAAAAATTGAAATCTCCCAATTACATGGAAAATAATAGGTGATGTTTTGTCAAAGACTTTCAGTGTTGATGAAAATGATGTGCAAGATCCGGAAAAGTTTTGGGTCAGTTTGTGAAACCATAACTAAGCATGTATGAAAGACATTTCAAAAGGTGGTGTATATGTTGAAAGGCTACACCAATTCTTGGAGAAGAAGTACAATTTACCTAACTCCACTGGGCAGGCCATGAGACGTAATCTCCCAAGCGTAGAAAAGCAGTTGATTCAATCATTATCTGTTGAAGCTTGTGAATTAAAATTTGAAAATGATAAACTTACGAAAAATAATATGAGAGTAAAAAAGAAAAACGGAGAAGAAAGTCAAATGTAAAAGTTGTGAATCAGACCTTGTACCGTAGTGAAGAGAGATTGCAAAGATGGAAACAAAAGTATAATGCCAGTCAGACTGAATTAAGACAACAGCAGTTAATGGTGCGCAAATTAAAATCTACTGTCAAAGGGTTGCGGCTTAGGTTGAAAACTAGTGCTAAACAACTCATTGCTGATTGAGCTGTCACTGTCAGGAGTTAGAAAGGTTTCGTGAGGAAATTAGTAAGAAGAATCAATTGATTAAATACTTGGAAAACGAATATTTGGAAACTGAGGAAAAACTGACAGAAACTAATTCTAAAGGAGCGCAAATGACAATTCATACTTTACAAGATGGCAAAACATTTAGTCGTCATATACGAGAGGCCAGCTATTACTTGCAAAATTTAGGATTAGGTGAAGAAAAAGTAAGTGAAGCTCTTCTGTTAATAGTAAAATCAATATGTGGAAAGGAATTGGAAGGTCCATTGCCAAGTCAGAACCGTTTTGGAAATGAACTGAAAGCTCTCAGTAGACAACAAATCAAAGACGTTTTGGTGGAGGAAAAGGATACCACATTGATGTTTGATGGAACCACCAAACATGGTCATCATTTGAGTGAGATAGAAATAGGTACAAAGTCTAGTGGTGTATACTTGGTGGGCATAAAGGAACAAAGTGGTGGCAAAGCCACAGACTATGTTGAGGCTATCAAAAATTTGTTTAGTGATACTGAAGGCCAGACATCTTTAACAAGTGAAACAGTGTCTATCATGCATGATGTTACAAATACTATGTGTGATCGTGTTATTGTGAACAAATGTGTTGAGGATATATACTTAGTTCCGAAAAAGGAACTGACATGAATACTTTTAAATGCACTTTTCACCCATTGGATACTATTTCCAAGGATACTGACAAAGTAGTGGCAGCTTTTGAGGGAGAAAATCAAATTGAGATGAAGCAGCTTTTTTAGAAAAAGTGGTGAGAGTTACACGCAAGCATTATTAAAGGGCATTGGAAAGCTATTCTATGCCGACAGAGTTGGATGTAACAAGGATATTACTGAACACTTAAAGCAAAACATTGAAATTCCAGATTGTGAAACTGCTGATTCTGTGAAAAGGGTGTACCATAGGTTCGTAGGTAACCGATTTCATGTGTATTTTTTTGATGCAGGAATTTCATACTATTACTCAAAGCAGATTTTGCATTTCTTTACATATGTCCACAGACCTACAAATGGTCTACAGAAAGCTGTAATTGATGCCCTTCAAAATAATGACCTGCAAATAGCTCTGAGAGTGCTTGGCCTCATTGGCAAATATGTCACAGGGCCATGGATGCGATGGGTACCACAGCACACTACAATTTTGCAAATTAGTGAACCACTACAGGAGGCTGTTGTCAGAATTGATGATTTTGTAAAAGATCCAAGTAGTGTTTTAGATGGAACGGCCCATTGTGCATTCGCAAGTTGTCAAATAAAGAAAGACACAGTCGTTGCATCACTGACAAAGAGCCAAGGCTTGGAACTAGACAGAAAGTGTTCAGAATTTATGAAATTAATTCTGGCTGCTATAAAGGATGTGATTACCCGTCAAATGAAGGATCACCTGCCTGGGGGGAAACTATGGGAGCCTTCTCTTGAACTTCAGAAAGAATCTGAATCTTGTGTTCCTCACAATCTTGGAGGTGAACATAGGTTTGCCTTTGCTGATTCGTATATGAATCATGCACCCAATGCTACAATTGAAAAAGTAGAATCGAGGGTGATGTTTAAGACAAACAAAACTGACCAATGGCTTCAGGCACAAACTGACAGTACAAGGCAGGCTCGTATTGACATTGCCCGGCAAGAAACAAGGAAGATGCTGGAGAAGGAAAAGGAACAGCGAATTCAGCTGAAGGAGTGTCACCAAGAACGTTTGAAGGCAGCCAGACGTCAGGTTTTAAAAGAAGAAGAAATGGCCAGAGATAGGAAAGAAAAAATTATTGAAAATCTAATTGACTGTGGCGGTTTATGGTGTACAAAACAAAATATGAAAGATTCTCTCTCTAGAATAAAAACAAAGGGTGCAAAGGCGAATGCATTAAAGTCACAAATACAAGTGCGAGAAAAGTTTTTATCAGCAAAAGGGCCTGGTATTGTATTGACCAAGTCCACCATAGATAACATGGAAGCTTACTTTGAAACCCTTCTGGATATTCCAGTACCAGCTGAAAAAACAGTTTTGGTGTCTATCTTCTCAGATTACAGCTCTCTGGTAGGGAAAGCATTCCAACAGAAGTGGGATGAAGGAGCTAAGATTATTGACTGTTTTGGGGAGGTGGTTGCCTTAGTTGATAATGAATTCTGCCTCAGATTTCCTGATTCATGTCAGGATTGTTATCTGACAATAGCAGAAATTGTTTCTGATATTATAAGTGGAGACTTTGCTGTATTGTGTCCGAGTTAAGTAAGAACTGCATAGCCTGACTTTTATGATTGTGATGATGTAAATAAATAAATGTTATGACCGGATGAATTGTTTCCCGGATGAAGATCACATGGATATGCAATGTTGATTAAATAAATCAATCTTAAATAAATAATAGGCATCATCATATGTTGCCATGGTTCATCATATGTTGCCATGGCAACCATCTTTTTCCTACAAATCACCAGAAGTAGTTAACCCTACACTTAAATCAAATTATTATACACATATTGTAGGTTGTACACATACAAAATAAGAAGTAACCCTGGTAACTACTTGTTTTGTAGATTTTAATGCGATCTGTCATGCTAGTTGCCATAGAAATCATTATTTTATTCAAGGGGGAATCCTTCAATTCTAAAACTGAGATCAGATCTGAAATCAGCACCCTTGAAAGCATATATGTGCTAATTTTGATAAGTTTTGAATAACAAATAAAATAGCTTCATCTAGTTTACCTGAAAAAATTTGCATAATTGGTCCCTTATTTTCTTCACTTGCCTTACTATAATTAGGTACGTGTACGTCCGCGCGCTACGCGACCGCCGTTTTCTGCCAGATCGCTGTTCCTGGGAAAATCGTTTTGAAAACGGAGGGGTGCCCCAAAGTGCTTGCTTTTCATTGGCTCTTAAGGGGTATCCCCATGATTTTCAGACTATGACATAGATAAAATGTTCAGCTACAACCTCATGTTGACAGTTTGAAAATCTGTTCACATTTTCTGTGCCTCTGCACATTCAGAAGATTTGACTTGATTTCAACACTCAAACTCCACCTTCTATACATCTTGGGTAGCTCTAAAAAGTAGATGGACATTTAAATCTGTTATTTATTGACCATTGTGTGAAGTTTCATGATGCTGCTAGGTTGAAAAGGTACTTTGCTAGGTCCCCAAAATTTCAGTGTTAAGATTGATCAATTTTGAGTTGAATTCAATGATGACAGAAAATCCACAAATATGCCCCATGTTTATGACTCAACTAAACCCACTTTGAGCACACAAAACACAAAACTAATACATTATAGTGTTATGCAATTATCTTAGAATGCTTAAAAAAAAGTGTTTTATGACAAAAGATATTTGTATATGATGGATGATTGGAGATTTGTGGGGCCTCCATCTTGAGGTTTTACTACATGAACAGGTCACGTGACCCAGTATAAGGAATCTCATTGGCTGAGGGGATTTGTTTACATACATGACACCATGTGCTTTGTATGTTTTGATGCCAAACAGTCTATTTCCATTCTGTTTGAGGTCATATTTCTGTATCTCAAGCTATTGCCTAGTGTTTATTATGCATTTGTGCCTGTCTTGTAAGTTTACCTTATTTGTTTGTTTTACGTCCTAGCAACATCTAAGGTCATATCAGCACAGGTACCGACTTGATGCCAAATAGTCAATTTCCATTAGGTTTGAGGTAATTTATTGCTATGCATTTACTTTTATTTTAATGGGTGGAATCGATAGAGCAGATAGACATCTACTTACGCTGAAAACTTCATTTAGATATCTCGATTATTTTGGAAGTTAGAAAAAGAAAAGACTAAATATCTAGGTTCTAAATCACTAATGTATTCATTTAGTTTCATTTTAATGGCATATATCCCCCAAGTCACTTTTATTTTAATGGGTGAAATCAACAGACCAGCTAGGGATCTACTTACACCGAAAATTTCAGTGAGATATATCGATTATTAAGCAAGTTAGAACAAAAATTGAGTAAATATCTAGATTTTGGGTCACACACTTGTAATGCTAAAGCATTAAAATAATGGCAGGAAATTACCTAGATACAAGATTCACCCCGTACTGCTGCAGTAGGGGTGCAAACCAGCCTTATGTAAAAGCTGGCGAAAAAACGGGTCAAAGAATTGAGAGCCTAATTTCACAAACTAAGAAGCAACATTTATTCTTTACCTATATCTTATTATTTACCCGCTACTTTTGAGTTGAAAAATATAATATAATATCTAGTTTAATAAGATTTAAAAGTGAAATCGACGGCGTTCTGCGGCCGCCATCTTGTCTTTTTTGCAGTCTCTCCCATTTCACCAACTCTGTGCCTATATGCATAACATGGGTAGCCATTTGATACTGGAGCCACATACTGTAGCCTCACTTCCATATTAATGCTATTTTCCCCTGTATTTATATAAGGCTGGTCTTCACCCGTGTACTACAAGTACCGGGTGAATCTTTTATCTAGAAATTACCCCTCATTATCGAAATTGAAATAGCTCTAGCATGCTTAATAATCAACCGATTGACACGATTGTTGGATTTTATTCTATGGTTTTAAAAGCTCTTTCCAACAATGTCATTCATTTTCAGATAGGTGTGGTTTGAAAATTTTGTCCACATTGCTACTATAATGACAGTACAAAAACCCATCATTATTTACAACTTAAAATCGCAATAACTTTTTCCATAGTGAATATATTTTTTTTAACTAAGAAGTGTTTTTATCTGTAAATTAAGCTCTTTAATTCTAGACTAGTCAGATAATTAAAAAAAGAATTCTAAATGTTTATGCATGTGCCTACCGTTGCCGCGTTGGTGGAGATGGGCGACAATAAGATTGTTGAAATAACCCTATAAATAAGTATAAGACTTAATATGAACGTGAATATGTGGTTGGCGGGTGAACTATAATGATACATGCTTAATATACTTACAATTTGCCTCCTGCTAGATGCCAATGAAGCTGTACTGCGACAAAATGTTCGAAGCATTGCGAGTAAAAATAAAAAAGGGGCTACTAGCCACAAGGACGGTACTGGGCGTGTACGCATTCAACGCTGTGCACGGTATCGGAAACCAGCGAATATTCGTCCTTGAGCTGGTTTTGGGCACTGTGGACTGTGCTGTAATAATAAGCGCATATTTTCACGTGTTTCATATAATAATCATATCTATCTCTAATTACTCCCACAGCCCTGTTTCTCAGACAGGCCTAGATACCGAATCATATCTAATCCATCTCTACAACCTAGACGGTAAACAACACCAATGCTATGTTGGTACGATTGCTTCAAAGCGCAGTTGTGCTGGTAGGGTTTAGCGGACTGGGCTACGTTCTTATGACATCGCTCACCCCTTCCGATGAAGAGATGAGAAAGGTAGGCCACATATTCATATATATTATCATAATTCATATGGCATAATATTGGCATTGTTTCAACAAGTCCCATAATGCTTCACTAGTCACACTTACACAAAGTTTGTCTTCAAGTTCCTGGTCCTAGGCTGTTTGCTCCCCTCCCCCCTAATTTTAGAATGTGTATAATGTATTCTAATATGAATAAGCAATGCTTAGGACCGACCCCCGATATTAGGTAGCCCAGTAAAATTTTCAAATTATTCCAAACATTCAAATTATAATTTCATTGGAAGCTCCAATGAATCAAAAGCAATATGCTTTTTGAATTTTTAAGATATTCCAAAAATTGAATGAGATATGTGCATTTGAAGTTTGTTGAAGTTAAGATTTTTTGTATTAGCTAATGCACTAGAGAAGTGCCTTATTTAGGGTGCATAATAGTAGGCTGTGTTATAGGAGTCACTCACCCCAGCCATACAATTCTGACCTAGACTAGCATAGAGAATCCAGTAAAAGCTGCCTGACACCAACTTTTGGCTGCCAGATTCTAGAGTGAAGAACTGTCTCCATTTCAATTAATTAAGAGCGGCTAACAGGTCCAAGGCCTATTATAGCTGTATCCTATTGATTGATTGATTGATTGATAGAGTTGCGATTCCAATTGTAGTCATTGTAAGACCATTTTTAGGAAGAAAAAATGGTAAAGTTTCACATTCTCATAGTTAACATGGACATTCCTGTCAGTCTTACCTCTGATTTCTGCATCTGAAGATTTGAATGGCTTAGTAAACTGCCTTTCAAATATCATACAACACTGAAAATAGTCTCTATCTGTGCCTAAGTCTGTTGTGCTTCAAAAACGGATGTAGCAGTGAATGCAGTGTGCCTATGATTCATGTGTGGTGCCGTTTTTCGACATGACTGTACTGCTCAGAAGGGCGCAAGAAGTTGTACAAGTTTTATAGGCCCGGCGAGAGTGGCGCTCCCGGCGGATTCTGGGGTACCTATCGATATAACTACAGCAAAGTTTTTTTTTTGTTTTTTTTACTCCACTTGCGGTTCGATTTGAAATTCTATCAACTCGGGTGACCCGAATACGGTCGTCGTTTCTATTAATATTTCATTTGTGCACCCATGTTTATGCCAAATTCTTATTTATTTCTTTTAATTTTGAATAAAATCGAAGTTTTGAACTGCACGTATCGGCAAATTCTATGGCAGCGGGCATTTGTTTTGATATATTATTAACCAATAGCTGACCCCGAATACCGTCAATTGGGCCTGTGGACCTAATGCCTTGCAACCTCGCTACAGAGTAGCGCGGAGGAACATGTACACTGGTCCCAGTGACGTCATCGCAGCATATATGGAAGGTCTGTAGCGAGGGACCAGTGTAGTTCTGCAACTTGGCTTGTGCTACTCTGCTGCGGAGCATCATTAAGGCGTTAGGCCAATCGCTGTCATCCACCCTGTTTGCTGCGTCCCGAAGCTCGACGAGTGGTTTCCGTTTGCTGGATTTTGATTTCTCGATTATTCAACAGGAGTTTACAAATGGCGGTGCCCATAGGGGGTATTTCCTTTTCCGTTTGCTGGATTTTGGTGATTTCATTTCCCACCTCTATGGGTAGGAGTATTGGTTATGTGTATATATCTACATGCGTTAGTCTTAAGCCTCCCCAGAGGGTGGGTCGGTATTAATAAAATAATACTTAATAGTGTGCATTCTTCTGTGGCTGTGACACTGTCTGTGATGTAAATTCTGTTATATGAAAGTATATCGGGAGTAACAAACCGAATTTATTCTTGTTCCTACCTAGCCTGATGCTCGTCATTACTATAGCCCTGTTTACACGGGCGAGTTAAGCCGCGTCATATAAATCGCCTTGTCTAGTTCGGCTCAAATTCGCCATGTGGACGCGACCCTAAGGCGGATTAGGGCTGATTCATCTCATCTAGTTCGCTTCAAGTAAACCATGTTGCGAGATAGTCCAGAAGAACCGAACTAGCTTAAGTCGGCCCATATTGCCTGTGTGAACGGTAGCGGTTTAGATACGGCGGATTAAGGACATCACAGTCGAGACCTGAGTTTGTTGACTTTCCGGTAAATTTGGTCTATGAAACCGCTAGCTGTGCACAGATATTTTTTTCATGATTTATTTTAAGGTTTTCACTGCCCAGCAGAAGTTTTGACCATTCCAAACCTATAGGATTCAGTCCATACATATCTAGGTCGAACCCACACTCTCTCGTGGCGACATCGACTAACCAAAACTGGCGCTGGTTAGTATGGACTTGCTCATGCACAGATATCGATTTCCGGCTAAAAGTACTGCATGTGTAGACACGACACTAATTCGCTTCATTTATTTCGCTTTGTCTAAGTCAGCTTACAATTGCCCGTGTAAATACAGCTTATGATTGAGCCAGGAATGGCAGTATAGAGGGGTTGTAATGACGTCACGAGACAACTTCCGGTGGCCATATTGGATTACATATGAAAGGCTTGGAAGTGCTTACATTGTGAATATTTACCGATTTCTTGGTTTATTTGTCACTGTTTTGAGCAGTTTGGTCTCAAAAGTTGGTGGAAAAGGGTTTTTTTGATGGAGGGGAAGTATTTTTTTCATCATGTAGCCTCACATTGTTGCTAAAGTGAAGTATTTTGACACTTTGGATGCTATGTCAAAGAATTAGAAAGCTTCGGGCAGTACCCGCTAGGTGGTGCCACATACTTCGGCGGCCCTGACTATTGGTAGGCCCAGTGGTGGCTGTAGTGTTCTTAGTATAACACAGGGGGCACCATAGGTGGTATTAAGTGTAATCCAAGATGGCTAACCACTGAGTGATGACGTCACGTGCACTCCCTCTATAATTATATAGTATAATTGTATACTAAGATTTCAGCATTTAACTCATTTCTTTGTCCCCCACCCCCTTTCTTAATTCCAGAGGCTTGGCATTAAAAAACACAGTGATTCCAAGTCACAAAACGATCTCTTCATGCAAAGACTGAAAATGGAGGCTCGGATAGTTGATGACGAAAGGACTTCAACCAAAACATGAAATACACACCTGGGTGTCACTCTTCATCACAAATAATGACTTTAACTCTGAACAGAGAATTCACACTTCTACTAATCGTGACTTTGAAAGTTCCAAGATGATTGCTAAGAAAATAAATAGCATTTATATGCACTTGTCTTATGGTCATGATAACGAAAGGAATTCTCTTTGTGTACATATAAATTTACATCCTTCAATAAATAAATGTTTAATGAAAGAATGGTGTTCCTTTTATTTTGGCTATTTCAATATTATTGGCAGAATTGGTGAATAATACTAGCATACTTGATCTTAATAACAATTGAATTTTCTTTGTTTTGTTTAGTTTACATTCTTTCTACCATAACAAAGTAATACGTACCTATTGGATTCACTATATAAAAAACTCACAGAAGAGTTGATTTTTATTCAACCTTTCACCAGACATTTTCTTATCCACCAAAAAGAAAAACACTTTTGCTTGTGTGTTATTATGGGGCGGGTACAAGATTCACAGAATGGTAAAAAATACTTTTTTAAAAAGAAGCTAATTTCATAATTGGTTTATCTGGGGCTTGCCAAGTTTGGAAGCTTTTATCTTTCCATGTCGGTTGATCTAATTCTTTCCTAGCTCTAATGTACGTTCTAATGCAGTCTAGTATGTCACTCCAACCTGCTAATAACAGAAATTCAACTCCAGTTTCCAACATGTCTTCAGCCAGCTCCCCATATTTCCATGTGTTCTCAATAATGATAAAACATGCAATCCAAATTCCCATTTTGCTAGATTGTTTTTCATCCCTCTTATTATGACATACCGCCCCCCCCCCCCCCACCAAGGGGGCGGCTAATGACTAACGCGTGTATATATATACGTAAACAATACCCATACTCATAGAGTTAAAAAATGAATTCACCAGATTCCACCAACCGGAAATGGCATGGGGGGGCACCACCATTTGCAATTGAAAAGAACAGCTCTGATTGGCTCTTTTCAATTGCAAATGGAGGCCACAATTTTTGAGGCACCAGACAGCTCAAGCGGGGGTCAGTGCTTATTCATATTAGAAATGTCTTCGTGTTTAAATTGCTGATTTTCATCCCTCTTATCCATTATATGCCTTCTGACAAAATTTGCCCCACCCTTCTAACTTTTCAATGTGAAAATTTGCTCATCTGTCCTTGGCTACAATCTGATACTTTTCATAGGCTCGATTGTCACCTTATCACCACAAGACTTAGTGAAGAACTGCATCTACTATTAACCACCAATTCCAGTTTACTAGTCACCTAACATCAAATCATCGTATAGTAAGCAACCACCCAGTCATGCAATACAGTTAACCCACTATGTTTATGACCTGCATCAGGTTGATTCATTTGTTAGTTAGTTAAATAAAGGAATGTGTAGCTTTTCAAAATGTGAATTGAATTGAATCTGCCATGTGAATGCGAATGCGGCAAAAAAATTGAAAAGCATGTAAATGAATAGTGGTGCTTCCATACGTCCGAATGCGAATACGAACGGGACTGTGAATGCAGCAAATGGATCGACCCATGGACCGATTGGTGCGAATGCGAATACTGCTGCGTTTGGCAGTAGAAAACAATAGTAACTTTGATCTTCCTTCACAAATTTGGAGGAAAACCCCCAAAAAATGTCATGGGTAACTTTTTTGGTGTTTTTTTTTGTTTAACCATATCCCAGCACAAAAAGTAAACATCGGCTATTGGGGGTTGGCATATACCACATTCGCATGCCGGATGTCGCATACCGCGTATAAGGAATCTTAGCTTAATGCAAAAGGTGTGAATAGCAAGCGCTTTCATTAGTACCTCCAGAATACGCCATTGGTGCCACTGGCATAAATGAATACAGCGACTGCGCCCGTAGAGGTCGCCACCGTGCTCGTTTCAAAGTGGATGCACTCAGGCGGCACCTAGCGGAAAACAGTGGTACTAGAACCCGACAACGGCGCGCGAAGCTTCTCAGCATTTCCGAACGTTGCCAAAACATACTCGTGGCATATGGAAACGAGGCGCGCCTAGAGCTTCCGGTTTTCACTTGGCCGGGTAGACTTCAACGTTGTATTTTTCGCACTTGTCTTGATTGTATGCATTTCGCTACTCCGACAAGCCACTAACCATAAATGGACAATCAGGGTGTTCGTCAGCGTAAGTGTATGTTAGATTATTGATTCTAGATGTTGTGGTATCGCTTTTCCCAACACCCAAACGTTGAAGAAACCGACTGCTATGCTACTAGTACTAACATGGATGTGTTCATTTGTCAGTGCCGGCGTATGTCGGGCTGATAGTAACACCATAGAGGACTACCATGTCTGTAGCAGCTCACAATCAAACGAACGCATGCATGCCTAATAAATACGCTACAAACTAGCAGGCTGTACAGTGTAACTGTAGTGTATGCGACACGATTTTAATAGTTGGCTTATTCTCTCCAAATGTGCTACATATAGTCAATAGAATAGTGTTTCTGCTATAGATGCTTCACAATCACATACGTAGCCAACTATTTTATTTAATGAGATCAGTGCATTGATTTGATGCCATTTTCAGTGACAATGGGTCAGTACCAACCCAAGTTCACATCTTTAATCGTGTGCTACTGCTACTAGCTAGTACTACGTCCTACTACTAGTAGCACTACTACAGGTAGGTAGATCAGCTAAAATTTCAAAACACAACAAACAGTATACATTTTAAGCTCTTTCAACAGATCTTGCTGAGACAAACTCAAATCTGTTGCAATTTTGAAAATATCTTAATAGGGGAGAAAGTTATGGCATTTCTAATGTCGGCTTAATTGTTAGTCCGGATTCACCATTATAATAAACTGTGACCGTTGACACATTGTTACAACTTTCTATGCTCCTAAGTATTTTGCTTTTGGTATTTTAATGTATATTTTCGGTGAGAGTAGGTCGTGTTCTTTCCGGTGATATAAAATTCATGAAAATATTCCAATGCAAAAGTACTTTAATCAAGGCCGGAATGATTGAAAATGCAGGAACATTTTACTATAGGCATGGTGACCGATGCCCCCCTATCGGTATCAACCTACTATAGGTAGTCTATTACTACTACTACTACTAGTGCTAAGTGATCAATTTTCATTAAGGTATATTCATTTCTCTATATACATTAATTCAATACTGTTAGGTGAGAGGCTAGCATATTTTCGTTATTTAATGTTAGCAGTTTACAGTTAATTTTGCCAGTCTACTTACAATATAAACATACCATCTACGCATGCTTATAAGTTATATGACAAAGCTTTGTTTATTCCAATTAGATTGTCAACATATTAATACTACCAATAAGCAGGTTTGTGTTGAAACAGTGTTTACCACACCATCTAGAAAGCTTGGATTGACAACTTCATGTTGCATTTCAGTGTAATTGTGTCATTCCATCATATAATCCCATTATAAAAAGTAGAAATGTCCATATAAACCTACCTTGTTACGTGTTAATCTGGCATTGCAATAATGTGTCTAATTGGCCCGTATTATTGACATCCTGTTATTTTCAGCTGCTTCACTGCATGGCATTATTGGTTGGGCCTTGTCGCACCCCACCAACAAAATAATATTGTTGTCCAGTGTTTCAGTGATTTCTGCAAATTTGCAACTGTTTCCATGGATCATGATGCCAAATGCAATTTAAATATGACAACTGACTCTATATATATATGTTATTAAAAGTGGATTCATCATCAACTGCTGACGTGACTTATAAAATTGATACTTTTCGCTTCCTAGCCTGGCCCTCTGCATTAATAGGATAGGGCAAGGACTGGTTAGCTCAGTGCCAGGATAATGTGACGCGGTGGGATATCGGGTCATGGTGCCAGTGGCCTGATTTCTCAGTAGGGCAGCACTATAAAGCCGCCATGAGTGTGCACTCTCACAAATCGGTACCCATCCTGATATGACCGTAGATGTTTCCAACACGTAACATTCCAACAACCAACCATCACTGTTAACGACTAGCTATATCAAGGTTTCCGTGGCTCTTAAGAGCCATTGAATATTATGGAATTAAGATCATAAATTGTTAGTCAATTTTAATTTCATTAACTTAAGCTTCAGAATGATTCATTTTAATGGTGGTCATAATCTGTTGATCAGGGATCGTGCGGGTCCTTGAAAACCTGGAAAGTCATTGAATTTGATAATTCAGGATTCCAAGCCTGGAATTTGTCTAAATATCCTGGAAAATGGAAAATCTTGGCTATATTTATTATGGCCTATATTTGCCGATGTGTCCAAACTTTAATCAGTGATGTTTTGTATTTAATGTGATTTTTGTAGGTTTGTTGTCCTGCCTCTTGATTTTTATATTAAAACTATACATATGTTCGTTGTTTTTGTAATGCTTATTTACACTTCACATCTTACACAATGAATCGACTATGAATACGGCCGTGTTTCAGGGTACTTAAATTTAATAAATGCCATAAAATTATCCTGGAATTTTGCACTGAAATTCTTGGAATTTGATATGTCAAGATGAGTATGCAGGGTAGGACAATAAGGACTGCTCAGTTTCCCGGATCATCTAGTTTACTCAGTCGGGCAGGTGAAGTTCTGTGACCTGCCCAAACGGGCTAGTCATTATTTTTGATCATCTGCAGTAGCAGATTTCAGTTTCAATTGGCTAACTTGGGCTTGGGCAATTAGTTTTGCCACTGGGACAAGTAGAAAATTCAGTCACTTGCCCACTGGGGCAAGTGGGGGAAAAAGTTACTGTCCTACCCTGGTATGAACCCTGTTGATGTACCTGAGTAAAGCACATTGCTATTCATTTCTTAGCTGTTGGACAGAGGCGGCCACGAGCTAGAGGTGGGAAAGGCAGCAATCCGCAGTTATTTGACGACACAAGCACTCAGCCAGTCTACACTCCCCAGACTGCCCCAGGTGAGTTCTTCCACGAGCAATAGCCGAGTAGCTCACATGTTGAATTCCACGCTTGTGTAGCTCATGTGTACAGTATGGCCGTAATCGATTGTGACGGTCCGGACCAGTTGTATCATACCGGTCATCACAATTTCAAATAGACCACCTGGAGGTGCATCTAAAATTACATGGGCCGTGTGCAAAATGATCCTGCCCCAATGCCCCACCTCTTGGGGTGGGAGCATCAGGTGCAGGGACTTCACATTTGTGCTGGTACCTGTAGTGTCAGCCTGTACTAAACATGTACCTACCAGTGCAAGTCCCACATGTTTTTATTTTTTTTTAAATTAAATATAAAAGTATGACCACCCAGATTAATGAAATGGACATATAACTAAATTATGCAATCATAAAATACTTTAAATCCTTCGTTTAGGCGACCCGCGTTTGTATGATCTGCGCATGTGAAAACAAATGGTTAGGATGATCCGAGGTGATTAATCGATTACGGCCTAGGAGTGCAGAATGTGTTTTTTTTCGGAATAAGAAACCTGCGCGATACCTATCATAAGACTAGTCTTCAATTATTTAAAAAATATGTATAAATATTTAAGTGAATTCGGTTGGAACAGAAAGGAACCCAACATTTATTATATCCATTTTGGTTTAAAAATACGATTTACCTTTAATGACAGCAAGGTCTTTTCGAGCCAAATTTGGGGAGGCGATTTGGAAGCGTACAGTATTTTCAATTGAATTGTATAGACTAATTTCACTGGGAGTCTGTTGTTCATGTCCTTATTTGCATGCACATGCAGTCTCCTTAGTCTAGATGCACGGTCCTGGCAACGTCACTTTTAGGTTTTTCACGAATATCCACCAGCTAGAAATTATTTAAATGGATAAATAAGTAAATACATTTTGATTAAGATAATTTCAGTTAACAGCCATTTTAAGGTGACCTCACACTCTGCACCAAGTACAACTCACAGTTGAGGCAGCATGACTTCTGTTATTTACTGCCGTCTGCGTGACGGGTTTTAAGCCTTGTCTTCCATATCTTGTATGATATGCCAGAATTCACATCGTGTTCAGGGACCGTGATAACGAGTGGAGCATCTCGCATCATTATTCAATCACAGCTTGTTTCATGGTCGACAATATGGAGCCCATCTGGTGGGAATAAATAATTTTGCCTGTGCGGTTTCAAGATTTTTTTTTTTTTTAAACAAAAAAAAGAATGGGTGTGAAATGTCATTAAAAATGTTTTAATATAATATTTTTAGACCGTAACAGATAAAAAATAAAATAAAACTCCCTCCATAATTTAATTTGGACATTCCTGGATTAAAATGGGGAGAATTTAAATTGCAGATGATATGGATTTTTCATCAATGGGAATTCGAATATGGGCTGGGGTGGGGGGCACTTCGAAAGTCAAGCCATTATCCTGTATTTCTTGGACATTTTTAGTTAGCCCTAATAGAGCACTGTAATTTCTTTTGACAAAACAAAAAAAAATTGCAACGTGGATGGAATTAAAGTCAGGTATGGTGTGTACCGTCTTTAATGTGGTGCAAAGGCACTAGTCTGCTTGTGCATGGATTGACTATACATACCTGTGTTTCTCCCAAAGACTAATTGATCCTACTAGCTTGTTTTTAAGTTTTAGTTCAATACGTATCTCTTCCAGGTTATAATGAGAACCAACCGAACCCATACGCCTCACAATATGGTTTCTACCCTGGTAACCAGGGGCCACCAGGTAATATTACCAGACACACATGTTGGGGTGCTAATATCTGACTCCGAGAGTTTGTTGGGATTTATGTCCTAGCAACATCCAAGGTCATCATGATAGGTACTGACTTATGACTGCATTCATATCGATTTTATAGTGCTGCCCCACTGGGAGACCAGGCCGCCAGCACCGTGACCCGATAGCTCATTAAGTCGCATTATTCATAATACAGAGCTAACCAGTCTTTGCCATAACCTATTAATGCAGATCACAAGGCTAGGTAGCAAAACAATATTAATTTTGTAAGTCATTAGTTTGAATGCCCGACCTTCTGCACGGGAAGACTGCTCTAACCGATTTGACCACTGTTTCTGCTTCTCTGTTGTATACTTATACTGAGCACATTGAGCACTTGCATCTGATTTACATTTGCTGACTGCTCAGTCGTCATCTTGGAGATTGTGGTGGTATTTTCCCGGTTAAATCGCAATGAGCGTCTATTGTCACAATTTGATATCCGTCCTGATATGACCTTGGATGATGCTCGGACATAAAACTCCAATAACCCAAATTAGTCTATCACCTGTATGTAAGCTCCTGTCAGGGAGGATGATTCGCTATCTGGGGAGAGTGGCTTTTTACTGTGGTAATGTCTGCATTTATTTAAAGCTGCATAATCTGATGAAAAGATCATTTTCAAAACGAAAAACATTTATCTAGAGCTGCTCCTACATAACACATTTAGATACTGGCACACTTAGACATTTATTGCTGCATAGGAGTATTAAGTCAATTTAACAGAACCTGGAACTGCTGAAGCCTCCGGCATCAAGCATTTTAGCGTGAAACACACAAGTAATCTTGCCTGTTTCCACTTCAAATGTCTCAAAAGTTAGCCATAACGATCAACCTAATATATTTATCTAAAAACATTTTTTACATCTAAATCAACTAATTGGATGATGTGCCTTGCATAGTGTAGGCACGCAATATTATCAAATCCTTCTAGTTCTACCCTGATTGGATATTTTAGTTGCCTTTCAAATAACTCAAAAATAGGTTGCCAATTTCGAAATTCTCTATTTTCACAGTTGAAAAGCTATTTCCTTAATGTTACATATTAAATATGAAAGAAACTCAAAACCCGGCGAAATGTATATTAAAGACCCTTTGCTGCTTATCGGAAAGAGTAGCCTATGCGGCGGCAGCAGGTTTCCGCCAAAGAAATATATCAGAATGACCATATGTTTGACATCCAATAGCCGATGATAAAAATCAATGTGCTCTAGATGCGTCGTCAAATAAAACAAGCTTTTTTTTTTTTTAAACCTCAAAACCATTGGCTTATGCAACTTTCATTGCACTCTGTAACTATTGTATTTCGCAATCATGCTAATGGAATTGCTACTGTCGCCGGAATACCAGTGCTTCAAAGAGGGCTATTGGGAACACATTTCTCTAACTGGCGAGTAGCCATGTTCTCTCATGTTTGGTTTACAGGTATAATACCTCATTTACCTTAATTTCTACCGTTAATCTAGCCTGTTCTGGGGATCAACCATCCTTGTCTATTCGTATAAATAATAATGTAACCCTGCATCAATGTACATTACTGTATTTCTAGTTAAAGTTAAGGACCAAAGTATTATATAGCTAGTAATATAACCTTATTTCCATTTCATGGGTATGTTTCGATAGATTCTGTGCTGGGGGGTCGTTAAACAAAAAGAAACAGAAAAAAAGAAGAAGTTTCGATTGATGATAGAATCTTGTTCTGTTTTGTCGACTTATGAGTTACCTGTCAGAGTAGGACAATAGGGACTGCCCGGTTGCCCAGAGCACCTAATTTACTCGGCCAGGCAGGTGAAGTTCTGCATGAACGAGCAAGTCATTATTTTTCTTATCTGCAGTAACAGATTTCGGTTTTAATTGGCTGGCTTGGGCTTGGACAAGTAGTTTTGCCACTCGGGCAAGTAGGATATTCAGTCACTTGCCCCTTTGGGCTAGTGGGGACACAATTACTGTCCTACTCTGCCTGTCAATTTTGTGTAAACATGCCAAATAAATTTGATGTGCACACCAAAACACTGGACATTATAGGTCTGCAGCAGTGACAGGTTCTATTAAATTCACTTAATACTCCTTTTATGCGACAATAAATGTTTAATAAGAACACCAGGATATGTAGGATCAATTCTAGGCAAGTGCTTTGGGTTTTGAACATTTTATGCTTTCGGCGGCTTATGCAACTTTGAGCTATCAATTGAATATTATATGCTATTTAATGTCTGGTATATTTTAACAGAACTGTAGGAGGGTCATTAGGGCCGAATGACACTAACAGTCCCCGCTTAAAGCTGCATGGTCTGATGTAAGCATAACATTTTCGAAACCGAAACACTTTTTGATCCTACATCCTTAACTTAGATATTGGTGTACTTATTAAGCATTTGTTGCCGCATAGACTGAAATACCAAGCCAGTTTAATGGAACCTGTAACTATTGAATCCTATGGTGTTTGAATCTTTATGTGCATGCCAAAATTAATTTTCCCTGCTTTCACCTGAAATATCTCCAGCAAAGTGGGTCATTTAAAAGAAAAATTACTTCAAATTACGTAAAGTAGATTACAATGATCAACCTAATATATTTATCTAAAAAATAATAACTTCTTAAATGGCAGAAACTTAAAACCATCGGACCATGCAACTTTAATTTCAGATACCCTCAGCCTTGATTGGGCTCTAAATAACTAGCAGAAATAAGTTGTTTCAAGATGTACCAACAATGAATAATCATATCCGATCATGATAATTCTTATTAAGTCATGTTCTGTTGGCCCCTTTAAAAGCCGGTACAAAGCCTGTTTATAAGAAACCGGCACGTTACTAAATTGTTCGGGCATTGTAGGTTTAGATGTACTGTGTATGCCGGGCCTGTATGGGGCCCGGAAAGTCTTGAACTTCAATTGCCCCATTTCAAGACCTTGAGCCTTGAATTTGAACCTATTTTGGCTAATTAGTCTAGAAAAGCCTTGAATTCCATTAAACTGTCCCCACTGATTTGTCCGAAATCACCATTCACCATCGTTCCTTCCCCCCTGCCCCCCCCCCCCCCCCCCCCGCCCTGAAATCCAAATGAAAATAGTCTTGAATTCCTATCAAAAACAGCATTGAAATAGCCTTGAGTTCCATATTTTCACATGTGTACGGTCCTGTGTATTTTTCTCAATGCATTGTCGCTAAAACTGATGCCACTCTGCAGTGAACTATGAGGAGCAACACCAACCGGCGCAATATGGCGGCGGCGGCCTGGCACCGCTACAGGGCTACTCGGGGCAGCAGTTTATCAACGACCCTATGGCGAATATGGCCATGCAGTATGGGAAAAACCTAGCTGGCCAGGGCAAGGACATGGTCAACAAACACGTGAGTGAAAACACCTCAGGCTCTGTGTTCACTGAAAATATTTGTTTGATTTATTTATATATTTTAAAAAATCATTAAGAGGGACAACTTTGTTCATTCTCAAGAGGCATGTTTGAATTGATATCGTAGTTGTTATTATTATTATTATTATTATTATTATTATTATTATCATCATCATCATCATTATTAATATTATAATTATAAACTAGCCAGTTTTATGCGATCACATGAACAAATAAATTGTATAATCTTGCACAGTGTGCATTTGCAGAAACTATGTCATTTAATTTGAATTGCCGTAATGCGTAGAGTCCTAAATATAGGCTCTTTTCGTGTTTTTTTTAGACCGCCTAAATATATAATAAACCTCTGACAAATCACCCGGTATAACACTTTGAAATTCCCCAAGAGCATGGAATTTATCATAAAATGGCCAACAGTGTAAAGTGTCGTCTATTTCAGACACGATATAGGTTCACAATAGATGGGTATCTATTATACTCGCATAATGCTTATACATGACATCTATGTTATGGTGGTTGTTTCGTCAGTGTTACCATCTGTTGTGAATTTATAACTCTAAATTGATCTATTTATCACTTCATTTCAGGTGGAGCAATACGTCTCGGCTAGTAAATTAAAATATTATTTCGCAGTAGACACAAACTATGTAGGCAAAAAAATAGGACTTCTTCTCTTCCCATATGTTCATTCGGTAAGTGCCATCTTCAGTATAAAAACTGAGTTTGCTCGTATATTTATTTGTGTTTTCCTTGCTCTCTTTCTTCTGCTCTTTCTCTTTCTTCTGCTCTTTCTCTCTTTCTTCCGCTCTTTCTCCCTCCCTCCCTCCCTCCCTCCCCTCCCCCCTCCCTCCCTCCCTCCCTCCCTCCCTCCCTCCCTCCCTCCTCCCTCCCTCCCCCCTCCCTCCCTCCCTCCCCCTCTCCCTCCCTCCCTCCTCCTCCCTCCCTACCTACCTACCTACCTACCTACCTACCTACCTACCTCCCACTCTCCCCCTCTACCACTCTCCTTTTACTTCATATTATGGCTTTTTAATGCATCTCTTTGACAATCATTGTTAGCATGTGCCATTTGAGTTTTCATTAAGCACGTTTTGTTGAAAAGTAACAGCACACTAGCCTCACTTTGTTATTTGGCTAACTGGTAATGAATGAGATAGAGCGGCATTTACACGAGAGCGTTGTCTATTACTGTATGGTACGCTCGTCAAATTGACAGGTGTGTTTGCACCCTCGCCTAAGCCACCTGACTTGACTCCGAGGAACAAGCGGGGTTTGTACGGGTCCTTGAAAACCTGGAAAGTCCTGGAATTTGATAATTCAGGATTCCAGGCCTGAAAAGTCCTGGGATTTCTCTGTTGATCCTTGAAAGTCCTTGAAAATGGAACATGACCTTATTTTTTTTCAAGCATATTTTCACCGACCTGCCCAAACTTCAATCAGTGATGTGTTGTATTAAAACTGATTTTTGTGGGTTCGTTATCCTGCCTCTTGATTTTTATATTAAAACCATACATATAGTTATTTCTCATGCTTATTCACAATCTTTGTCTTTTGACATGAACGTTGCCCACATTTTGGGACCGTAAACATTGGTGAGTTTTTATATTAGTATTCATACACTTTTTTCTGCCGGGAAACCAAATTGTCAGACTAAATATCGACTCACTTTTCGTCTTGAATATGACCCCACTTTTCGTCGTGAATATGGCCTTTGCTGTCAACATGCTTCCACTATTAATCAGCCAATCAATAAATCAATCAATGCAGTGGCTTTAACACACGGATCGATTTAACTGGCGTATTTACTGTTGTCGTGTAAGCTCACCATGTTATTTTGCTGATGCTGGTTTTCTAACTGATGCCCGTGTTTCACTTATGGTTGACAGGACGATAAGGTGAGCTGTAGGTTGCTAGAAAGGATGGAAGTGGCACATTATGGTGGCTTAATTATTTATTTAATGTCTTCTAGTCTGGAGTAGTCACTCCCCCAAACCCACCCCCCAATACCATATTCAGGGTTGCCAACCCTCACGGTTTCGCAGTAAGGTGTACAATATTTCATGTCCCATCATCACCCCACCCATCCAGCCCCCCCTCCGCTCCCTCTTCCATGAAGAATGTAGAAATCTGTCACAGATGTGTCCAAAATGCACCTCATATCATCTAAGATTTAACAATTTCTCTGAGGAAATAGCCCCAGACACCCCCCCCCCCACACCCACACCCCAATATAACATCTCTTAAGATCTTTCGGTTTTTCATTGTCCAGTGTTGGCAACCTTGCATATTCATCGTACCATTGTTTATTGATCCCTGATTTCTTTTTTACCCCACCCACCCACCCCTGATTTCCGGCCTCTTATGTTCTGGTGATATGCATGGATTTGGGAGTGCAATCTGTGTATCAGCTAATTGATTGTTGCAATTCAGATTTACACCACTATAATTGTGGGTGCACCTTTTTTTTAATGATTTAACATTTGTGTGTTGTTATTTTGTCTCACAAAGGAGGTGGGTAACCAAGTATAATTTGGGTGAAGTGCTGTGATTTCCCCCCCCCCCCACTCCCCTTCCCCAACATCTACCACCCGATATCCCACCAATGATTTTCTCTTGCATATGAATCACTCACCCTAAAAGATAGGCTTTATAATTCCAGTAGTGATCTTTGTGAATTAAATAACGTGCATACCCACTCGGCGATTGCCCCCGATAAACGACAGCTATTAGCAGGGATAAAAGATCGCGGATTTCCGCGATTTCGCGGATTCCCGCGATTTAAAAAAATCTTTACCGATGTATGTTAAACAGAATAAATATTAATATATATAATATATGACCGATTGATTTGTTCAAATTCTGTTCGTATGACTTTAGATGTTGCCAGAACATCAAAATGGGCGATAATGCAGTCATAACAAAGACAGTTGAAACCTGACTTCTGGCATTTTCCTAGCGATTTCCTAACAAATCTAATCCGATGGGGGGGGGGGGGGGACCCCAGGTTTTCACGAAGGTCTCGGTCTGATTTGCATGTCTTTTTTGTTGGAGACCACTTTCATCCCTGTAATAGAAGCTCTGTACCTGCTTAAAACAAGCTAATATTAAATTTATCAGGGTAGGGTTCTGCATTTCTATCAATTTTGAATAAAATAGACGTTTTGCACTGCGCGTACCGGCAAACTCAATGCATTGTCAATGACCTTGAGCAATCTTCATACAGAAAAAGTGAAATATCTCTAAAACCACACCACCTAGAAACAAACTGATTGGAATACATATAGAAAACACATTCAACGAACAGATTATATTAAATTTATACGGTTAGGGTTCTGCATTTCTATTAATTTTGATTAAAATAGATATTTTGCACTGCACGTATCATCAAACTCAATGCATTGTCAATGGCCGTGAGCAACCTTCATACAGAAAAAGTGAAATATCTCTAAAACTCCACAACCTAGAAACAAACCGCTTGGCACACATACAGAAAACATATTCAACGAAAGGATTATATTAAATTTATAAGCTTATGGTCCTGCATTTCTATTAATTTGGAATAAAACTGAAAGAATGATCTACCTCTATGGACTATGTTATTGCAACCGACAGGTTGTTTACTGGTTGATATCGCCACAATGACCGCACTTCCGTTTGATGATGTCACGGGAATACCCTCTATTGGGGCTACACATATGATGGGGCCATATTATAGGTCATTCAAAGTTATCAACATTTTCATGGTTCTACAAGGCGTACTACTTTTCCTGAATTCCCCACCCGGTCTCCTCCTTCCCAAAGTAGTACACACCAGCATTTTACCAAAGAACATAATACAAGAATATGAACATTTTAAATGTCAACATTTTATTAAATGATTAAAAGTCATACTTGACTGACACCCCTCGCCCCCGCCCCCATCCATCCGTCGTATGCATTGTACGACCGTGAAAATATTGAAAACTGTGGATGGCCGCTGAGGCAGCAATGATCACTGCAGTAACAAGTCATGTTAACCGTATTGAACATCAGAACTATGTTACATTATGTAAAATAATATATGGGGGGAAAAGCTATGAAGCACAGTATGGTACTTTCTGTGTATTGTAATCAAATACTAGCCCTACTATATAAACCATGTAAAAGTATATATATATATTTAAAAAAGGTGTAAATACCCATATACCAGTAACACTTACGGTTGGAAAACCAGTGTTATGGCACTGAGAAAAGATATGCATGAATGAAATTCATTTACCAAAATAAATCTAAAGATATAATCGCTGTGACTATTGGCTTTTGATATCGTCAAGGCGTTAACTCCTAATCAATCAATCAATGATTCAATCACTGTATATAAAGCGAACAAAAGGGCAAGTATTCATCCTGCATATGACTGAAAATGTAACTTCACCTTAGCTTATGATTAAAAGGCGGTTTAGAATTAGAGCAGACCTGCCAACCATCCCAATTTCTACAGAATCATTTCGATCTTTAGGGTTTGATTCTCTGTTCTAACATACATATATCTTGATCATTCCGTGAAAACACATATTCAGCCCTTTTTTTATACTCAATTCTGGATATTCAGTTATTAAAATTCTGAATATATATATTTTGTTGTTGATAGTCATTCTTCAAATTGGTTATGTATGTTTTTGCTCGGTAACGATTATTACATTTATGAAAATGTTACTTTTTGGTTGTTTGTCTGCGCGTGTGTTGCCATAGTGTGCATGAAGGAATTTTAACGAAAGAAGCTGATAAAATACACGATACTGACTATTATGATTTCTGTGCAATCTATTCTTTTTTTCTTAAAATGAAATGTTGGCAAGTTTGTTAGTTTTTAGATAATTGCTGCATAGTCCGATGGTTTTGAGTTTCTATCATTTCCTGAGATAAGTATATTAGGTTGATGGTTATAATCTACATTACTTTAGTTTGAACGAAACAGTTTTGTAAATGGCTAACTTTGGAGATATCTGAGGTGCATGCCAAAACTCTGATGCCATAGACTTCAGCAGTAACAAGTTCTAGTAAATTGACTCAGTATATTCCCTTTTATGTGGAAACACATGCTTAATAGGTGCATTAGTATCTAAGTTAGATATGTGGGATCAAATCTAGATAATAGTTTTGATTTAGAAAATTTGATGCTTTTATCGGACTATGCAACTTTAACGTGGTGTAGATATTGATGACAGCTGGCTGTGAGGATTGCTTTTGTTGGTGGTCTGGCAGTAGATCAGCATCACTCTCTCACTGATCCTGATGATAGCGGTGTTAATCTGACACCCACAGGACTGGTCAATCCGGTACAATCAGGATGAGCCAGTGGCGCCCAGATACGAGATTAACGCACCAGATCTGTACATACCAGGTAAGTCATTAGATCAAATATTCACCCCTACCCGTAGTAGGGGTGAATGACAACATAAGCCGTGTTTACACGGGCGAGTTAAGTCGCTTCATATAAATCGCCTTGCCTAGTTCGCCTCACATTCGCCGTGTAAACGCGACTCTGAGGCGGATTAGGGCTGATTTGCTTCATATGATTCACTTTATGTAAACCACCTTGCAAGGTGGTTTATATGAAGCGATTCAGCTGGTTCCCGGGCGGCGATAGTGTAAAATAGCGGTGCTCGCTGGCTACAGGCTCACCACTAAGGCTGCTGGTTCCCGGTCGCCGATAGTGTCAAATAGCGGTGCTCGCCGGCTACAGGCTCACCACTAAGGCTGCTGGTTCCCGGTCGCGGAGACAGTTTCAAATTCGTCGTGTAAACATGCCACTACATCGCTTCATATAAATCGATTTGCCTAATTCGCTTCACAATTGCCCGTGTAAACACGCCTTTAGTCTAAATAAATACGAGCGAAAACTGCTTTAGTATGGAACAGTATCCAATGACTACCTATATTGGCACAGAGTTGGTGAAATGGGAGAGAATGCAAAAAGACAAGATGGTGACCATAGGGAATGCTGTCAAATTGATAAAGCCTATTAAACTACATGTTTTATTATATTTTTCAAATCAAAAGTAACGGGTAAATATTAAGATATATGATGAATAAATTTTGCTTCTTAAATTAAGAATTGATGTGCTCAGCCATCCTTTCACCACTTTTTCCAATGGGTTGTTCTTCACCCCTACTGTACAGAACAGTACGGGGTGAATCCTTTATCTAGTAAGCCATTTACATATCAGGTATCCAACACCGGTTCACATGCCCGCCTGCACAAACAAATTCACACTCAACATCCATTGTTCGTTTAAAGTAATATGACATGTTTATTTAATAATCAGGAATTAAAGATTTGTTTATATTTACCGATTAATGTTAAACAAAATAGTAAAGAATCAGGATGTATATGACAAAATTGGTGCGTTCGAATCCCGTTTTTTATTTACCGTAGATATTTCTAGAACATAGAACCCAAACAAGAAATAGTTACGTATATAGATGTAAAAGGAAAAATTATATATTTTTGGGGGCACATTTAGGCGCTCCCGGACTGTAAGCGCGTGAAACTTACGGGTGCATTTGAAGGAGCGGACATAGCTATGGTGATAGGGTGTCCACCTGTGAAGGTGTCGATTATCCTATCGATCCTGCTCAGTGGACCCAGTTGCAGTTTGGGATATTTTCTGTTCTAACCACTGGTCCACAACTGGTACATCAAAGTCTGTGGTATGTGCGGTGCTGTCCTGTCCGCGGGAAAGTGCATATAAAAGACCCCTGCTGCTTATCGGAAAGAGTAGCCTATATGCCGGCAGCGGGTTTCTCGAGAAATATGTCAGAATGACCATGTTTGACATCCAAAAACCGATGATCTGAAAATCCATGTGCTCTAGAGTAGAATTATCATTAAATAAAACAAGCTTTTCTTTTCTAGCGGGTGCATTTGGGAACTTTCGGCCTTAAAGGATTAATCAATGAATGTAACCCAGTGGGTAGTGGGGGTGGGGGGGGGGGGATGTCCTGTCTGCATTACCTATTGGCTTCTACGCATTGCAGCCATGGCGTTCGTGACGTATCTGCTGCTGGCCGGGATGATCCTGGGCACCCAGGACCACTTCACGCCTGAGATGCTGGGCATGACTGCGAGCAGCGCCCTCGTGTGGATGGTGATAGAAATACTTGCCCTTCTGCTCGCCATGTATATCCTCAACGTCACTACTGATCTAAAGTATCTCGACCTCCTGTCCTATTGTGGCTACAAATATGTTGGGTAGGTTGGGTTTTTCTTGTCTTAAAAATTCTCATCCCTCCCCTCTCAATCTTCTAAATTTCATCCCTCCCCTCTCAATCTTCTACGCCCCGTCCTGATATGACCTTAGATGTTACCAGGACGTAAAACTCCAACAACCAACCAATCTTCAATGTTTACTGACATACAACTTACAAGCCGTGTAAAATTATAAATTGGCTGAATGAGTTGGGACGACTGAATGAGTTGAGTAGTTAGTGCCTGCTTACAGTTTAGCAGGTCGTGTGATTCTAACTTTGGCCAAGTGAAACCAGTGACTTAAAAAATAAACACTTATCACCCCGAAACCTGACGCCCTGCATTATTAGAATGAGGCAAAGCCGTGGAATGAGGAGGGGCAATTGTCTGCGATTGAATTCCCCCTCGCCCCCCCGTGCCACACTCACACTCACACCAGACGGGTTGGCCGAATGAGTTGAGGGGGATCGGGGGATCCGAACCTTCATGGGTTCGAACCCTGGTCGAGTCAAACCAATGGCTTTAAAATTGTTACTTGTCGCTTCCTAGACTGGCACTCGGCATTATTAGTATAGGGCAAGGACTGGTTGGCTCAGTGTCGGGATAATGTGAATGAGTGGGATGTCGTGTCATGGTGCCAGCGGCCTGATTTCCCAGGGGGAAGCACTTTAAAGTTGCTATGAGTGCGCACTGTCACAAGTTGGTACCCGTCTGGATATGACCTTAGATGTTGCTAGGATGTAAAAGAACACACACGCAACCCCACAACCACAACCAAATCCCACGAGGAACAAAATCAGGTCATTATTCAAGGCCATTTTATTAACACTCGAGCAAGTTATGAATCTTACAACTTGTTTTTCTCATAAACAAATCTAACGAGCGCAAATCGCTTATCCCTGTGAGAAGTACATTTTACAACTTTACCCATATTTTTCACCAAAATAATTTCATTAGACAATCTTAGAACTAGTTTTCTCTTTCAAATTTTTGAGTATAACTAGTAATAAATTAAATGCCACCAAATGTGGTCATTGTTATTTTGAAACGGTCATTATAGGGCTTTGTGTCTGTGTCGGTTTTGTCGGGAGCGGGACGTAGCTCAGGCGGTAGATTGTCAACCTGTGATGGTGTTGGGTCATACGATCGATCCTGCTCAGTGGACCCATTTGCAGTTTGGACTATTTTCCGTTCCAACCAGTGGTCCACAACTGATTCATCAAAGGCTGTGGTATGTGCTGTCCTGCCTGTGGGAAAGTGTATATAAAAGACCCCTTGCTGCTTATCGGAAAGATTAGTCTATTTGGCGGCAGCAGGGTTCCTCCAAAGAAACATGTCTGAATGGCCATATGTTGATGTCCAATAGCCAATGATAAAAATCAATGTGCTCTAGAGGCGTCGTTAAATAAAACAAACTTTTTGTGTCGGTTTTGTTTGCAGGATGCTGGCCGCATTAGTGGGTGGTTTGCTTTTTTCCACGCTTGGCTACTACTGTGTCCTGTTATGGGTGAGCGCAGCTCTAGCCTTTTTTCTGGTAAGTACCATTTTACAAATTCAGGCCGCTATGTATTTTGCTTATTATTCAGTTGATATTCTCAACATTGAGTTTTAATATTTCAAAATGCAGGAGTGGTTTATGCTTTTATAGTTTTATGAATATTTCCATTCAATCGGTGTCGCAGACCTGGTGAATCTACACTTCTATGCATTGCAGACACTCTGGTTAGTACTTGCAGTCAAAATTCACTCTTGACTTACTTTCAAGTTGCGTAATCTGATCAAGTGTAAATTTCTTCAAAGACTAGATTTAATGCTACATAGGTCCAACTTAGATACTGGTGCACTCCTGAATAATTTTGTAGCCACTGTACTATTGCATAAATACGCTATTTTGAACACTTTTATTTTACTACAATCATTGTACTATAACAGAAATGTATTATTGTGACCACCTTACAACTGCAACCATTGTACTGTACCAACCACTGTACCAATACAGCCACTGTACTGTGCCCACCACTATAACTATTACTGTCCCAACCAATGTACTCTTCCAGCCACTGTATCACTAGAACCATTGTACTGTGGCATCCACTGTATTGTTCCAACCCCTGTACCACCTCAACCACTGTATTGTGCCAACCCCTGAATACTACAACCACTGTACTATGCCAACCATTATGCCTCTACAACCACTGTATTGTGCCAACCCCTGTACCCTTCCAATCACTATACCACTGCAACCACCGTACCATGCCAACCACTACCACTGTACTCTTCCAACCCCTGTACCGCTACAACCACTGTACCACTACAACCACTGTACTACTACAACCACTGTACTCCTACAACCCATGTACCACTAACATCACTGTACCACTACGACCACTGTACCACTACAACCACTGTACCACTACAACCACTGTACTACTACAACCACTGTACTACTACAACCACTGTACCACTAACATCACTGTACCACTACAACCACTGTACCACTACAACCACTGTACCGCTACAACCACTACCGCTACAACCACTACCACTACAACCACTGTACCACTACAACCACTGTACTACTACAACCACTGTACCACTACAACCCCTGTACCACTAACATCACTGTACCACTACGACCACTCTACCACTACAACCACTGCAACCACTGTACCACTACAACCACTGTACCACTACAACCACTGTACCACTACAACCACTGTGCCACTACAACCAATGTACCACTACAACCACTGTACCACTAAACCACTGTACCACTACAATCACTGTACCACTACAACCACTGTGCCACTGCAACCACTACAACCACTGTACCACTACAACCCCTGTACCACTACAACCACTGTACCACTACAACCACTGTGCCACTACAACCAATGTACCACTACAACCACTACCACTACAACCACTGTACCACAACAGCCACTGTACCACTACAACCACTACCACTACAACCGCTGTTCCACTACAACCACTGTACCACTACAACCATTGTACCACAACAGCCACTGTACCATTACAACCGCTGTTCCACTACAACTACTGTACCACAATAACCACTACAACCATTGTACCACAACAGCCACTGTACCACTACAACCACTGTTCCACTACAACCACTGTTCCACTACAACCACTGTACCACTACAACCACTGTACTCATATCACAGAAGCCCTTCCGCTGTCACTGTCCCCATCTGTAAGTGCCTGTTCCGTTCTAACTGAACCAGGTGCGCTCACTAAAGATGGCCATCATCCCACACACCGAGTCTGACGCATTCTCACGGAGTAGCAAGCGGCGCATGTACATGCTGCTCATCATCGCCCTCACACAGCCCATCTTCATGTGGTGGCTCACCAAGCACCTCGTCGCATAGAACACTGGGCCGTGTATAATTACACTTATTGCAAACCTTCCTAACATGTAAAACTAAGATTCCATATACGTGGGGTGCAAATGCGACAAAAAATGGAAAAGCATGTAAACACACAGTGGTGCTTTCATATGTCCGGTTGCGAATGCGGCAAAGTGGATCGCTCAATGGACCGATCGGTGTGAATGCTGCATTATGCATATGCATTAGCATGCCACATATTGCATACCATATGGAATCTTAGCTTAGCTGTGTACATAAAATTCGTAATGCTACAGGTTGAATATGACTTGGCAATGATCCAAGGGAAAATGGTTATAGATGTGGAATAACCCTTATGATTGAATATTGCACAACGCAAATGGTTTCATAATAGAGACCCAACAAATAAAACATTTGAATAATAATAAAATCAAGTTTAAAACAAAAATGATCATTTTGAGGTTTTTTTATATTTATATTTATTAGTTGTTTAACAATTGATCTTAATTGCGTGGTAACGTGGTGATCTTGAATCTGGCATGGTATAAGTGGTGAGGATACTCGGCTAGTTGCATATTCAAAAATATTCTGATTATGTTAAAAAAGCTTGCCTGGTAGTACAGATATTATTCGCATACTTCTAGAATCCATCGAGATTGTTGTTATTTAGTATGTAAAGCCCTTGTCACACCTCGCCGGATTGAGCAACGGGCAGAATTGTCTAGTCCGGTGGTGTTTGGGTTGGTTGGTGGTTGCTTTACGCCGTGTCGGCAGCATAGGCCATATTCACGGCGAGAAATGTTTGTTTTTGTTCAAACCGTCGCTTTTACATGTAAAAGCATACAATCAATTTTGTGTCAATGGACACTCATGAATTTTGTAAACTCACAATCATAAGTCTAAATGATAGTATTATTCACTGATGAAATTTGTTTAAAAACCTATATGAGTTGGTACAAACCAGCTGCCCTCAAAAAGGCTAAAATGTTTTCTTGTTTTACTTTGTTTTGTGGTGTTTGGGTGTGATAAGTATCAAAATCTATTAAAATGTTGCGATATGTTCAGAGACGTGCAACGAAACTAGTTGCAGTTATAAAGGACTTACCCTATGAACAAAGGCTCAGGAAATTGAAACTTCCTACCCTTTCCTACAGAAGGAAAAGAAGTGACATAATTGAAGTATTTAAAATTATGAAAGGTTTTGATTAAATAGATATGAACCAATTTTTCACCTTGAATAAAAGAGAAGGCAGCCGGGGCCATACTCTCAAACTAGTAAAACCCAGAGCCGTTTCAAAATTAAGGCAACACAGTTTCTCAAACAGGATCATAAATATATGGAATAGTCTCCCACAAAATGTTATAGATGCCGGCTCAATAAATTCATTCAAGAACAGATTAGAAAAAGCATGGGCTGATGATCCAGGGAAATTTGACCACTTATTCACCACATGCTACTAATTTATTCCTTGTGTTGCTAATTACTTGCACTCAAGCAAAAATGAGAGACAAATAAGTGTTCACACTTCCTGTCTACCAATTGCTATATCGGGTCGAAGGCCACTGGACAAACGGACATGAACGGATAGCCAACTGACTGTAAGCAGACTAAACTGACTCAAACCGGACAAGAACCATAGACGTCAATCCGACGGCATCTGTTCCAAGTTTTGTGCATGTTCAAAACTTGTAACCGATCGGGCTGGATATCAACTGATGTGCAACTGACACAAACCAGACTTTGTTCGGTTTCTTTCCATTTCCTCAATCCGCCGAGGTGTGACAGGGGCTTTAGGGAATATAGAATTACTTTAGCAAGTTATGGTACTTTTGGGGCATTTTCATATGAACATTATTTATTGTCAATGAGCCCACCACCAATATTATCTTTGTCGCTGATGAGAACATTAAGCTATAGCCACTACCCCATTTTAACCACATGTTATTATCAACTGCTTATCAATGCCTGCTTACAATTCTAAACCAACCAACAATAGTCATCGATATCCTTTTGTCCACGATAAAGTGCCAAAAAAAATATTTTAAAAAAATACCATAGCTATAAAAAGGCGAGAAACGTGTTGAGCAGGTATTACTGATATTATATACCAGGGATAATGTCGAAAGTCAAGTTATGTACAATACATATAAATATAAATAAAATATTGATGCAATATAAGAACAATTTTATCGTTGTTTTTTCTGCGTCTTCAGTGACTTGCTAACAATTTGTCAATGTACAAACTGTTTGTGTCCCATTTGACAGTCTGTTCGATAACAGGACATCTGTAATTTCAAAACATTGGTCCGTATATAGAGTGGTCATATATTGTGTTAAGTCTAATGAGAACTCACTAGTAGGTCAATACGGGCGAAAGGATTGGAATTTTGACAAATTTGGTGAATTCTCAGGCGACCTCTAATTTCGTCACTTCCTTGACAACAAGTGGAATGTCTCAAAGTTAGTTTGATCAGTTATCAATAGTAGTTCTATATTCCATCATATAGCCTTTATAATGTTACAAATTAGAACAATTGATCAGAAATGAATTTCTGATCGTTTAACAATCAAGAACTTTGTACCACGTTTTTTCCCCCAACAAATTGCATTTGCTAATTTTAAATCTAGATGTGCCTACCATAGCTGGTGTTAGTCATTTGTCACTTTGTGGGGGCTTTATCTCCTAGCAACGTCATGAAATCATCACTTAATATCGACTTGTGACTCACTTAAAAGTAGTCGCACTGGAAGACTCGGCTGCTGGCACCATGACCCGATATCCCACTCAGTCACATTATCATGATACTGAGCAAATCCGATATCCCACTCAATCCCATTATCATGATACTGAGCAAACCCGATATCCCACTCAGTCAAATTATCATGATACTGAGCAAACCAGTCGTTGCCATATGCTATTAATGCTGAGTGCCAGGGTAGGTAGCGACATGTATCAATTTTCTGAGTTATTAGTTTGACTCGGTCAAGTTAGAACCGACGGGAAACCAGGCGGTGCTCTTACCGATTCGCCATTGCATTCAGTCAGCTGGTGTTATTTCTCTTTACCAATATTACTGGTAGTACATATATGTTGGCATAGCAACTGTACCCTCCATATTTTGTAATAGGCCAAACAAAAAAGTGAATAAAATCCAGTTATTCTTATTAAACTTCATCTTAGAAGGGTTTCCTCAGTGTTCTCTCTGAATTAAAGTTGCGTGGTAGCATATATACTTTTGTTTAACCCCAAAGAAAACAAACACGTTTAGCTACATTATTAGTCATTACACATAACAGGATACATAACTGGATTGAGTAGGTACTCTGGCTGGCCACAAAAGACCCACCGTGTATTCATCAAACTCACATCGATCAAAGTCAATTCAAGGAATCAATACAACAATCAATCAAGCAATCAAAGAGTAATCAAATATCAAGTCCATTCATCATGCGAATCAATAGTCAAAGTAATCAATCAATCAAAGTCGAATAAGTCAATAGAACAGTAACCTAAAGCTAGAACTCGGGTTCGAATGGCCGATATACTGGAGAACCGTTGGGGGCTGGAGGCACGCGCATGCGCATGACACATTCCAGCCTAGACTTGCCTCGGTCCGACTGGACGCTCGGAGGCTTGGCGCATGCGCCCGACACCTAGCAGGATTAGACTTGCCTCAGCCCCCTAGAGCTGGCAGTTCTCCCGGCCCGGTGTGCAAGGTGGGGGGCCCGGGTTCGAGTCCGCCCCACCGCGATTAACATTTAACAGGTTCCATCCAGAATAATATTGGTATAAATGCTTTATGCTACACATTATTAGTCATTACACATAACAGGATACATAACTGGATTGAGTAGGTACTCTGGCTGGCCACAAAAGACCCAAACCACCCCAACCAGACAGATGGTGTCCCTGATAGTTAGTATATCATACCAAGCATGACTGACACCCGCAAGTCGAGTGTCAGGCGCTCTGTGAGAGAGCCCTTCAGGTACTGCCTTACACAATCGGACCGCCAGTCACCTCTCTCCTTGATCTGTTCCTCAGACGCACCTGAGAGCCTGAGGAATGTCGCACCCCCACGCCTAAGGCTGTGGGATGAGAAGTCCCCTGCAGGCAGGCCGGCCGCGGTACATGCCGCTTTTAATACTGCCATATAGAATGCATAGGTTAGTGGGACGGAGTGTCCTGCTCTAGGTATCCTGAAGGCTTTTGCATCCAAAGGCGCCGGGCACTGGTCGATGTGCCTTTTTACCCACGAGACGGCGCATAACTCTCGGTTTGCCACCTTGGCCACTGGTATCTTATGAACCCGTTCCCTGAACTGGTTAGTTTTGGATTTTCTGACGCACACTAGCATCCCCCACGGGTAGAACTCTATGTCCCCCCGCAATAAGGCTGCATCTGACATAGTAACGTGTGCTTTGCGGATTAGTGCTCTGAAAGATAACAGCATGGCTGCCCTGACCGCCGTGTGCCCCCCGGAGGGAAAGAATACCGCGAACAACTTAATTAAATCATATGGCAGGAGGGGGGCTGCTTGTTTTACCTCGTTACCCTTCAACCTTCGTATCCCGGCCAGGCATTTTTTGATATGATGGTCGGCATAATTTATAGGCGGGCAACCCAGATCCTTGAGATGGTTATTTAGTCCACTCAGGTAGTTCCTGATGGACGAGTAGCACAAACGCCTTGCTAAATAGGACACATAGAGACACACCTGGTCCGAGTCACATGGATAAGGACATATCTTGTCTTGAAATACCTCACAAAAGGCAATGTAAGCGTTGACTTGCACGGAGCGAACCTCGATAGTAGAACTTGCGTAGTGGTTCTTATCATAATTACGTCTTTCTTCCAGTAGTTTTTTCCAATCTGAAGCGAAATTAGCAGTTAAAGATATTGTGGCAACACATTGCTTCACTCAGGTCCGCATCCCTGATGCGCGCTATGCTCTGAAATTTATCCAGACGGCTTAAGCTGTCACATATCACGTTACATTTGGTGTTTATATATACCGACTGGACATCAAAGTTAGAAGTTATGGACGCCCAAAAAATGCGGCGTAGCCACCTCATCGTTATTTTATTTCTGCTACGGCCAGAGTTAAGGGCGGCCATCACCTGTGTGTTATCCGTTACAAACACTACCGTCTTGTTCTTCCAAGTCGGGCCCCATCGCCCGACCGCCATCAGCACCGGCCACATTTCTAACACGTTTATATTATCTGATCTGCACCCCTCGTCCTCTGCACTGACAAAGTGATGGCCCAGCCATTTCTGAAGCTTCTTGGCCGCCCCCGATTCAAAAGCGCCTGCCACCCAATCCTCACCATGTAATTCACCGAACCCAAATTTGGCGGAGTCACTGTAAACTGAGATCACGGGGTCCGTTGAGGGGATTATACTCGCTTTCCCATTGAATTTCGAGGCAAATTCCAGCCACCATTTCAGATCCAGTCTGAAATCTTCATTCAAACGGACCTTGTGGGTGGCTTTTTTGGCGGAGGCAATTAGGTCATAGACTCTTCTCGAGAAGGTCCTCCCCCCATGTATGACCTTGCAGCAGTGGGCGAGAACCCCCCGAGCCCCTCCAACTCTAGCCTTGTCGCCTTCCGCCTCCGCATGAATAGGCTAAGCTGCGCGACCAGTTTCGCTAGTTTGTCATCAGGTAGTCTCAGCTCCATAGCTATTGAGTCTATGTCTATACCAAGGAATCTAGTTATCCTAGCTGGGGGAGTGAGCTTCCGGAAACTGACGTAGAAGCCCAACCTGCGTAGAATTGCTACCAAGGCTCGTTGTGCCTTTGTGCACTCGGCCGCTGTCCGGCCTACGACACAAAAGTCGTCCAGGTAGTTGAAGCACTCTTCATATCCCTCTCTAATCATGCATCTGACAATGAAATCGCTGATCTTTGAAAAGACGAAGGGGCTACTGCTCAGACCCATGCACAGCCTGTTATCCCTTAGATTAGCTATGCCATCCCCAAAGTCCCAGCTTAGGCCTTGACGCTCTCTGCTGGCCGGGTGTATATTGATCGCCCTGTATGCGTTTGAAATATCTATAGTGGCCATATGGTCCCCTTCCTGGAGTAATCTAGTGACCGTCTCGACAGAATTATAACTAAAATTTGTTCTGCAGGCTCGAGTGTGCTCGTTCACACAAAACCCTGTTGGACTCGAGCAGACCACGATGGCTCTGAAGTCATCATGGCCTTTGGGCACAGCCCCCATGGGGTGTACACATAGACACGGTTCCTCTACGACACACACCAAGCCTGCAGATATCTCATCACGAAGCCTATTGCTCATCAAGCTCCCCGTCACCCCCTTAGTTATGGACGAGTAATTCCCTTGAGAGTAGGCGCTCGTACAGTCTGGGTTGATTACCCGATAACCAAAGCAGGCCCCCCTGAGGATGTACTCCCAGTCTGGGTCAGTGTCGCCGCGGCACATCGCCTCAGCGTAGATACGACAGGGTTTGATCTGGGCTGTCGCCCCGCCCACCTCATGCGTGCACTCACAAATGCCCTGGAGACACGCCGCATAGATATTGATACTTTTCTCAACCCGTTCTTCACCCCATTGGTCAACTACCCAGATCGAGCAGTACACCTCAACCTGATCTGGCTGAGAGAGGTCTGGCCCGACGATCCTAAGCCAGTCCCCATTCTCATCGCACATGCCCGGATAGATATGGCACCGCCCACTCTCAGCACCCCATTGTGGCATGTCGCCCTCACCTCCGGCGTGCTGGTCTGCCGCACAACCGTAACCCGTATCTGCTAACACCTGCGGCCGGCTTATCATCGGCAACAATATAAGTATCTGGGTGATCAACCATCACATCAACACAAACCACAACACCCGCAACGTTTCCCTCACCTGAAACCTCAGTACTCAGCACATTGCGTGTTAAATCAGCGTCACCTGAAACATCACATTTTAAAGCATCACATATATCAAAGTCACATTCTGCCTGAGCAATACTTTCATCTCGATTAATATCTTTTAATGCACAGTTCTGATTTAATTCACCAAGTAGAACATCAACATCACATACATAATTTGGTGAGGCCATGTTAGCCCCACTGACCTCAGTCACCTCACATCGAACGTCGGGGGATGCCAAATTAGCGTCCCCGACTCGGCCGCCATCTTGGATTCCGCCACTTTTGGCGCGTAATTCAAATTCAAACTGGTCAACGGGCGCCGGCCCCGCTGCCCTAGCAGGCTCGCACACCAGTCAGTTTCGCTTATTTTTACACTCACTCGACGGGTGCGCCCCCGATTTACAGTTTAGGCATTTATGTTCATAATCACAACGCCGCACGGTGCAGCCCTCTTTATTATAGTTATAAGCATAACAGAGCTTCCGGGAATTGTCATATGTTTTCCCGGTATAAGCTGGCCGTGCCGGACGCTTGGCGTTCCTGTTACTACGGGTGTTCTCCAAATTGAAATGAAGGAGAGATATCTCGTGATCCCCCATGACAAAGGCTTTCAGTCCCTTCTCCTTCACCTTGTCCCTGATCGCCTTGTCATAGCCACGATAGGCCTGGTCCGTGTAGGTAGACGTAGAAGCGTGTATACACATATATGCAACATGACCAATGTAACGTTCCAAATCTTCATATTCAAATCCCACATGTTTCCCGCGCTTAATGCACCATATTAAGGCGGCATGGATCAGCTCCATCACCGATAGTTTTTTAAGGCGCTTCTCGTTTATTGTATGTTTGTTTAACGCGAACTTACTGCGCCTCCTTCGTCTCCTCCTGCTGTTCCTCCCCGTATCACTATCTGAAGCCGAGTCATAGTCGGAGCTACTATCACTCGGGGATTCATCAGGCTCGGCTGATGACTCCCCCACCTTTTTTCCCGACGACTTCTTCTTTGTCGCCTTCACCACTGGCATTGCATCTTCCTCCGGCGATCCAGCGTCCAGTACTGCACGCAGCGCCTTCTTCCTTCTCTCCCGCGCCTTCGCCGCCACCAACCGTCGCAGCTCCCGCTCCTCGTCGTCCTCCTCGTAGGCTTCCGTTCCTTCACCCGTGCGCCGGTTTGATTTCCCGGCCGCGGCTTCCGACGTACCCGCGGTTTCCTCACTCGATGAAGCGGTTTCCGCCTTCACAGACCGTCTGCCGGTCTTAGTCCTCTTGCATTTGAGACCCCGCGGGGCATCATGTTCCTCCCCACACGTCGCACAGATATCGACCGGCATCTTGCAGGCTCACGCGGTGCACGGGCACGTTGGTGCCCGGGCACGTCTCTTCCAAGCTAGAACTCGGGTTCGAATGGCCGATATACTGGAGAACCGTTGGGGGCTGGAGGCGCGCGCATGCGCATGACACATTCCAGCCTAGACTTGCCTCGGTCCGACTGGACGCTCGGAGGCTTGGCGCATGCGCCCGACACCTAGCAGGATTAGACTTGCCTCAGCCCCCTAGAGCTGGCAGTTCTCCCGGCCCGGTGTGCAAGGTGGGGGGCCCGGGTTCGAGTCCGCCCCGCCGTGATTAACATTTAACAGGTTCCATCCAGAATAATATTGGTATAAATGCTTTATACTACACATTTAATCTATACTTCTAGCTTAGATAACGATTTGAGGCAGCATGGAAGGAATAATTAGTGAATCTATTTAACGAGGCTTCTTTTGCACAACTATTTTGAAAAAGCCATAAAGTAGTTATCTTATGACCTCATTAGTCTTGCCATATTTCTACGTAGAAAGGTTCCGGGGTCAGATGAGAATCTCGGTCACAACTTCTTTTCAACCACAGGAGTTTTGGTGTCCTTTTCGTTTTGGTACATTAGTTGATTAAGCAGGGGAAATTTCAGTCGCAGGTGGCTGGTCTTCCTCATTCCACTGCTCCTTGTCCTATCCTAATGATGTCGAGTGCCTGGCTAGGAAGCAACAAGTATCAATTTTTAAGTCATTGGTTTGACTCAACAAGGATTCGAACCCACGATCTACCAACTCAGGAGACGGACGCTCTAACTCTTTCAGCCATCCCGTCCTTGTTAGCATTATTTTACATGCTTGCACTTAAAATGTCACAAAAGCTAGCCATTTGTAATTAAAAAGTTACTCTAAAATTGAGGGTGATAATAGTCATATATATTTATCTCAAAAGCATGACTAAAATTCAAAGCCAATGAACTGCAGTGGTAATGTAATAAAGGAAACACCAATCAATTATTTTTTAAACATTTTATTACCAAAAAAATAGGGTTACCTAAACACCAGGCAAACAAGAAAGTGAATAAAATCCAGTTATTTCAATATTCATTTACTTTTAGAGCAATGTGTGATCAGCTAAACTGTGCTTAAGCAAAAACTGCCCCCGTAAAATAACAACTGCCGTACTAACGACAGCAAACAATTCGTCAAGTAACATATGAACTAAAACGATAACTCATAAATTAATGGATATTATAATATAGATAAATTAACAGATATTATACATGAAAGACATGATAATTCTCATAAATCAACAGATTTGTTCAAAACAACTCCAGTAAATTTAGTTTTCTTTCTCTGACCGCTAACCTTCCGTTTCATTGTATCTATTTACTGATACGAATAATAAGAAATAACTTAACTCTCGATGAACACATCCCACTAATATTCACACTGGAACAGATCATCTGCCTATAAACACCGGCATCAGAGTACCCTGCCTGTTCATAACTTGTGACGTCATTCACATGATTAACAGCGTCGTTTCCCCCAATGTCCCATACCCTGGCACTTAGTTGAGGGACGGTGCTTATTCAAGTCTGTGTCTGTCATTTGCTACATAAATACAGGTACATTTCTTCTCATACATGGATCTCCACCCTCATCCCACTCCTCTTTCAATGATTAAACGAGTCCTTATTCAAGGGATGGCACTTCGCTATCTCGGGCCCTGCAGCTTATTCAGAGGGTGTTTAATTGAGGAAATATATATAAATAACAAACAGAATTCTGTAATTACAAGTGGTGTTATAACAGATCCCTTACAACTGCACAGATTTATTTTTAAGCCAGCAGTATGTGAATGAAGTCAAATGCCAACTCCCGTTCAGAATCAGAACCTGACATTATTTCACTTAAATAATTTTGTGTGTGTATGGTTTGACAAAGAATATTCCAGCATATGCAATCGGATTGCTACAGTATTATCCTATTCTGTTGACAGTAATTGGGTAGGATTAGCCAGTTTCTGTCCAAAAGCTAAGTGGTTGGCAATACGACAAGATATTCTGATAATGCTAAAGCCACCATAGCGGGAACATAAATATTCACTGCACAATCAATTACCCCAGTCACACTATGCTTACGATCGCTTGAGACCACCTTGTGACTGGTCGCTGACTGGTCGGCGACCATTTTGGACTATTTTGGTCGCAAGGCTGCAGCTGCTGTACCAAAAACCTTGCTACCAAAACCATTTTCAGCTCTTGTGACCAGTTGGATTTTGGTGGGCGACTGGTTGAGACCGATCAGCGACCGCTCACGACTGGTCGATGACAATAACACCATTCCAGTCGGCGACCATAACACCTGACTCCCACCCTCACCCCAACTTCCAATTTCACACTCACCTAAACCCACCCTGACTTCCACCATTACACTCACCCTAACTCTCACCCTCACCCTCACCCTAACTCACACCCCATACTCACCCTCACATTCACCCTAACTCCTACCCTCACACAAGTCAAACTCACGCCCGGCTCTCACTGATCAGCAACCGGTTTTTCTTGCTTTTTTTTTTTCCGTTTTGCTTTGGTCGCAAGGAGGTCGCAGGCTTTTGGTCACAAAGTGGTCGCAAGCCATAGTGTGACTGAAGCCTTAGTAGAGTACTGTCTATGTTGAAATGCATACGAATGTCTCCGTTGACAAATCCAAGGACATCTCCATTGAAATGTACACAAGATAGCTGGCAAGCAAAATAAACACACAAATAAGCCTCAATCTCCAGTTGATCTTATATTACAGGTGCTTTTACATGATGGCAGAAAGCATGTGAATAGTTTTTACCGGCATTTCACTTCACTTCTTTCTATAAGCTGGTAAATGTCAGTACCTTGACAGCTAAGAACAGACACACCTGCGCAGGTGATGCTAGCCTCAAACAGCCAGGAAGGTGGAAATACTCTTCCTCTCCACTTCCCCTCCCTCTGAGCTGTTTGGACCTAGATAAAAGATTCACCTATGACTCTGTTCAGAGGTGAATAACAATCCTATGTAAAAGTTGGAGAAAATGTGTCTCACTGTGATGGTCTTAGTTTGGCATCCCAACCTTGTGTTGATTCAAATCCAATAGCTACAATCTGATTGTATATGTTTTCCCTCCACATATACTCTCCAGAGTGTTAAAATCACATAATATCAATGCATAATGACAAAATCAGTTTGAATTGATAAAGTCCATGAAGTAAATTCAACATGTTTGAATGAACTGGTTCACCACCTGACTATCTCAGCCAATGAAAATAACTGCTTCCTGACCTACATTGGATTATTACCCAGGAACCTCTCAACTTCCTGTCAATGGCTGCCATGTGGATATGTGGGCTCTGCCAATTCAAACTTTAAAGTTCATTTATCTACTGGAATTAATCTACTATTCAGTTCAAAAGTTGGGGGTAAATATAACAAGGTATGTGAAGAATATATTTTGCTTCTTAGGTTAAGAATTGATGTGCTCATTTCATTTACCGACAATTTCTCCACTTTTTCGAATGGGTTGTTCTTCACCCCTACTCAGGCTACTCTAGTATGGAGTGAATCTATTTGATCTAATTTGGTCCCTGGTCACGGTGACTCAATATGTGTACGTTTAAGAATAAATTGAATAGCAGCGTTAATGCCAGGGCATTGATATAGTTGATACAATACAAACCTCTTGACTATAGAAAACCACGTCACCCCATTAACATTAAACTGCTGTACTTGTTCTAGTCGTCTTAATACCCATAGGTTACCCGCTGTTTACATATCAATACGTGTGTTCCTAGTTCCGCAGGTCCCTCAGGAAGGACTGAAACTGTGACCCAACATGCACGGTCGCAGCTTCAGCTGACACACCAGAAACTGACAATAACCCCATCCCATCACTATAGACCCTATACTTTAAACTCACTTTGAACCTATAAGCACATGCCTTCTGATGACCAAACTTGGTAGGGTTCTTGGCAGACATTTGTTTCTAATGTACATTGCAATGCAATTTCCCTAGCGAATATGTTACATTAGATAAAATACCACTTTATACAGGTGTATTCACCATCTCCCCTACCTTTCGCTGTATAAGCTGAAGCTGCGACCCGGAGTGCTGGATCGCAGCTTCAGTCCTTCCTAAGGAACCAGTGTATCTTGAAATACACACATGCTAACATATACACAACACTCCTATTGCTTACACATATACACTACTTCATTTACACACTCTTGCTAGATAGCATACACGCGTGTAGTAACTCCGTTACACTAACATCTAACCACTAGAACAATCTAATTTAGTCTAAATCATCAACAAGAACAAACAAAGAAATAATGCCTACGAACACAACCTAAGTTCAAAAACAAACTTAACAACCATTAACAGAACCTCCCAACCGTCAACAATTCAACACTGAATGCATACAATATTGTTCAAGTCGGAGCGGGAGAAACTCCCACCTAGTACTCAGTCAGCACTCAGCGAGGCACTCAACGGGGAGTGGGCGTGCCTTGCAACACTCGGACTCTGTGGCAGGTAACAAGCACGTGCAACCGATGCCAAACACGACATGCAGTGTGCATTTTGGAGGTCATTACATATTAGGCTTAATGTTGTAACTTCTCATATAAGTCATATTTTGGCTTGACGGCGTATGCGTGAAGGTTCAGGTGTACAAGCAAATAACACTTGTGTATAGTCAAACAGACAGCTTATCAACAACAACACATTAATTACGCCTCCCCCCCCCCCCAAAAAAAGTATTCAGAGAAGAAAATCAACACTGCATTTGACACTATTCTGAAAGACACTCACAACTATAGAATCAGCTAATCATACTCCCTACCCACCTCCACCTCGTCTGATACTAATCTTTCATCTTGCCATCATCAGGTTTCAAACAGGGGAAACAGTGGAAGACTTCATTGTAAGCCGGTGTCCATGTTGAATCGCAAGAAATCGCCGACAACATATCAGTCAGTCAGGATGGCAAAATAAACACAACATACCAAATATCCTAATGTCGCTGTTTGACTTTACCAATGCTTAAAGCTGCATAGTTCGATGAAGCATAACATTTTCAAAACAAAAACACTTAACTAGATTTGATTCTACATGTCTAATTTAGGTACTGATGGACTTATTAAGCATTTGGTGCCACATAGAAAGGTATACTGAATATATTCAATAGAACCTGTTATTACATAAGCCTATCGCATCAGAGTTTTGGCATGCTTCCCGAAATTAATTTGACACAGTTACATATCAAATATCTCGAAATTTGCCATTCAAAATCAAAATTACTTCAAACTACAGTCATGTAGATTATAACATTCAATTTAATATAGAATAACTACCGGAATTCAAAACCATCGGACTATGCAAATTAAATACCTACATTTTCAGTTTCTTTTGAATCATAACCATGGAATCCATCATGGATATCTTTGGTCTATTTTGAGTCGAGGGTGTTGCGCAGTGGTGTATACGTACATACTAGAGACGTGCATTGACCAGACTAGGATCAGAAACCCAGAATCATTTCACCACATTATAAACGCACGCACAAACAGTGTAACAACATTATAATCTTACACCTATGGGAAAGCACACTTAACAACTTTGATCTATAGAAGAGTATCGTATAAAACTACCTGGTTTCATTTTTTCCAACATGAGAAGGCACTCTTCTTGATATTCCTAGAGAATCAAAACAACACAAATTATTGACAAGTGTCCTTTGTTGCTTCAGAAGGGATGGGGATATATCTAAATAAATATATATATTATATACATGTATTTACATACATATATGTATATATAAGACGAGTCAGCCTCACGAAAATGGGCCAATTGGTGGTCAATTTAAGATGTCGGCGTCGCAATTCTTAAAAGTGTAGTGCATTTCTTTGTTTCATATTAAATTATCCTAGAAACAAATACGCTTGTTGTATTTTCTCGACCTTTACATTCAGGATAAATTTAAGAACTTTCCAACACCTCTGTTAATGCTAAATTATAATTTTACCGATCGACGCCAACATCCAATGCTCGACGCCGACAACTTTCCCCAATTGGCCTATTTTCAAGAGTCTGACTCATACACATATACATGTATACACATATGTATATATACACACATATACATGTATACACATATATATACACACACATATTTATATACATACGCATAAACTTGAGTAAAAGTCGATCTCATGTAAAAGTCGACTCCTTATTTATTTTTTGTAAACAGGAATCTTCCAGACGTTGTGTAAAAGTCGACCGTACTATTTCATAGACAACAGGTCAACATTTCTAATTCAAAGTATTATCTTGTATGTAGAAATAACACTGTTATACAATTGTTATGAATTTAAGTCCTGGTATTTATAGATAAACTACAGAACTAATCTGTGTATATGGTATATGTACTTTATGATATCGGTAACACTGGAATACGCCACAACAGTACCATTCTACCACAGCAGGCAGAATTTTTAAGATAAATATTTGATAGTGGCCATAATTCTTTTTCCTTTATTTATTAATTATTTTACACAGAAATCTGGCTATTTCCATGTCCATTTCTTTATATTCACTCCAAGCATGAATTTCATCCCTTGGAAAACAGTACTTGTGTAATAGTCGAATCCTTAATTTCAGCTTTAAAAAATGCCTAAAATGTTTGAAACGCAGAATGAATTTATCCAGTATTTTAAAGACTTAAACTTATTCTACCTTCTAGTTTAAGGCCTAAAACTGCACCGTAGACAGGCGACTAAAGCTTTCAACCTACACTCCTACACAATTCCTAACACTACATCCATTAAAGCTAACAAACACTTCTTTCAATAAGTGTATTCCGAGTTCTGCTAGTCTCCCTTGGAAGGACTGAAGCGGTGACCCAGCATGCATCACCGGACGCCGTGGCCGAACCGGTAGAGCGCAGGCCCCCCGTGCGGGAGATCGGGAGTTCAATTCCCGGGGGCGTCAAACCAATGACTTACAAAATTGTTGCTTCCTAGCTTGGCGCTCAGCATTAATAAGATAGGGCAAGGACTGGTTAGCTCAGTGTCAGGATAATGTGACTCAGTGTGATATCGGGGTCATGGTGTTCTCTGTGGTGGAGTGGTTAGTATCTGGCCTTTTTCTAGGTCAGACTCCCTAATCTGAAGATCGGTGGTTCGATTCCCTGTGCCACCACCTCTGCCATTTTGCATTTCCACTGCTGTGTATAACTTACAGCATCATCAAAGGCCAGTTGCTCTCATACCATGTCTATGTGTTGTGAGAGGTTAAAAATCCCTAGGGTCGGTAAAAGTGTAGGCTCGGGATTTCTATCGACCAACTGTAATCGATAAAATCTTGTTTGAATTTGTTGTATGTGCTAAAATGATATGGATGTTTGTTAAAACGATGTTATGGATGTATGTTACACAGTTAATTCCAACACCATTCACAATTTGTATAAGATCAAAATCAAAAAGTGAAATTAGTTTTTTAACTTTGACATATGCACAACATATCAACCTTCATATGAATATGGATTCTGCTATTATTTGGAATGTTTTCTGCTATTATTTGGAATGTTTACATCTTTGGTTTCCATGTCACAAAAGTGGTATACAGTTTCTGAGAACGACCCATTTACAGACTCCCACCACCTTCCGCTATGAAAGCGGAAGCTGCGACCCACCCCACCACCACCCCCACCCCCCCAAACAAAACCCCAAAACAACCACACCACACACAAACCCCCACCTGGCATGCTGGGTCGCAGCTTCAGACCTTCCCGAGGGCCCATAGGATCTTGAAACACATGAATCCCAGTCTTAGCATGATACACATGGGTAGGTAGTTTCATAAGCAGATTACTGTTGACACTGTTACTACAAATTATAACGCTTACTGTCATACAACACTTGTGGCACAGCACCATATTCACATCTGAATAGTTCACGAATGAAGTAAGCACCTATGTGAAAGAGATATATCTATATATATATCTTTCATATGTATATATCTTTCATATATATATAGATCTATGAAAGACATATAATATATATATATATATGAAAGATATATATATATTTTTTTGTTCTGTCATCTGCAACTCTGCTAACCCATTGAATACTTTTGCATAATGCATTCACACCACCTGCAGTTATACATTCCTGTGACAGAATGCCGCCTGCATTTAGATAGGTAGTAGGTCTATCTTACAAATTCATCATTTTTTTATTGCCAATAAAACATTGGAACTTAAAAAAAAGAAAGTTTGAACGCTAAAATAAATCAGATATTACAAATGACATAAATAACTAGTTGGCAACTATGGAAACCATAATATCCGCCATGACACCACCCAGACATTCTCTAGAAGCGTATTTGAAAATGTGTGGCAGCACTAATGTATAGGCATTGTTAATGTGTTAATATTTTAAACCAAAAAAAAAAGCCCTTTCCTTACGGGCAAGTTCGGTAATATTGACTAGATGTCGACAGTCGTAGACAGCAACTTTGAAAGCACCATCTAATACTAGGTAAGTATATCCGAGGTACCCCCCCGCCCCCATCTGTCATCACATGCTACATAACACCATGGTTAGATTGAGCCCGCTCCAGTATATAAGATTGCAATGCTGGAGTGAGGCCATCTTAGTCCGGGTAGACTGTACTCAACGAGAGGCTACAATTGTCACGCCCCATACACCAATACTGTAAACGTATTAACGATAACAGCTACCATGGTAACTATCCATAATCTAGAGAGAGAGGGAGAGCAAGAGAGAGGGAGAGAGAGAGCAAAAGAGAGAGACACACACAGATACCATGGTCACTCTCTCCAATCTAGAGAGAGGGAGATAGAGCAAGAGAGAGGGAGAGAGACACACACACACAGCTACCATGGTAACTCTCTCCAATCAAGAGAGAGTGAGAGAAAGAGAACGAGCGAGAGAGCAATAGAGAGACACACAGCTACCATGGTAACTCTCCAATCTAGAGAGAGGGAGAGAGAGAAAGAGAGCGAGCGAGCGACAGACACCCACAGCTACCATGGTAACTCTCTCCAATATAGAGAGAAAGCAAGAGAGAGAGCGAGAGGGACACACAGCTACCATGGTAACTCTCCCCAATCTAGAGAGGGAGAGAGAGGGGGGGGGGGAGAGAGAGACACACACACTGCTACCATGGTAACTCTCTCCAATCTAGAGAGAGAGAGAGGGAGAGCAAGCGATAGAGAGACACACAGCTACCATGGTAACTCTCTCCAATCTAGAGAGTGAGAGAGAGCAAGAGAGTGAGAGAGGGTGAGAGAGATAGATACACATAGCTACCATGGTAACTCTCTCAAATCTAGAGAGAGAGAGAGATAGACAGATAGACACACAAACCTACCTACCGTTCCCTTCACTAGTTTAGTCAGTCCACAGCTGCAGGCATATTTGTTTACTGAGTTATGAAGATTGTTTTGGTGTATTGTTGATCCCATAAAAATGATAGCGAAATGCGCATCCATTACAAACACACATACAATAAAAGTGATTAAAGCTGCACAGTCCGATGAAAACATCACATTTTCGAAACCAAAACACCTACCCAAATCTTATCATAAATACCCAACTTAGACACTGGTACTTATTAAGCATTTGTCGCTGCATCGAAAGGGAATGCTAAGTCAATTTAACAGCTGAAGTCCATGGTGCCCATCATTTCGACGTGCATGTCAAAATTAATGTTCAAATAATGGATGGTCTGGATAGTGCTAAAATCTGCAATGTCCAACATTACAATTCGAAACCAAAGAATTGACCTAGATGTGAGCTTACTTAGATAGATACATGTGCACTCATTAAACATGTATTTCTGAATAGAATGAATACTACTTCGAATTAATAGAACCTGCCGCTGCCAAAGCTCTATGACTTCAAACATTTCAGTGTGCACACCAAAATTAATTGTTCAGGGTTTTACTTCAAATATCTCCAAAGTTAACCTGTTAAAAATAAAATTCAATTCAAACTAAAGTAAAGAGGTTATACTGATTAACACAATATATTATCTATAAAAATATAAATATGGTAACACTCAAAGCCATCGAATTATGCAACTTTAACTTATGCCAACGGTCTTTATGTTTTACCATCCAGATTCCCAGTATGCCACACACTAGTATTTAAGGCAGGTATTGATTGTTGTTGTGGGCAAGGTATGAGTCTAACTTTACATTTAGGATGTCTGAGGCAAACACTGGTGTCTATAATTAACTTGTCACTATGACTGTGATATGAACACCCGTGGTTATCTTCCACACAGCAAATGCAGGGCGGTGGCATGTTAACACAGCTTGTAATACTCTATACACAAATATATATATATACATATGCATTCATGTATATATATAATTATATACCCATTGCTTCCTTTGATTATATATATATATATTTTTGTCATCACAATTTGTATATGCTACTAGGTGGAAGAGTTGCACTAACTATGCACAAGTGCTAATGTAACAACCTTCAGTTCTCAATATATCAGGGCATCTCTACTGCAGACAAAGACGAGCAGTCAATCGGTGAAACACAGACAAAGGCTACAACATACTATTCTAGTCTAATTTCAATTTCAATTTGGCAAAGCAAAATAAACATGAAAAAAACCTTACCTGGTTCTCAGGCACATTTACCCAGCATTTTATTTTGTATTTAGTCCGAGAAATTTGTTACGTAATTGACCAAAATGTCTGAACTTAGATGTTGCTGGGACATGAAACCCAAGCAAAGAAATGCTAAACCTGTTAGAGTGGCCGTTGGAATTCGATGGGGGTGGGATTTTAGCAAAATGTTTCCTTCAAAAGTGCTCTTATGAAAAAGATTGGGCAGGACTTAAAATTGACTTAATGATGCCTGAGAAATAAGTATGTTTATAAAATATATATTTATTTTACCTTAGTGTTCCTTGTTCATTATATATGCACACATATGTATATATGTAATACAATATATATATATTATATATGTAGATACATATATATGTACCTATCTAGCTACGTATGCATAAATAACTTTTAAGTCCTATACATCACATGTATATATACATCATATATATGATGCATACAAATTATATATACATACATTACACATGCATATATATGCACGAGTGACATTATTCGTGGCACTAGTGTGGGTTGGGGTGGTGGCGCCACCTGTCCCAACCGTGAAAAGGGGTCACCCATAAAGTACTACACAACATATGGGTGATCAATATAGGGAATCTTCCCTTCTGTGCCTTTATACTCGCATAAGTCTTTTTCCATCACATAATATTTTCATATACACACACATATATATTTATATATATATACATATACATTCATATATAAACCATGATAACAACAACAACAACCTGGTCTATCAAACTATATATACACTAATGCTTTATACACGACTACCATTGATCACTGATCGTTGATCATCGCTCCAGGAGAGTATGCATATATATGCATACACACATGTGTGTAGGGGGGTCTGTGTGAAGTAACCACATACACAAACCCGCAGAAAGCATCAGAAGTAGCCCGAGACGGTCGTGTAGGCAGCCCACGCGAGGCGCACCAGGCAACAGGTGAGGGCGATAAAGAAGAGGTGCACCCCGAAGCGCCGCCCTGCACTCAGCTCCAGCAGGCGTGGCTCGGTGGCGGAGCGCAGCGAGCCGGCATTGGGCGGGAAGCGGCCCGTCTGATAGAACTCAGCCAGCAGGCGGTCCTTCACCTCATACCGCTCAATCAGCCACTGCAGCAGCTGGTCCTGGCTCGTCGGCACCTCGGACACGGGGAAGCGGCGGTAGTGGATGACGGTCGTGACGGGCCCCCGGTAGCCCATGACGATGGTGCTGAGGTTGAGCGGCTTGCCCTCCGGGTACCCCATTGTCACGTCCACCACCCACTTGAGCGTCTTCCGCCGCTTGCTCGGCGGCCTGCCATTGGTCTGCACCTCCGGGTTCAGCGTCTGTAGGATGGCGTGCACGGCGCCAACCCGCGGCAGCATGCAGTGCTCCAGGTGCGGCAGGTTGTTCTTCCGTCCGTAGCTGCCAACAGGGTCAGACGGGTGTTGGTTACTTTATTGGTATTATTATTGTTGTTATTATTGATGTTATTATTGTTGTTATTACTGATGTTATTATTGATATTATTATCGATATTATTATTGATATTATTATTATTATATTGACTTTGCTTAAAGTTGCATAATCCGATGGCTTTGAATTTCGGTATTTTTTCTGAGATAAATATATTAGGTCGATCACTCGTATCTACTTTACATTAGTTCAAAGTTACTTTTATTTTAAATGGTAAATCTTTTAGATATTTTGAGTGCAAACATGGAAAATTAGTTTTGGCAAGCTTGCCAAAACTCTGACACCATTGAATTATGCAGTAACAGGTTCTGTTAAATTGACTCAGTATTGCCTTCTACGCAGAAACAAATGCTTAATAAGTGCATCATTATCTAAGTCAGATATGTAAAGTCAAACCTAGATAATTGGTTTGGTTTTGAAAATTTGATATTTCATCGGACTATGCAACTTTAAAATTGCATAGCCCATTGGTTTTAAGTTTCTGTAATTTTTCTGAGATAAATATATTAGATTGATTGTTTTAATATACCATACATTTACTTTGAAGTAACTTTTATTGTAAATGGCTAACTTTTGAGATATTTGAAGTGCACACAGGCAAACAATTATTTTGGCATGCATGTCAAAACACTCCCCTCATAGGTTTATGCAGTAACATGTTCTATTAAATTGATTCAGTATGCTCTTCTATGTGGCAACAAACGCAAAATAAGTGCACCCGTCTCTAAGTTGTATATGTAGAATCACTTTAAATGAGTGTTTTTTTAAATGATTTTTTTATTTGGTGCTTCATCGGACTATGCAGCTTTAAATAGTGCAAAACAGTAAGAACAGATTGAATGATTTTATTTTTAATTAAAAGAACTGAGGTAATTATATATATATAGGGAATAATATAATATATTCACCAGAATAATTTGCATTATTATTATAAAATATATATATATAATATATATATATAATAATTTGCAATTATATATATTATTCACTAATAAATATATATACACATACATTCGATTTATAAGAATCACGCATGCAGAATATGTAAATATATATGTACATATACATAATGAAAAAGGAACACTAAGGTAAAAGAAATATATATTTTCCCAATAACATTCCGATAGACTCCAAAACAGCTCGAGTGTGAACATTTTCCGCCCTGCTGGAAATCGACATCAACTGCCGACATGGCTGAGTGCCTACTTACGCCTGACTGCACAGCTTCTGTTTGTAGAGGAAGCCGCCCTCCGGAAATACCACAATCCACTCCCTCTTTCGTGGTATGTAGTAGTCTTTGATATGTTGCTCCAGTAGTGGACCTTGCATTGCGCGGGTCTCCTTACCCTGGGTGCACGGAAATTAGGCAATATTAGATTCCATTTTAATACAGACGAATGTCCACCAACAGCCGCAGCCTCTGACGTCAGTGGACCAGCTAATGTTGACGGTGGTGGTCATTCACTGTGCAGCATGCTGTGTCAAAAAGTCTCATATAGAAGATTTCCACCTCTAAAATTCCCTCTGATGACAGTGGCAAGAATTAATGTTGCCCACAGCACATGCTCTGCGGATGAGGTCAATTAGACTGTTCAAATATGAATGATGTCAATTTGAAGTATTGCATACACGTATGGACTGGAGTGTATATATAATCATATATATGGACTGAATTTTGGATTGTTTGCAATTTACAAACAGTTACAAGCCATAAACAAGAAGCAAGAACAAATTATTATTACTAAAACAAAATTCAAAAGATTTGAATCAAATTGGACTAGTGCTGACCAGCGGTGAAAACAAGTGTTAACACACCTATCTGTTATGTTTGTTTGTTGTTGTTTTACGTCCTAGCAACATCTAAGGTCATATCAGGACGGGTACCGACTTGTGACAGTGTGCACTCATGGCAACTTTATAGTGCTGTCCCACTGGGAAACCAGGCCGCCGGCACCATGACCTGGTATCCCACTCAGTCACATTATCCTGACACTGAGCACACCAGTCCTTGCCCTATCCTAATAATGCCGAGCGCCTGGCTAGGAAGCGACAAGTATCAATTTTAAAGTCATAGGTTTGACTCGACCGGGACTCGAACCCACGACCCCACGATCTACCAGCACGGGAGACGGACGCTCTAACTCATTCGGCCATCCCGTCTGGTCCCCTATCTGTTATGAGCGGGGTAAATAAATTCAGCACAATAATATTTTTTAAATGACAGTGATTTTTAAAGCTGCATCGTCAGATTAAAGTATCAAATTCCTAAAACCAAAACCTAAATTTGATCCATATTCTACTCAGATACTGGTGCGCTTATTAAGCATTTGCCACGGCATTAAACTTTTTTAAAGTTGATACAAAGCCAATTTAATAGAACTGTTACTGCTGAAACCTATGGTGTCAGAATTTTGGTGTGATTGCCAAAATTAAATTGGCATGTTGTCACTTCAAATAGCTCCAAAGTTAACCATTTAAGATAAAAGTTACTTCCAACTAAAATAAATTAGATCATAATGAAAAATGTAATGCATTTGATTTTTTATTGAGGCTGTATTTATACTATCCATAGCATATAAGCCCGGGTACCCAGGCTTGTTTTTAATGCTGGCCAGTTGTAGTGTTGGTGTTATCTTACCACACAGTCGCTGCTGATAAGGTATTTGATTGCCTGCATTTCAGTAGCAGATAGATAATTGGTTGGTATGGTTAGTAGCCTATGTTAGTTTTTTTTAATTTTCTTGGCATATATGTATTATTTTACTTTGTTCTACTCTTATTACTAGACTAGCCTACTCCGATTTACATATCATATGCTTGTATGTAGCTGTGTTGTGTGTCATTTGGCTACTTTTGGCATGGTTACCTTCCATTGGGCATCCCGCTGTTGGGCCATGACATATCACATGCCTCTTTGCAGTGCAGTTTAGTGGGGGTTTCCTAGCCTTACTTTGCACAGATAATTTTTGTAAGTTTTTAGGTCAGGATTTTGTCATTCCTTTACCGTTTGGGCATTCTACACCTTGGTAGCCATTTCCAGCGTGCTTCTCTCATGAGCTTTTATTCTTCTTCTGGTCTGATTTAGTAGTGGCGCATTATTTGCTCTAGTAGCCCTTTGTGGTTACATGGTGATTATTTAGTATGTGTAGATGTTTGAGCTTGTTTTGTGTTGGGGTTGGCTATTCTAGGTCGATCCAAAATAGGGAAAGACTGCTAGGTAGCTGTTGGCAGTTAAGTGTGTTCTTGGCTCATAGATGTTTGAGTTTGTTTTGTGTTGGGTTTGGCTACCCGAGGTCGATCCGAAATAGGGAAGAACCGTTAGATAACCAAAGGTTTTAGTTCTAAGTGTAGGTGTTATTGGTTTTATTTTCTGATCACCCTTGTAGTGGATGCAAATAGTATATTAGTTTTGTTGTTGTTGTTTTACTACTACTTATGAAATAGCCTACTCTACATTTATAGGCTTGTACATAGTTTGTAGCTGTTCGTTATCTACTGAGGGTGGTCCAGATTACCCCCTTGGGGCAACCCAGTTTGTGGGCCGTGACCCAGGGTGTTTTCAGGGTCTCCCTTTTCTACATATATATTGTTGTATGTTTTCAGATCGGGAGTCTCTGTTTTTAGTGGTCTATTGTTGCTTGTTATCTACTGAGTGTGGTCAAGGTTTCTCCCTTGGGGCAGCCCCGTTTATGGGCCGTGACATATCACATGCCCATCTGGGGTTCTGGCCCTAGGGTGTCATTTATCTCAGAAAATTCCTGAAACTCACAACCATCGGACTATGCAGCTTTAAATTAAAATAATGAATGTTAATTACAATAAAACAGAATTTGTTGTTGTTGTTTGTTAACCACTGGCATATAACATCTTAATGCTGTACACACATGGCATTTAGACCGTGTTTCTCTGTGCTGCCACTAGCGGATTGCCAGAAGTTGATTCACAGAGTTCCTCATTATTGGGTTTGGCTTCATGTACATTGGCTCATAACTCACAACTGGGTACATTGCAACATAACTAGTACACGATTTGATTTGATTTAAACTGTTGGGTTGGGTTATCATAAACATTAAAGTTCCATAGTCCAATAGAGTGTATGGCATATATTTGAGATAAATAGATTAGGTTGACTGTTGTTATTTATCTTACTTTAATTTTGAACAACCGTCTAGTATAAAATGCAATTGAAGTGAAAAGATGCAAAATTAAGACTGGTTGGTTGATTGTTGGAGTTTTACGTCCTGGCAACATCTAAGGTCATATCAGGACGGGGAAATTATGACTGGTGTACACGCCGAAATGCTGGATGCCTCAGGCATAAGCAGTAACAGGTTCTATTAAATTAGTTTATCATTCCCTTCTATGCAGCAACACATGCTCAATAAGTGCACCATTATCTAAGGTGGATGCATAGGATCAAATCCAGGCGAACTGTCAAGGTTTTGAGAGTATGATGCTTTGAGCGGACTATGCACTTTCAAGGTAGTATGTAGACAGATGTATATTCTTGTAAGGTCCGTGATAATCGCCAGGAAATAGTTCTGCGTCTCCAGTATGTGCTAGCAGTAGACGCGGTGTCATTTCTTGGGGTACTGGATTTGTTTGTTCCCTTTAGAAAAATATTTTTTTGTTAAGTTTTGTTATTTAAGGACATAACGATGATTAATAAATGTCTGCAAAATCTCAACTGATCCAATCTCCCAGCATAAAAACAACCCATCTTCATCCTTTTTTCTTGTTAACCTCTAACCTCTCCCCCTTCCACCACAACCAGACTAAAGCCACCAAGGTGTCTGGTGTTGAGCCGAGTAAAGCTGGTGGTAGAATCAGGATCTGGCGGGCCGTCACGAGTCTCACGCGTGAGAGTTGGTTCGCGGGAATTCCGGCAGGAGGTGGGGTGGTTAGCGGGATCGAACCCAGGTTGTGCGACCGCAGTAACTCCTTGTTTGCGCGCAAATTACCCATGTTAACGAACCAACATGAAGAATTAAATGAATACTTCTAGCAACTTAGATTTCCCCCTTCCTATTTTCCAATAACTATCGGAATGTAAAAATAAACTAGAAGCTAATCGCTTGAAATTATAAGTATATAGCATATTTCTCCACTGATGACACATTGGTATTGCTAATCATAACAGACTGTAATAGTAATAATGCGTTGCCTCATTTTGCTATAAAGTACTCTGTTTGTTTATTTGTTTAACGACCCCCCCCCCAGCACAAAAAGTAAACATCGTCTACTGGGGGTTTAATAACACTGACACATCTTTCATGAGTTAATATTTTTCACAAGGATATACCTCGTGAGAAAAACATAATATTAGCATAACAATTCTTTGGTTGAGTGCACAGTAATCTGAATGTTGTTGTAGTATGCTAAACATAATTTTATAATTGAACTGGCTCAACATAATTGTAATGTAAATAAGGAAGGACAGGATGTTTTGAACACAGTACATAGTATATTTCACATATTCAGTACACATATATTTTCGATTCAAGGCATTAGCCTGAGCATAGATTCCTTCATACTGCATAGCTATATCACCATCACTAAGATCTTCAATGATTACATGTCTAACATATTTACCAACTCTGGGAAACATTTCACCATTCAACAATAGGTTTGGCATGTGATTCTCCTTGACCTTTTCACAGTAGAATATTAATTACTTGCGGTAGTGTTCTATTTGATATCCCGTTGGACACCATAATCTGAACATTTTGATAAGGGCATAGACAAACCCATACTGAAGGAGCGAAATCACTCAATTATAAATACTTGATATAAGTGTGTTCTTAGTTTCACTGGTCTCTTAAGAAGCACTGAAGCTGCGACCCAGCACGCCGGGTCGCAGCTTCAGCTTACAAGGTGGAAGGTGGGGGGGGGGGGGAGATGGTGAATACATACACACCATTATATAATAAGTGATATTTCATCTCACATAAAATATCTGCTAGGACAATTTCACTGCAATCTACATTAGAAACAAATGTATGGCAATAACCCTACCATGTTTGGTTATCAGTGGAGGGGGGGGGGGGGGGCATGCTATCGGTGAAAAGTCAGTTTACGTTAAACATTTCTAGTGAAGGATAGGGCTGGGAGGGAGACCACTCCAACATTCCACCGTGTAAGCTGTTGCTGTGACCCGGCATACTGGGTCACAGTTATAGTCTTTACTACTGAGGGACCAGCGGAACCAGGAATACTCACATTGCAATGTGCATAAATTTACATGCTTTAAAAAAAATAAAAAAATGAAACGTTCCAAAATTAAAAAATCATGCCTGAAAAACTCCTTTGAAAGAATCCAAGTGTGTCGGAACATGTAGTAGCAAGGCTAAAGAATGAAACCAGTACCGACCAAAAGGACTTGCCCTAGAAGATTGTGAAAATGAACAGTGCATGTAATAATTCAGGGTAGGACAATAAGGACTGCCCGGTTGCCCGGGGCACCTAGTTTACTCCGTTGGACAGGTGAAGTTCTCAGTGACCTGCCCGAACAGGAAAGTTGTTAGTTTTCTGATCTGCAGCAGCAGATTTCAGTTTAAATTGGCTGACTTGGGCTTGGGCAAGTAGTTTTTCCACTCAGGCAAGTAGAAAATTCAGTCACTTGCCTGATTGGGCAAGTGCAAAATTTTGTTACTGTCCTACCCTGTTTATGAAGAACTTTCCCCTAAAGTACATTCAACGACCACTTGAAGGTGAAGGTTGACATGTAGAGAGAGGTAGGCAGACGAGGAAGTTGAATACATGCTGTGTGTGTGTGTGTGTGTGTGTGTGTGTGTGTGTGTGTGTGTGTGTGTGTGTGTGTGTGTGTGTGTGTGTGTGCGTGTGTGTGCGTGTGCGTGTGCGTGTGCGTGTATGTGCGTGTATGTGTGTGTGTGTGGGTGTGTATGTGAGTGTGCGCGTGCGTGTTCATCACATCGAATCGGGCATCAAGTAGCATTTTAGACCGAATGAGTTCCGCACATATTCGCATTCTATGGGTAATAAGTTCCATTTCGATATCACTCTCATCTCTATATCCCTTCTGGTAAATGAGATATCACCTATACGGATTTCCTGACCTATTTATACCAGCTTTAACCTGTGATGGGTTAAAGCTAGGGTCCGCATCAATCCCATGACCAATATAGTGTTGGACTGTCATTAGATATACAGGTTATTAGATTTATTCATGGTCTCTGACTATATTCTGAGATCTGAGCCTGGGGGCCACGAGATCTGAGACTATGGGACACGGGAGCTGAGCCTAGAAGCCTGGATGGTACTAGTAGTGTGTCCCAGGTGCATATGTCCTGACTTAAATCACTTACACTCTAAGCACACCCCCTTATCATCTAACCGGCCACCCTTATCGCATCATGGCGACCAGTGGCAAACAGATAGTGTGATATTCGTTGGGATACTAATTTCTGATAAGAAATTGTGTGCCCAAATTTGCATGAATTTGTTCGGCCTGATCACACGGCTGATATCTCTGAAGTGAGAGAGTGACGGTGAGCTGATGACATGTCCGCAACAAAGGCCATGTGCACCGTGAGGAAGGTTAACAATATTTGGAATAGCTATTATTTTTTAACCAATCACTTCAAAATATTAAAAAAAAAATATTGTTTATAAACTTCGCTATCTACCAACCACGGATTGCATCTAGCTACATGCGTAGAATTACTCTATTATCAGGTTAACAATACTCACAATCTGATTATGCAATATCATGCAAATATATCTCGATCAGGGTTATTATTATTACTATATTAGTAGCGGCAGTTGTAGTAGTACTTAGATTAGGGTGTTTGGGCTGTGTGCTCAGGCCAAGTCAGAGACTCCACCATCAGGGCCCGCTACATGTGGCGAGGATGCTCTGTTTTAGTTTTGCCATGTGTAGCAATGAATTTGAATCTGCTGGTGTTAGCTGGGTGTATCCTGGAATATGAGGTTCATCTGGTATTGCTGTTAACAACAGTAGTAGTAGTAGTAGTAGTAGTGGTAGTAGTAGTAGTAGTAGTAGTAGTAGTAGTAGTAGTAGTAGTAGTAGTAGTAGTAGTAGTAGTAGTAGTAGTAGTAGTAGTAGTAGTGCTAGTAGTAGTAGTGCACTTATAGTGCTATAAGTAGCATAATCATGATTTCTTATACAATGACTAATAATAATATTAATAATAACAATAAGGAATAAACCATGTATTATATATTATTATTAAATGCTAACAAAACTGTCCTATCTGTAGGGACCGTGAACTGGCATGCCGCTCGAGCAGCTTGATTTAATAGAGTCTGCATGCTACTTCAAGCGCCCGGTCCAATGACTGCTCAGGCGTTCCATCCAGAACCAGCGATGAAAGTGGTCTCCGACAAAAAACACAGAAATCAGACAGAGACCGTGGCGCCAATGGCAAATTTCCGCGAAAATGCGGATTCCCCCCCCCCCCCCGCCATCGGATTAGCACGGTCGGGGAATTGCGGGGGAAATGTTGGAAGTCAGGTTTCAACTGTCTTTGTTGTGACTATATTATCGCCTGTATCTAACCCATTCTTGTTTGAGTTTGATGTTCTGGCAACATCTAAGGTCATAAGAACGGGGATTCAATTAGTGTCATATATAAAAAATAAACATTTACTTTAACGTTAATCGGTAAAAATAAATTATCGCGGAAATCCGCGAAATCTTTCATCCTTGCAGAACGCAGCCTAAGTTGGTAGATGGGTTGTCGTTGCTGCTGATTCTAATTTTAAATGTATTAGGCTTATAATAAACAGAGGGCTTTAGTGTCCAGTCAGACATGGGCTGTGCCATATGTATATTCTTGGTCTGTGTCGGTTTCTGATAATGATGATAATATTATTATGAACACCAACATATCATTCTAAGTCCTAATAGGGACAGATCAAATATATATATGTATGAATCAGACCTCCTTCACCAACAGTGTGCTATTTCTTAGTAGAACAGTATTCAACTATAATAGATCAATTTGCGACTGGTGACTAACAGTTGGTTGGTTGTTGGAATTTTACGTCCTGGCAACATCTAAGGTCATATCAGGATGGGTACTGACTTGTGACAGTGCACACTTATGGCAACTTTATAGTGCTGCCTCACTGGGAAGAGGCACCATGACCCAATATCCCACTCAGTCACATTATCCCGACGCTGAGCCAAACCAGTTCTTGCCCTATCCTAATAATGCAGAGTGCCTAGCTAGGAAGCGACAAGTATCAATTCTATAAGTCATTGGTTTGACTCGACTGGGAACCAACTTCCCAACCATCTGCACGCGAGGCCAGCACTGTGTCTCCTCTCAGATATAGATGGCAAGTGCCAGTTTATTACTCTATGCTTTACCACATCACGTGACCCTCCTCTCGCTGGGTCCGGTCGGTACCTGTATACATACATACATACATACATACATACATACACACACATACATTACAGTACCTGATGACTAACAACTGCGACTATTTGTGACCTTCCCAGAGGCATCTTACTTACACACCCTGGCACTCGAGGTGGCATACTGGTGGGTAATAAATAAGCTTAAAGCCGCATACTCCGATGAAACCATCAAATTTTCGAAACCAAAACACTTATCTAGATTTGATCCTAATTATTCAACTTAAATACCGGTGCACGTGTTAAGGATTTGTTGCTGTATATAAGGGAGTAAGTACTAAGCCCACATAATAAAATAGAACGTGTTACTGATGAAGTCTAAGGGTGTCAGAATTTTGTGGCGCATGCTAACAAATTTGTTTTCATGTTTTCACTTCAAATATCTCCAATGTTAGACATTTCTAATCAAATTTACATCAAACTGAATTGATGTCGATTATCACATGGTTATGGTTATATAATATGGTTATCTTAAATAATGGCAGAAACTCAAAAACAGTGGACTATACAACTTTAACCACTAATGGAATAAGCCACGATAGATAATTAGATATGCTGACACAGCATTCATTAACGCTGCTTGCACGCGAACAGTCGTCTCATTGCACTAATTCATAATCCAACATTATATGATGTTGCCACATTCACAGCATAAAGGTAGGCTATATTTGGGACCAAAGATCAGTGCATTAGCACTGACAACATGTTATAGAGAAGAATAAAAAAACACTTGAACCAAAAAAACAACAAACATCGATATCCAGTTAGGTAATTAGCTAGAGACTGTAGTTGGCCAAACTACACTTGTAATATATGCCCGTATGTATTTAATGTATATAACGTATGCATGTTATGTACGTGATTAATCACCATGTACACACACATACAGAATACATACATACATACATATATTACACAAATGCACATATCAGGGATGAAAGTGGTGTGGGCAAAATAAACAGAAATCAGGCTGAGACCATGGCACCAACAGTGAATTTCCGCGAAAACGAGGATACCCCCCCCCCCCCCATAAGTAGAACAATGCCAGAAGTCAGGTTTCAAACTCTGTTTGTTGTGTCTATATATATTATTACTCATGCCCAACTTTCTTATTTGGGTTTTATGTTCTACCAACATCTAAGGTCTTATAGGAATGGGATTCAAACTAACCTATTTATGTCATATATGGTTGGTTGAGGTTTTACATCTTAGCAACATACATCATCATATCAGGACCGGGCTGTCATATATATTGGCATTTTATGAACGCGAATCGGTGAATACAAAAAATCGCGGAAATCCGCGAAATCACGGAGATCTTTCATCCATGATACATAGTGCTCTAACCGGTTTGGCCACCTCGTCCAGTCCCGTCAAAGGATAGTTATAGAGAATGAATGCATGTATATAATGACACATACACATGCATGGTTGCATGTTCTCTATATATACACACTGTGCACACCACCCCACAGCCAGTGACCTAGGGGCATCAGAGACCTGAGTACAGTAACACCTCTATAACCAACCATCTCCACGGATCGACCACTCCCTTATACCGATTGCTTTATTTGGGTCCCAAACGATCATTCATACAATAACACTGTAATGATAAAAAAGAAATCGCCCTAAACTGACCATCTCCTCCCTAAATGGACCATTTGAAAATTAGTCGGTCCCATGGTCGGTCGATTTAGAGAGGTTTTACTGTAGTTGAAGGACACATCCACCTCAGGTGTATTTATTACACACGTACACACTGTGATTGCAGACACACTGTGAGTGCAGCAGTCCCGGTGCACCTGAACTCCACGCCACCTAGCGGGGGAGCTGACATTACTGCGCACAGGAACTCATAACGCCGCTACAATATGGCGTCTGTTACTGGACTGGAGTTGCATTCAACAGCAACAAGCGCCAACCTCGGCAACAAACTCAACGTTTTTTTTTTTCAGTCCATAGGCCATAAAGTACAAGACTCATTGTCCCCCACAGCCCTGCTGATAACAAATGTGGAAAAAAAACCAAGACTATTTCCCCCCCCCCCCTCTTTTTTTGTTGTCAATGGTGAACCATAGTCACTAAAAGATCATGCATAATGTTCATGGTCATACAAAACATATGACAGTTTGGAGGATGGAGGTTGTTTGTTTGTGGTTTTACGTCCTAACAACATCTAAGGTCACATCAAGACGGGCATCGACTTTTGACTGTGCCCTCATAAACTTGATAGTGCTGCCCCTCTGGGAGACCAAGCTGCCAGCACAATGATCTGATTTCCCACTCAGTCACATTATCCTGACACTGAGCTAACCAGTCCTTGCCGTATCCTAGTAATGCTCAGCGCCAGGCTGGGTAGCAACAAATGTCAATTTTGTAAGTAACTGGTTTGATTCGGCCATGGTTCGTACTCCCGACCTTCCGCACGAGAAGCCTACGCACTTACCGATTCGACCATCGCATCCGGTCGGGAGGAGGGTGGGGGAGGAAGTTATGGTTGAATAAAATGATGATATCCAGCCACGTTCTGTTTATAAAATGTTGATGTATACTACTTTATGTAGCAATGACCTGACGGGGTGGCCAAATGAATTGAGCGTCCGTCTCCCGTTTTGGTAGATCGTGGAATTCGAATCCATGGATTCGAACCCTGGTGGAGTCAAACCAATGACTTAAAAATGTATACTTGTCGCTTCCTAGCTCGGTACTCAGCATTATTAGGATAGGCCAAGGACTAGTTGACTCAGTGTCAGGATAATGTGACTGAGTGGGATATCAGGTCATGGCACTGGCGACTTGGTCTCCCAGTGGGGCAGCACTATAAAGTCGACATAAATGCGCACTGTCACAAGTAGGTCCCCGTCCTGATATGACCATAGATGTTGCCAGGACGTAAAACTCCAACAACAAATCAACATTATGTAGCAGTGGGGGTGAAGGGAGGGGAGGGGGGAGTATGGAAAAGTAGCAAACTTTGTACGACTGTGAAAATGTTGAAAACTTTGGATGACCCCTTATTGTAGGTGAGGGTATGAGTGGGAGGGGCTGCGGTGTTGTGGTCATTACGCAGTGAGTTATTGCCGTTATAATGCCTATTAAAGTCCTCGTCACCGGTCGGAGCATGGACTGTGTTATATGGGGCATGCCTTTGATTACTAGAGCGGAGAACAGCCATATATAGACTACATCATACCATTCTTCTGCTACCCAACACTCACCGCGATGTGAAAGAATCCCACTGCAAAATGTGCTTAAGTTTCCAATTGTCACTAGCATAGGCTTCAGAGCAAAATCAGTTTTAAACTAATTATCTTGGTCACAATTATTTGCATAAAGCATAATAATATTGATCACAATAACGATCATATTAATAATCCTGATAATGATCATAATAGTCATCATCATCACCGCCATCATCATTAAGACGGGCACCACTAAAACTAACTATTCTTGAAAGGCATCATCATCATCATCATCAATGTCATCACCACCACCATCATCAAGACGGGCACCAATAAAACCGACTATTCCTGAAAGGTTTGGAGATACTGACTTGGATATAAATAGTACCAACCCAAACGGGCGGCATGGAATAACCTTAGTATGTTATTACATTTTTCATGGGATTTTTGAGGTTTTTTTTTTTTTTTTAGCAGGGGAATTGTCAATCGTGGACAATAGGTCTTCCTCATTCTACTGTTCCGTACCATATTCTAGTAATGCCGAATGCCAGGCTACGTAGTGACAAGTGTGGAACTTTAAGTTGATTGGGAGTTTTGTGTCCTGTCAACATCTAATGTCATATCAGGATGGGTACGGACTTGTGACCGTGCGCATTCATGGCGACTTTATAGTGCTGCCCCACTGAGAGACCAGGCCACCAGGACTCTGACCTGACACTGAGTCAACCAGTCCTTGCCCTATCCTAATAATGCTGAGCACCTAACTAGAAAGCGACAAGCATACATTTGTAAGTCATTGGTTTGACTCAACCAGGGTTCGAACTCGGGAATTCTAATCTCCATGACATACCAAAAAATGGGAGGAGGGCACTCAACTCATTTGGACACCCCCGACTGATCCAAGACATGAAGGCTAACTAGACGTTCAACGAAAATATTTGAGGGAAAATGTGAATATTATAAGCTTAGGTAGAGTCAATTTCCATTTTTACTATCAACGTCCTGTGCGAGACTGGTGTACTCACAGGTTCCCTTATCTAACGTGCTTTTTTATAGTTATTTTGGAACTACTGTGAAAATGTTCTATTCTTGGCGTGTTCTTCATGGCATAATCTAGGCCGAAAGCCCTGGTAGCTAAGCTGCTATTACACCAAGTCAGCCTCTTAAGCCTGGGGGGGGGTCAATTATTGACCGATAACCTAGACATGGTTCACGCAAGATAAAGGATTCACCCTGTACTCGCAGTACACGAGTGAATACCAACCCTATATAAAAGCTGTTGAAAAAGCGGGGAAATGAAATGAGCCTAATTTCACAATCTAAGAAGCAACAATTATTCTTTATATAGGTCTTCATATTTCCCCGCTACACTTGAGTTGAAAAATATAATAAAACATATAGTTTAATAGAATTTAAAGGTGAAATCGATGGTGTTCTATAGCCGCCATCTTGTCTTTTTGTATACTCTCCCATTTCACCAACTCTGTGCTGATATAAGTACCCATTTGATACTGGAGACAGGCATTCTACTTCCTTTCCATACTAAAGCTATTTTCGCCGGTATTTATGCTACATTGTTGTTCACTCGTGTACTGCAAGTATGGGGTGAATCATTTATCTAGGTTCACATGTGGTTCAATAATTAGAGAAAGAGATAATATAGTTCTACAAGCACTCCACTACAATAGAAAGCCATCACAAAACCTTCTAGAATAATTAAAAATATGAAAATCCCCCCCCCCCTTTTTAAATCTCAGAATCTATGATTAAGCAGAATAGGGATATTTAAACTCCAAACCCAGTAGGTAAGGATTAAACAGTTTGCGGACATTACAGCGAATTTTAAGCTTAATGCTGCATAGTCCAATGAAAGCATAAACTTTTCAAAACTAAAAAAAAAATACTTACCTAGATCACTATACTCCAGTTTAGTTTAAAATAACTTATTTTACAGGCTTAACTTTGGAGTGAAAACATGCTAAATTAATTTTCGCTGTGCACGTCAAAATGTTGGACTACATACATAGGCTCCAACAGTGACATGTTCTATTAAATGGACTTAGCACTCCTTCGATGCAGAAATACATGTTTAATATGTGCATCAGCATATAAGTTAAGTATGTAGGATCAAATCTAGGTGAGTGTTTTCGGTTCGAAAATGGTGTTTCCATCGGACTATGCCGCTTTAATTAAAGCTGCATAGTCCGATGAAAACATCAAATTTTCAAAACCAGAAGAACTACCTAGATTTGATTCTACATATCTAACTTAGATAATGGTGTATTTATTAAGCATTTGTCACTACATAGAAGGGAAGATCGAGTCAATTGCTTACTGTAGAAGCCTATAGTGTCAGAGTTTTGCCAAGCTTGCCAAAATTAATTGTGCATGCTTACACTTCAAATATCTCAAAAGTTAGCCACTTAAAATAAACATTACTTCAAATTAAAGTAAGGTAGATTATTGGGATCAACCTAACATATTTATCACAGAAAATATCAGAAACTCAAAGCCATCGGACGATGCAACTTTAATAGCAGGCAAGTTAACATATTTCTGACTTCTCTACCGTAAATCATTTACTGTGAGAATATATCAACAAAAACCGGTTCACTGCCAACAACATCAACAAAACCTGTTTATTGGCCAAGGATATCAACAAAAACTAATTTGCTGGTAATGGTTACTAGTACAAAATACGTCGCGCATATATACGCATCGCATAAAAGGTTGGCAGATATTTTGCTTTTGTTTGTTTAACGACCACACAACATATTTTGCATATAACCACATGCAATTAACTCTGTTGACAAACAAAACTTTGATATAAAGTGACAGGTTACATGAATATAATTTCCACTACACGATACATCGGGGTGTGTGTGTGTGTGTGTGTGTGTGTGTGTGTGTGTGTGTGTGTGTGTGTGTGTGTGCGCGCGCGTATTTGTGATTGTGTGGGTGTGGGTGAGAGAGGAGGTAAGGGGGCCACAGAACACCCACTTAGCATATAAAAGAAGTATTGTTTTAAAACAAAATGCAAAGTAACTTTGAAAAAGGCCACGCCAAATAGTGTGTCAGTACACATTTGCCCAGAACAAGAATAGATAGGCGCCTTGTTAAACACTGACACGCTGAATGCACTATGATTTACCACAAGTCTGAACCCAGAAACCCTAGATAAAAGATTCACCCGGTACTTGTAGTACATGGGTGAACGACAGCGTAGTGTAAATACGGACGAAAATAGCTTTAGTATGGAACAGGAAGTAGAAACTGTGGTTCCATGATGAAATGGCTACATATATTGGCACAGATTTGGTGAAATGGGAGAGAATGCAAAAAGACAAGGTGGCGGCCATAGAACGCCATTGATTTCAATTTTAAATCGTATTAAACTAGCTATTTTATTATATTTTTCAACTCAAAGGTAGCGGGTAAATATGAAGAAATCTACAAAGAATAAATGTTGCTTCTTAGATCGTGAAATTAGGCTCTCAATTCATTAACCCTCTTTTTCAACCATTTTTATATAGGGTTGGTATTCACTCGTGTACTGCGAGTACCGGGTGAATCCTTTATCTACAGAAACCCATGACCTGTTCATTAGTGAAGAAACATAAAAATCTCCTGCTATATATAACACTGCCATATCGGGACCAGTGTTCAGTACCGTAGAACTGACACCGAATAAAGGTACGACTTTGTAGGTGTTTACTCGCCATAACCCGGAGGCGGTGGCCTGAATCGGTAGAATGTGGGCCTCGCATGCGGAAGGTTGGAAATTCGGTTCCCAGTCGAGTCAAACCAATGACTTTATAAATTGATACTTGTCGTTTCCTAGCCTGGCGCTCAGCAATAATAGGATAGGGCAAGGATAATGTGACTGAGTGGGATATCGGGTCATGGTGCCGACGGCCTGATTTCCCCTTGGGGAAGTCACTATGAGTGCGCACTGTCACAAGTTAGTACCCATCCTGATATGACCTTAGATGTTGCCAGGATGTAAAACTCCAGCAACCAACCAATCGCCATAGATTTACTAACGGTGCTATGAATATGTCAAACAATAACTGACCGATCCCATACTCGCAGGGCGCCATCTAGGCCGTAATCTATTAAACATCCTGGATAATACAAACCACTTTTTTTTGCTCATGAATGCGCAGATCCTACAACCTCGGGTTGCATAAACGAATACGCTCGGGGTGGAAAAATGGTGGCTTAATTCAAAACTTTTTTTTTTTAAACACCAACAAAACAACAATATACCTACAGCAACATAGGATTTAAAGTATTTTATGATCGCATAGTTTAGTTATATGTCCATTTAATTAATCTGGGTGGTCATCCTACTATTTTTTTTAAAACACATTAAAAAAACATGTGTGACTTGTACTGGTAGCTGTAGGCTTACAACAGATACCAGTGCAGTCATTGCTCCTGATGCCCCCAGCCGAAATGTGAGGCATTGGGGTCGGATCATTTTGCACACGGCCCATGTATTTTTAGGTTGACCTCGGGGGATTCTATTTGAAATCCTGACGACTCGGATGACCCAAATGGTCCGGACCGTCATAATCGAATACGGCCCCAGTGCTTGTAGCCTCGCTTTCAAATGCAAACGAGGTCAGTACTGAGAGGTCTGCGGTTGCATCGTAAACCATTAGAGGTGCAGAGAGATTCACCAGCACAGCTATAATTTCTGGTGCACCTTCCCCACACATCGCTAAGAATTCTGCAATTGCTCTAATGCTAGCAGAAAATCAACTAAAGGAATAGAAATGTCATGAAAACAGCGCTTTCTCTGGTTTGTACATGTAACCGACAGATTGATCTGTGATCTGCAAGATGACATCAGGTACAGAGGCGGATGTGTGTCTTCTGTGTCAGGTGTCAGTTGCCATGTCAGTGAACTCCCTTTATATCTGCACTGCATTCTATCGAACAAGATCAATTCTAGGCGTGCTTCTATTGCCTCAGATACACAAAGTGATTGTAATCCATCAACATATTTTGGAGGAAAAGGTGGTGGATTTTTGTGTGTATGTTTTTGTTTTTTTGGAGGGTTGAGGGTAGGGTTAGCTCTATATAAAATAAACCATAAATTTAACAATTGAGGGTTTTAAGATCACATTCAGAGAAAGTGATAAGCCCACGATGTTCACAGTAATATGAAATGATGCCAATTTCTTTCTATGTAAACATATATGTCTATAGCTTACCTGAACCACGAATATATTGCTTATGACAGCTTGGCAAAACAAGAAAATAAGGTTTCCTTATTATCGACAAAGAGATCATACAATAAAGGAGGGAAAAAAAAAGAAGAAGATTTAAAAAAAGGCAGGGCGTTCATTGAGATGCATGTGCACACCCAGATGGGCGTGTCGGAAGTAGTGGTGGTACTGAGCCTATGGGCGTGGCGTAAACACCATCATACTGCGCATATATTACACATGCGCACAGACATCTCTGTTCTTAATAGATGCGTTTGCATTTTGTTTAGAAAGGGTGAGAGGCTACATTCTTAAGCAAGGGAAATTTCGATCGCGGACAATTGGTCTTCTTCATTCCTCTGCTCATTGCCCTATCCTAGTAATGCTAAGCACCAGGCTAGGTAGTGATAAGTATAAACAAATTTAACGGACCCGACTCTCCAAGTAAACCTTTTCAGTTTATGTAACTGATTATGTGGAGGGAGACTGCCACAATGGCTAGCGTGCAAGTGCTAGTTAAAGGAGTTCCCCGGTGTTCCCCAGTCTGTGGGGAACCATATTTGGTCATGTGGGGAACCGTATTAGGTCATGTGATGAGGGAATGCCACCCATGACGTCATTCATATATTACATTCTGAGTTCGTTTATCATCTCAGTGGACTATATCGAGCGACATTAAAGCTGCATATTCTGATGAAGCATCAAATTTTCAAAACCAAAACAATTATCTCGATTTGATTCTACATATCTAACTTAGATACTGACATACTTATTAAGCAGTTGTTGCTACATAGAACAGAATACTGAGGCAATTTAATAGAACCTGTTACTGCAGAAGCCTATTGTGTCAGAGTTTTGGCATGCATGCCAAAACTAATTTTACATGCTTACACTTAAAATATCTCAAAAGTTAGCAATTTGAAATAAGTTACTTCAAACTAGAGTAAGGTAGATTATAACAATCAATTGAATATATCAATCTCATAAAAATGACAGATACTCAAAACCATCGGACAATGCAACTTTAAGTCAATCGTTTGACTTGGCTGGATTTCCAACCATACATGAGAAGTAAGCGCTCTTGGTCGACATTAAGACACAGCACACTGCAGCATGCAGAAACATCGGTTGAGGTGGCAGGGGTAGGTTTGCAGTCAAACGCGTATGTGTGCCTTGACTTCTGAACAAGCTTGAGGGATTGACATCAAAAGAAAATGAATTGGAAATTCAATAACTCTGTTTCATCTCTTCACAGGAAGCCAACACAGAAACAAGAAAGTGAAACAGCAATATCTGAATTTAGATAACCCCTACTTCCAGCCACAATACGTCTTCACAATCACATACTGAGAAACCACATGATTTCCGAAGTTCACGAGGAATTTCTAACCGTGTTAGTAGACACACATTCTTAAAGTTGAGTTTCTGTCACATTATTTTGTATGGATAAATATATTAGGCTAATCCATTTCCTTTATGTTGGTTTGAAATAACTGATTATAAATGGCTAACTTCGAAGATTTCTCGAGGTGAAAACATGCTAAATTAATTTTGGCATGCACGTCAAAATTCTGACACACACATTCTTCAGCAGTAACAGGTTATTTTATAGTGTTTTACTATACCTTTTTATGCGGCAACAAATGCCAGTATCTAAGTTGGATATGTAGAATCAAACCTTGATAGGTTTTGATAATTTGATGCTTTCATTAGACTATGCCGCCTTTTGAAAGTCATTACAAAACAGCATGACCCAATGAGTAGAGTGCGCGCTTCCTATGTGGGAGGTCGTGGAATTCACCCCTGGCCAATTCAAACCTAAGGACTCACCAAATTTATACTTGTCGCTACCCAGCCTGGAACTCTTATTATTGGAAAGGGCAAGGAGCAGTGGAATACTCTGTATTACTATGAAAGGGCAAGGAGCAGTGGAATACTCTGTATTACTATAAAAGGGCAAGGAGCAGTGGAATACTCTGTATTACTATAAAAGGGCAAGGAGCAGTGGAATACTCTGTATTACTAGGAAAGGGCAAGGAGCAGTGGAATACTCTGTATTACTATAAAAGGGCAAGGAGCAGTGGAATACTCTGTATTACTAGGAAAGGGCAAGGAGCAGTGGAATACTCTGTATTACTAGGAAAGGGCAAGGAGCAGTGGAATACTCTGTATTACTAGGAAAGGGCAAGGAGCAGTGGAATACTCTGTATTACTAGGAAAGGGCAAGGAGCAGTGGAATACTCTGTATTACTAGGAAAGGGCAGGAGCAGTGGAATACTCTGTATTACTAGAAAGGGCAAGGAGCAGTGGAATACTCTGTATTACTAGGAAAGGGCAAGGAGCAGTGGAATACTCTGTATTACTAGGAAAGGGCAAGGAGCAGTGGAATACTCTGTATTACTAGGAAAGGGCAAGGAGCAGTGGAATACTCTGTATTACTAGGAAAGGGCAAGGAGCAGTGGAATACTCTGTATTACTAGGAAAGGGCAAGGAGCAGTGGAATACTCTGTATTACTAGGAAAGGGCAAGGAGCAGTGGAATACTCTGCATTACTAGGAAAGGGCAAGGAGCAGTGGAATACTCTGCATTACTAGGAAAGGGCAAGGAGCAGTGGAATGGGGGAACCCCAATTATCCACAAATTGACATTTCCCCCTGCTCAATCAACAAACATGAATTCATAATCAGCTTGTTCAAAATTGAGTTGAGGTGAGATTGGACAGGCCTTTCACATGTCTATATATATATACAAGCACTACAAAAAAAACAACCACAAACAAAAGCCGCCAAGACACTGCACCTACCTGCCGAATAAAGAAGTCCCCACGCAACTGTGAGATCCACCCGAAGTTGGAGTACTTGAAGAGGATGTCCATCACCCACATGATCTTGTCGAGGACCCGGTCGTGGAACTGCAGCGCGTACATGAGCGCCGGCACGTCCGACGTGGACTGGTGGTTCACAAGGAGCAGCACCTCCTCATTCTCCATGGCGCTCAGGTCATCTCCGCACTCTGCCACTGGAGGAGGGAGGGAGGGAGCGAGTGAATGAGTGTTTGTTGAGGTTTTACATCCTCGCAACATCTAAGGTCATATCAGGATTGGGACTGACTTGTGACAGTGCACACTCATGACGACTTTATAGGGCTTCCCCACTGATGGATCAGGCCACTGGCACCATGACCCAATATCCCACTTAATCACATTATCCTGATACTGAGCTTACCAGTTCTTTCACTAATCTGGTAATGCCGAGGACCAGGCTAGCTAATAAGAAGTATCAATCTTGGTTTGACTCGGTCGGGTTTGGAAAGCCTGATCTTCCGCACAGGAAGCCAGTGATCTCGATTCGGCCACCGCATCTGTTAGGCTGTTAAGCAATACTCAGCGCACCACCACCAACCAGTGAGTTGCATGGTTGGTTGGTTATTGGGTTATTGGAGTTTTACGTCCTGACAACATCTAACGTCATATCAGGACGGGTACCGACTTGTGGCAGTGTGCACTCATGTCATGGTGACTTTATAGTGCTGCCCCACTGGGAGATCAGGCCACTAGCACCAGGACCTGATATCCCACTCAGTCACATTATCCTGACACTGAGCCAACCAGCCCTTGCCCTATCTAATAATACCGAGCGCCTGGTTAGTTGTGTGGTGAAATAAGTATGCGCATAAGCCTGATAAGGCTGCACCCTAATCAAGACGACAAGTCCAAAATTAGCTTTCGATGGTCCGTAGCAAAAGTTATTGACTTAGGTTCTGAAGTTGTACACTGCAGCGCCGTCGGACTGGTTGGCTTTAGAAACCTGAATCAGGAGCTAACTAACCGAATAAGCCATGCCAATTGTCTCACCGACTACCACTGACAGAACAAAGTCCTATCTAGTGGCAGAAGACTAGCTGAACCCAGACCAGACGGTGTGGCCGAATGAGTTGAGCGTCCGTCTCCTGTTTTGGCAGATCGGGGGATCCGAACCCATGGATTCGTGGGTTCGAACCCTGGTCGAGTCAAACCAATGACTTAAGAATTGATACTTGTTGCTTCCTAGCCTGGTGGTCGGCATTATTAGGATAGGGCAAGGACTGGTTGGCTCAGTGTCAGGATAATGTGACTGAGGGGGATATCAGGTCATGGTGCTGACGGCCTGGTCTCCCAGTGGGGCAGCACTATAAAGGCACCATGAGTGTGCGCTGTCACAAGTCCGTCCCCATCCTGATATGACCTTAGAATGCTTAGATGTTGCCAGGACGGAAAGCAACAAACAACTAGCTGAACTAGGTCGACTAGCATCACATTGATTAAAGCCTCGCATTAGTCAGTTGCAAAGCGTGAAAGACCAGGTATGTCTGTATTATGCTAAACAACCAGTCAGCTGCACAGCAGGATAACATTGTAAACATGAATCGATAAAAGGAGATATATACCCGGATTAACGCAATCAATTCGAGGAAGCTACACTACTGAGGTAGTGAGCCTGTGCAATAACCATGGATCATATTTACATATTATTTTACATTACAGCATTACCCAATCAACACAACACAACAGAATTAATACATTTGGAGAGATCAAAATTGTTGGCTGTCCATTTTGTCGGGAGGGCGGGGGGATAAATATGTTTATTCTGATAAATAAGTTCTTTTGTCAGCGCCGAAGCACTGGTCTTCCAGGCATTTTTTTTTTTTACAATTCAGGATTATTTACACAAAAATGGTATACAGTGTATCTATGCGAGCTAACAATACAACAATAAAACTAAATCCGGAGGCGCACTGACCCATAAATGACTGCAACTAAACTGCCAACAATACCGGAACCGAACTGTACACCTCTCGCTGCAAACCTACACTGTACCAGGTCATTCACGCTACATCACCGATAACCCACGAAGGCATCATGAGTAGGCAAAACCGATACTATTTAGTGGTTGGTTGGCGGAGTTTTACGTCCTGGCAACATGTAAGGTCATATCAGGACAGGTACAGACTTATAATAGTGCACACTCATGGCGACTTTATAGTGCTATCCCACTGGGAGACCAGTCCATCAGGTACCACCTTATAACCTTGCACACTCATGCTACTTTATAGTGCTGTCCCACTGCGAGACCAGTCCACCAGCACCATGACCTGATATCCCACTCAGCCACATTATCCTAACACTGAGCCAAACAGTCCTTGCCCTATCCTAATAATGCCGAGCGCTAGGCTAGCAAGTGACAAGTATCAATTTTTAAGTCATTGCTTTGACTCAAACAGGGTTCGAACCTGTGGGTTCGAATCCCACAATCTACCAAAACGGGAGACGTACACTCAACTCATTCGGCCATCCCGTCTGGTGATAACATTTAGTACACCAAAAGGACTTATACGCACCATGTGTGCTTGAAAGGAGTCAGAAATAAAATTTGTTAATGCCACATCAACCAGGAACTTCAGTAGTGACATCTATTGCAAAGCGTACTAATTAATGACTTATTTAATTAAAGCTGCATAGTCCGATGGTTTTGAGTTTCATTCATTTTCTGAGATAAATACATTAGGTTGATTATTATTATTATGAAGTAACTTTGCTTTAACATGGCTAACTTAGGAGATACTTGTAAACAAGTACAATTAATGTTGGCATGCTTGTCAAAACTCTGACCCTATAGCCTTCAGCAGTAAAGCGGTCTATTAAAACTGCATAGTCCGATGAAATCATCAAATTTTCATAACCAAGACACTTGCCTAGATTTGATTCTACCTATCCAACTTAGATACTGGTGCAATTCCTTGTGCATGAACATATATATGTATATATGTATAAAACTTATGTGAGTATAAAGGCGCGTAAGGGAATATCCCCTACTGGCCACCCTGATTCTGTGTACTACTTTATGGGTGGCCCCTCCCCTGGGTGGGACAGCTGGCCCCCCCCCCCCCCCCCCCAGTGCCGCGAATACTGTCACTCGCGCACTGGAAATACACATATATTTTATACACACATGCGGGTGGCATGCACTGTCCCCAGTGTGTAACAGGTGCAGGACACTGATCAATACCTCTGATCCGCCCATCGTGATTACTCATGTGATAAATGTGTTCTCAACCATGTCTATCTGACATAGTCGCTGTGACCGCTAATATATATTAGAGTACACATATCGCCGCTACATTATTCCTTTAGGTTGGTTGGTTGTTGGAGTTTTACGTCATGGCAACATCTAAGGTCATATCAGGATTTTCCTTTAGGAAAACCTGCATTCAATGAAGCTTACACAAGGTCTTACACTGGGCACACATCTGTTCTCCAGAAAATACCTAGCATTACTGCGGGCCGGATTGAAAGGGTGGGACCATTTCCCATTTGATGAAATAAAGCTGCATACTCCGATATTTTAAAATTTCTACCAGTCTTTAGATAGATGTATTAGGTTGATAATATAATCTATTTTACTCTAGTTTGAAATAACTTATTTTTCAGAGTTCATTTGGGCGATACCTGAAGTTAAAACATGCCAAATTAATTTAGGTGTGCACATCGAAATGCTTCAGATCATAGGCTTCAGTTCTGAGATGTTTCTTTTAAGGGGATTTGGTATTCCTTGTATGCAGTAATAAACACTTCAATGTGCATAGTCCGATGGCTTTGCGTTGCTGCCATTTCTTGGATAAATACATTTAATCGTTATAATGCACTTTACTTTAGTTTTAAGTAACTTATATTTTAAATGGTTGACTTTGGATATATTTGAAGTGCAAACATGCCAAATTAATGTTGGCAAGCATGTCAAAACTGTGACACCGTAGGCCTCAGCAGTAACCACTTCTATTAAATTGGCTTAGTACCCCCTTCTGTGCACCAACAAAGACTTAATAATAGGTGGAACAATATCGAAGATTGATATGTAGGATCAAATCAAAGTAACTGTCTTGGGATTAGAAAATGCGATGCTTTCATTAGACTATGCAGCTTTCAGACTATGCAGCTTTAATAGGTGCACCAGTATGTAAGTTGGATATGCAGAAGCAAATGTAGGTAGGTAGGTAGGTAGGTAGGTAGGTAGGTAGGTAGGTAGGTAGGTAGGTAGGTAGGTAGGTAGGTAGGTAGCTTGGTTTAGAAAATATGATGCTCTAAAAGTGGCCAGGTATGGAGCCATAATGGCTATATGTGGGCAAATCAATCCCTGAGCGGTCTACTGCCACTCCTCCTCCCAGTAGTAAATTAGATTTCTTATGCCGTACAATTTTAAATGCGCAGCCTAGGCATGATCCATGCAATACACACACCAGACACACAAACTGCGACCAAATAAGTCTGGTTTTTTTGTTTGTTTTTATGTCCCGGTGACATCTAAGGTCATATCAGGACAGGTACCGACTTGTGACAGTGCGCACTCCTGGTTACTTCATAGTGCTGCCCCATTGCGAGATAAGGCCACCAGCACCATGACCTGATATCCCACTCAGTCACATTATCCTGACACTGAGCCAACTAGTCCTTGCCCTATCCTAATAATGACGAGCGCCTGACTAGGAAGCGACAAGTATACATTTTTTTTAAGTCATTGGTTTGAATCGATCAGGGTTCGAATAAATCCCACTATCTACCAAAACAGGAAACGGACACTCAACTCATTCGGCCATCCCGTCTGGTCTCTCGACTGTGGCAGTGGATGTTGCCAGGACGTAAAACTCCAACAACCAACCAACATTATGTATCAGTGGGGGGGTACGACTGTGAAAATGTTGAAAACTTTGGATGGCCCTTTATTGTAGATGAGCCCAAGAGCTAGTGTGGTCTAGTTCCCTATGCACACTGCACCTGTCAGCACTCACTCTCCGGGGCATCTCAGTTTATTTCTGAAAGGATTAGGAGCTCCACGAAAGTCTCCCATCGCCAATTGTTGTCTTAAAGTTGATTAGTCCGATGGTTTTGAGTTTCTGTCATTTTCTGAGATAACCATATTAGGTTGGTCATTTTTTGGGGTAAAGTATTTATTCATCTGAATATGACATTTGTCAGCACTGGAGCACTGGTCTTCTGGTCTTCCGGCCTTCTTACTATTGGAATTGACAGTTTAAATAATCTCCGGCCTTCTTACTATTGGAATTGACAGTCTAAATAATCTAAGTTTGATCAGTGCTGTATTAGTTACAGCACCGATCCTGTAGAATTATGGGAGTGGCTCCTGCTGTATAATGTACAGCACCAGTCACTGTAGTTCATGCAAAAATGGGGAGCAGCACCGAGTAGAAAGTGTATACTCGGGGCAACTCAAATAATCGTTGAGGGCTATATTTTTCTCTTATAAAACAAGGTAAGTTAATAGTTGACAAGTCATTTTGTCTGTCTTATATAATGTTCAATGTATTTAAACAGGTTGATAGTTGTGTAGGATGTTCGGTGTGTTGATGGTTTGTTCATGATGATTAAGGGTTGTGGCAGGGGAATGGGGGGAAAACCCCACAGGAGAGCGAGCAAGCATTATAATCTATCTTACTCTAATTTGAAGTAACTTTTATTTTAAATGGCTAACTTTTGAGATATCTGAAATACAAAACAATTTTGGCAAGCATGCCAAAACTCTGATACCATAAGTTTTCTACAGTAACAGGTTCTATTAAATTGCCTCAGTATTCCCTTTTATGTGGCAACAAATGCTTGATCACTACCCTGGTATCTAAAGGGGCTGTCACATTATGATGCATTGCGCCAACGTATGTGAGTTTTGGCCACTTTGTCAGGATACGTCGATATGCATTCATTGGTATATGTCAATATACGTCGATGCACAGAACTTTCGACGTAGAACAACGGGTGGATTTCATGTCGGCCGTATGTTATGTATATGTTAGGCATATGTTGATGTACATTAGACAAATGTTGTTCACTACGTTGCACTACGTTAAAGGCAGTGGGAACGTACAGTCCACATACTGACAACATATGCTTAGGGTTTCTCCAGCTTGTCTTGACGTATATGGCATAGTTCTGGCGATCGAATAATGTATATAACGTTCACCGCCGTTCTGTGAACGTACCGTGAGCATAATTCGAGCGTTATTGCACAATTTCTATCTGAGAGCGTACTAGAATATGCATATTCTAGTACGCTTGATTTAGATAATGGTAATACTAAATATATTCAGGAGGTGACTAATTTATATTACACAGATACAGAAACTCCAATGCGCCATCATACAGGGACAACTTGGTTTTAACTCCCACCATACAATGCTATGAATGTTGTCCGACACTCACACTCACACACACACACACGAGCCTTCCTTACCGTCCGACATTGTGTGATATCTGAGGGGAGAGTGCAACGAATATATCAACATTCACTCCTAAGTACCGGAATGTTTTGGGGGAAAAGTGATATAAAAATGGTGCATTCTGGTGCAATTAAACAAAAAAATATGCATCAAATTTATAATATATATATTTTTAATTTAATTTTTAAAGCAACCTAAAATAATTCTTTGGTGGTAGATTACAAATTAAAAGCGGAAGATTGGGGGTTATTTTGCTATATTTTAGGGAGATCTCCCCCCAATTCGGGACACTGACTTGGGCACCTCTGCCAAGTCCGTATACACCTTTCCTGATCTGACCCTAACATGTTGTTAGGATGCCAAACCCCACCAAAAAAACAACCTACCTACCTTTGTAGTCGGCGCTGTACATCCAGTGTGCGACGATGTGCTGGAGCCACCTGAACAACACGCCGTCCAGGTAATAGTACAGGTCGGGAAGGTGCATCTTCATCGGCATCAGCAGCGTCATGACCAGCAGGTGCGCGGGGATCGAGTAGATGTTCGTCAAGGTCACCCACGCCACCCGCACCAGCGCCCACAGCCCCGTAGCCACATATCTAAGCATGGCTCTCGGGGTCAAAGTCTTCATCGTCAAGGTCAGTGCAGACACTGACCGAAGGTCAGTGCTGACCGCACTGACCCGTCCACCGCTCACGGGTAGGTGTGTGACGGCGCGGGGTCTTTCAAGGTGGTGGTGGTGGTGGTGGCACAAGGGGAGGGAGTGTCCAAACTCAGTCTTCCTGAAATTAAAAAGAAATAGACAGATGTAGCAGTAGTACCAATTTGAACCTACTGCACCAATTAAGGATATTCATCATCACCACCATCATCACCATGCCAGGATGTAAAACTCCAACAACCAGCCAATCAATCGCCATCACCGTCACCATCATCATTCCCTTAACGGTGAGGATCATTGGGACACCACCGATGACTTTGCAACCAGTTTCCTCTATTTTTCACTGTTCTCCACTGTCCTCTGGGACTTGCTGAACTCCCGGCCTGTCCATTAATTCCCTGATGTTTTTTTTGGTTTTGGTTTTGTTTTTTTGGTCCATTAGTTGTTTAAGCAGGGGAAATTTCAGTCATAGACGACTGGTCTTCCTCATTCCACTGCTGGTCGATAGAAAGCCCAAGCCTACACTCTTACCGACCCAAGGGATTTTTAACCTCCCACACCACATAGACATGGTATGAGAGCAACCGGCCTTTGATGACGCTGTAAGTTATACACAGCGGTGGAAATCCAAATTGGCAGAGCTGGGGGCACGGGGAATCGAACCGCCGACCCTCAGATTAGGAGTCTGACCTAGAAAAAAGTCTGACACTCTAACCACTCCGCCACAGAGAACGCTGTTGTCTTCCCACCTGTTCCTTTGTCTGCCCTGTCTCCTTCCCCCTTTCAGTTTTCACCGTGCCTTGCAAGATGGTTTAGGTCAGGCCTGATGAAGGGGAAATGTGACCACACCACTGCATACCATTAAGCCAGATACTAATTTCAAATTTTCTAAACCAAAACCATTAGCTAGATTTTATTCTACATAATAAAATTACATACTGGTGAACCTATTAAGCATTTCTTGCTTCATGGAAGGGAATACTAATATAAGTCAATTAAAGAGAACCTATTATTGGTGAAGCCTCTGGAGTTCAGCATTTATGTTTTCATTTCAAATATCTCCAAGGTTAGCCAAGTCAGCCAACTGAAACTGAAACATGCTACTGCAGATCAGAAAAATAATGACTTGCCCATTTCGGCAGGTCACCGAGAACTTCGAGTAAACTAGGTGCCCAGGGCAAGGTAGACTATAATATTAATAACTAACCTGATATATTTATCTTCCCAAGAAAACCCCAAAACACTAACATAGAACCTTAATAAAACAACTAGCATAGTAATAAGAATATAACAAAAATACAATGCCAAGAGGGCCCAAAAAACTAACATAGGCTACTAAACATACCAACAGACTATCTATCTGCTACTGAAATGCAGACAATCAAATAACTTATCAGCAGTTACTGTTTGGTAAGACAACACCAACACTACAGCTGGCCAGCATTGAAAACAAGCCTGGGTACCCAGGCTTACATGCTATGGACAGAATAAATACAGCCTCAACAACAACAAAATTGTAATCCTGATATATGGATGAAACTCAAAACCATCGGCCTATACAACTTTAACCATGCGCGCATTTTTGTTTAATAACAATGAATTACAAGGGGAGGGGGGGGGGGACCACATTGATTGGTGGTGGTTTATTGATGTCTTCTAAAATTTGATAATGCTTTACATTGGCAGAGGTCATGCATAGAGTTCACTTTAAAAAAAAAAAGTTGTTGGTGTACGATCCTAAAATGTACACAATCAAGTAAAATGTATTTGACTGTCAGTGGTTCTCCCATTAATAACATGGTGCGAGTTAACCAAGGGTGGCCGATGCAGCAGTGGGTGAGGACTACTTGGTCTCGCTGTCCAGATGGCTGGACAAAGTCAGCAGCACTCCTTGATTACAAGCCCATGCACTGTATGCGGTGGCCGAATCAGTAGAGCGCGGGTCTCGCGTGCGCAAGGTCGGGAGTTTGGTTCACAGTCGAGTCAAGCCAATGACTTCTAAAAGTGATATTTGTCACTTCTTAGCCTGGGGCTTGGGTTAATAGGATAGAGCAAGGACAGGTTAGCTCAGTGTCAGGATAATGTGACTGAGTGGGATATCGGGTCATAGTGCCGGCGGCCTGATTTCCCACTGGGGCAGCACTATAACATTGCCATGAGTGTGCACTGTCACAAGTTGGTACCCGTCCTGATATGACCTTAGATGTTGTGAGGACGTAAAACTCCAACAACCAACCAACCACTGTATGAGACATGAGACCCACACAAAACTCATCGAGCATTTCCACATTTAAAAAACACAACCACACACACCCTTACACTCCAACGTTACTAGAGGGTGATTATTTTGGTGTTTTTTTGCTCAGTTGCGACAGGAGAGATGTTTTGTTGGCCAGCGGCCACATAGTGGCTGTTTAGACGTGGGGACAATAGAGTGTACGCTCAGCCTGGCATAAATAAAATTGCAGGTCATATACACTCATTCATACCAAAACACTGCCACAAACATCAGGGTAGAACAGTTAACTTTTTTCCTAACTTGCCCAATCGGGAAAATGACTGAATTTTCTACTTGCCCGAGTGACAAAACTACTTGCCCAAGCCCAAGGCCACGAATTGAAACTGAAATCTGCTACTGCAGATCAGAAAAATAATGACTTGACCATTCCGGCAGGTCACCGAGAACTTTATCAGCCCGAACGAGTAAACTAGGTTCCCAGGGAAACCGGGCAGTCCTCATATACCCTGTTACATGTATGGATTAATGGGATATTGGTATTACCCGTGATGTATCAGGGGTGGAATAATTATGGCCTCTCTGATTGACCTCATTTACATTGCCTGAAATTGTTCCATCATTGGACAACCTAGAAATTCAGGTTGCGTGGGGGTGGAAATAGAAATAGAAAACTCTCTTGTAGCACCAAAGTTAGGAGACATATAAAGAACGTGATGCTCATTTCACAATTTCCATTTCAACACCGTCAAACTATACCATAAGTAAGTCTTGAAATGATTAGTATTGTTATTTCGGCTGACTTGAGCTAACTGCCGATGACATTATCATACTATATACATGTATGAGCCTGTCTCAAAAGGTGCTAACTCTTCGGGTTTTTTCCCCCATTGTAACGATTGACACAAAACAGCACAGAAACGGTTACACTGAAAACACAAGGACATTTGCTTGAAATCAATATGTATTCTATTGGGATTATGAAACACCATGTAAAAAACAAATCATTTATCCTGAGCAAATGCGTAAGTAGATAGTATGTTGATCGGTACAATGGACAAAGTTTTGTCCCATATTGCTTAGCACCTTTTGAGACAGTCTCATATTGTAAATAACTGCATTGTCACATGGCTGGAAGACCAGTGCCACGGCACTGAAAGAAAACTTTATTCAATGAATAAACTATATTTTCAACAACCAAAACCGCATCCTTAGGGTTAATACAATGGCCTATAAGCCTATACCCCATACTACAAAGGTACGTTAACTCTTAGACCCTGCGCCTACACTTTATATGTTGACAAGTTGACCTATTACTTAGATTATTATCAATCTTGAGGATCAAGTGAGAGAGGAGGATGCGCCCGAGCATCAGAACCCAGCCAGTATTTGAAGTGTTGTGGGAATGTTGTACTATCAAATAAGCTTACATACCCCCACGCCCCTCAAACACTCATCGTTTGTGTATTTGTCTTTACAAAATATTATATCTTTATACACAAGCATCCTTTGGAACAGAAAGACGAATTATGGTAAGAGAAGGTGCTCTTTAAAAAGAATTACCCCCCCCCCCCCAAAAAGAAAACCCACCATGATCATCCGTCTTCTTCACCAACATACCTTACGTTCTTTATGCGCGTCTCCCTATATTGTCCATTCCATTGCTCCACACTGCATAGTAAGCAGTACGCATAGTGAGCAGTAAGCATAGTAAGCAATAAGCATGGTAAGCAGAGCAAAGTCAGTCTTACTTACAGAAAATCGGGTTCCAAGATCAGGCGACAAAAAGAAGTTAATATGAGAGCAGAGCTGGACGGTTCTCCTGTAATATCAGTCACACTGCAAACGGCGCGAATTTTCTTGCCACTTTGGTCTTCACCGTGAATACCACAGGGCGGCCTAAACCTCCTGTGTAGCCCGCTTACTGTGTAGTGAGCACCAAGCAACAAGCTCCCGTCGATCCGCGCCCTGCCGCCCCCACCCCCCCACGTGACAAGTGCTTCCGGTGCTGGCAGTTCCCGCCGCCCAGGCAGATCGACCCGTGGCGATAACATAGTGAGTAAGTGATCGTGGTTTTACACTGTGTCGGTAGCAAACGCCATAAACCAATGGCACCAAGAGAGCCGAATTTATTTTCACTTCAGTTTTCCTATAATTCTTCTTTAAAAAATTGTAAAACATGGTATCCATCACTTCAATGTTAAAGTTGCATAATCAGATGGTTTTGAGTTTCTGTCATTTTCTGAGATAAATATATTAGGTTGATCGTTATAATCTACCATATTTTACTTTGAAGTAACTTTTATTTTTAATGGCTAACTTTAGAGATATTTGAAGTGCAAACATGCCAAATTAATTTTGGCCAGAATGCCAAAACTCTGACACAATAACTCTGCAGTAACAAATTCTATTAAATTGCCTCAGCATTCCCTTCTATGTGATGACAAATGCTTAATAAGCGCACCAGTATCTAAGTTAGATATGTAGAATGAAATCTCGATAATGGTTTTGGCTTCAAAAATTTGATCTTTTCATCGAACTATGCAGCTTTAATATATATGTAGTAAACTCAAATGTAACTCCTAAATAGTTAAATACATACATATATATATGTTGTTCTTTTTCTTTTTAAACACAGAAAATCTGGTGTGTCAAAAGACAGCATTGAGAAGAGTCAAGCTTCCCTGAGGAACTCTTAAAATTGCCTCACGTTTTCCTTTAATGGCAAAGCGGTCTCATGTGTTATTTACATTATAGTTGCATAGTCCGATGAAAACATCAGATTTTCAAAATCAAAACAATGATCTAGATTAGATTCTACATATCCAACCTGGATACTGGTGCACTTATTAAACATTTGTTGCTGCATAGAAGGATGTAATGCACCAATTTATTAGAACCCTATGCCTATGGTGTCAGAGTTTTGGCGTGCTTGCCAAAATTAATTTGGCATGTTTTTGCATCAAATATCTCCAATGTTTGACATTTAAATTAAAAGTTACTTCAAACTAAAGTAAAGTAGACTATAATGATTAATCTAATGTATTTATCTCAGAAAATGACAAAAACTTTAAACCATCGGACTACGCAACTTTAATAAACTCTTGGCGTAAAGCCATAAAATCTACACAATCAAGTAAAATTGAGTTTTAGTGTCAGTGCGTAGTGATACTCAACACATTCTGTGGGTTGTTTCCCCGTTTAGTAAAAGAAAAAAAGGACTAATTGGACAAGAGTTGTCAATGCAACAGTGCGTAATAATATACGTTGGTCCTATATTTGTGTGGGCGCTACCGGTGTCGTATTCTCAGCGCCCGGTCATCGTCAGCGGCCTGTCGTGGCTTCTGCGCATGCGCGGATTTTAAGACATATGCAAAAGACCCATTCCCTCGCCGGCTACAAGCTCAGGCACGGTACCCGGCTGTGTTAGGGACCGATTAGGCCGAAATCTATTGAATGCGATCATATTTAACAGAATTACATACTCAAATAATGAAATTTAATTAATTAACCTTAAATCCAAGCGATATTAACTAGCAGCCGATCACCAACCAAACAAAACAACCCCCACCAAAACCCACCAAACCACACACACCCACAACACACCGGGTCGGGTCAGGCCTAGCACCCAAACCGGGTCATAAGGTCAAATCCCCATTGCCGCTAGCTGCCAACATGCATTGAGGGCATTTTTCGTCAAAAAAACAAATACCCACATAATATCGTAACGAGCATGAACCAAGTCACACCTTGCACCTCATCAATTGTGTGATTCAATTAGCACCTCACCACGTGCATGAACCAAATCGCACCTCACCAAGTGAATTGCACCTCACCAAGTCACACCTCAATAAAGTCGCACATCACGAAGTGTATGAACCAAGTTGAACCTCACCAAAGCCGTGGTCACACGGACAAAATCTAAAGCGATTTAGACAAGGCGGATAGCAGGAGTCGAATTAGCTGTCCATTCACACGGGCACTACTTGGGCCGGAAGTCGATATCAGCGCATGAGCAAATCCAGTCTGACCAGCGCCAGTTTTCGGTTAGTCGACGTGACCACTAGAGAGTGGGTTCGACCTAGATATGTATGTACTGAATCGTATTGTTTTGGAACGGTCAAAACTTCTGCTGGGCAGTGAAACCCTAAAAATAAATTATGAAAAAAATATCTGTGCAACTCTAGCAGGTTCATAAAGCAAATTATATAATATGTACTTTTGATCGACCGGAAAGTCAACAAACTAAGGTGTCGACTGCGCATGCGTGTGAGGTGCTTAATCCGCTTCAGAGCGTCCACACGGGAAAAATAAATTGACTCAGAGAAATCTACTCGCGTAATGCATCTCCACAAGTGTTTTCCAGTATCAGGATCACAGGAATCGATTCAGCCCTAATTCGACTCAGACGCCCGTTCACACGCGAAATGTAACCCGAACTATACAAGTCGATTTCTACGAATCGATTTACAGCGCCCGTGTGACCACGGCTTAAGTCGCACCTCACCAATTCACACCTCACCAAATGCATGGACCAAATTGCACCTCACCAAGTTCATGAACCAAGTTGCACTTCACCAAGTGCATAAACCACATCTTCCAACAGGGGGTCTTGGTAAAAGAAAAAAAAAGGTCGTACTCCTCCTGTCCGCCGTTTCTCCATCACAAACTGCTGAGGTGACACGTCGGCAACCTGAGCTATGAGAACTGAGCCTCCTTCCGAAATGCCTAGATCTTGGTTTAAAAAAAAAAAATCCTGTAAATAGAAAAGATAATAGTGTAGTGGTCTGCACTGACCTCTCAGGCAAGTAACCACATAGACAGGTAGGCGTGGGGAGTGTATTGATATCAGGGAGCCTAGGTGGTGTAATGGTTAGCACACTGGCCCGGAATGCAAAGAGATGTGGGTTCGAGTCCCGCTCTAGGCGCAGTATTTCCCATTTTCATCACCCCCACGACACTGGTTGCCGTGATCAGGATCCTGTACAAGCTTTGCGCTGTATGGTTGTTGAACCTACCCTGTGTATGTATGTGTTAGTGCATTGCCTGTATGTATGTAATTGTAAGCATTACAAGACTTACAATTCCAGGGGGACGAGTGTAGTGGTCTGCACTGACCTCTCAGGCAAGTAACCACATAGACAGGTAGGCATGGGGAGTGTATTGATATCAGGGAGCCTAGGTGGTGTAATGGTTAGCACACTGGCCCGGAATGCAAAGAGATGTGGGTTCGAGTCCCGCTCTAGGCGCAGTATTTCCCATTTTCATCACCCCCACGACAATACTTTCTGGTAGCTAAATGGTAACATTCCCAGACCTGAGCCACAAATATGACAAAACATAGCCTTATATATTTTCTTTTACATTTTAGCGATACATACTACGCAAACTACCCATACATCAGTAAGCAGGTTCTTCATGCTTTTTCCTTTCCAAATTTGTTAACCGAAAAATTGTCAGCGGAAAATTTGAGATGGAGTTAACGAGCGAATGATATGATTGAACGTGATGTCAGACGCAAAGGTAAGAAATGAGTCAAAATAATTTGACAAGTAAACTATTTTGAAACAATCACCATTCCAACAGTTTTCAAGCCATCAGATTTTATATTTGACCTAGTTATAGTCCATATTATAAAAAAGACGGCAAGTTAAGTAGGACATAGAACAAGTGCTTAACTTTTTTTTGATTGAGTGATAGTGATTTTACGTTGTGTGAGCAGCAAAGGCCATATTTATAATTAGTAACATTTTCTGACGACGGCCTTTCTAGTAATAGTGAATTGCACTAACCTTCCTAAGTGAAATACCACATACACAGTTAGGTGTGAGTTGATTGTATTAGGAAGTCTACATCGTATAATGGTTAGGATGTTCACACCAGTCTGGCAGAAATGTGGGTTTAGGTTCCACTCTAGGCGCGATGTTCCCGTTTATTGCAACACCTCCTATGACTGGTGCCATGACCATAATCCAGTTCATGTTGAGCGCTAAAAAAGTGTCAAACTGGAACTGTGGTGCAACCTGGACATTTGTAAATATGATACTTACAATTCCAGGAGGACCCGCCTAGTAAATTCCATCCATACACAGGCAAGTATGTTAGGTTGATTGTATTAGAGAGCCTAACTACTAGTAGAAGGATTCTATTAGTAGTTAGGGCCCTAGCCCTAGATTAGCAAAATGTGGGTTCGAATCCTACTTTAGGCATGATGTTTTCTCTTTGTCTCAATATCCCTCATCATGTGTAATCAATAACACAACAGACTTAAATGACATGCGACCGATGTGAGGTGGATGCAACTGGACTAAACCGGCTTGATACCTGAACTGATACTATATATCAATGTAGCATCATCAAGTGGAAAATTGTGGTGAAAGTGATTGCTCTCAAAGTTATCAAGTGGAACAACCTTGTGAAACTGATTGCTCTCAAAGTCCACCAAATTGACCAAAATCTGCAAACACTGCATCATCAAGTGGAACACTCATATGAAACTGTTCTCAGTCTACCAGCTTGACCAAATCTGCAATCTGCTTAACACTGCATCATCAAATGGAACAATCATATGAAACTGTTCTCAGTCTACCAGCTTGACCAAATATGCAAGCCACTTAACACTACATCATCAAGTTGAACAATCTAGTGAAATTGATGCTCTCAAAACCAACCAGCTTTACCAAATCCAGAAGCCACTGACAAATTGTGATATCCCACTTCAATATATTACACCGCCAGCTAGGTTGATTGCATCAGGGATAGTTCGCTGGTTGCTTGTTGGAGTTTTACATCCTGGCAACATCTAAGGTCATATCAGGATGGACACCGACTTGTGACAGTGCACGCTTATGGTGACTTTATAGTGCTGCCCCACTGGGAGACCTGGCCACCAGTACCATGACCTGATATCCCATTAAGTTAAAATATCTGGATACTGAGCCAACCAGTCCTTGCCCTATCCTAATAAGTATCAATTTTTAAGTCATTGGTTTGACTCGACCAGGGTTCTTTTTGTTTGTTTGTTTAAAGTTGCATTGTCCGACGAAGCACCAAATTTTCAAAACCAAAACCAAAACACTTACCTAGATTTGATTCTACATATTTATCTTCAATACTGGTACAGTTATTAAGCATTTGTTGTCACATAGAAGGGCATGGGGAGTCAATTTAATAGAACCTGTTACTGCATAAGTAGCAACCAGTTTTGGTGTGCTTGGCAAAATTAATTTGGCATGTTGTCACTTCAAATATCTCCAAAGTTAGCCATTTAAACTAAAAGTTACTTCAACCTAAAGTAAATTAGCTTATAATGATCATTTTAATGTATTTATCTCAGAAAATGACAGAAACGTCAAAGCCATCAGACTATGCAACTTTAACAACCCCCCAGCACAAAAAGTAGACATCGGCTATTGGGGGGTGGGGGGGGGTCATACAGTGGTTTAAACATATACCTGTGGGTTCGAATCCCACGATCTACCAAAACGGGAGACCGACGCTCAACTCATTCGGCCATCCCATCTGGTCTTGTACCAGGGATATTGTAAGGTTGATTGTATCACTATCAGGGATATAATAGTCAGTACACAGTGGGACACTTGGTCCGGAATGGCAACGCTTCTGCCGCATCACAAACATAACGAGGTCAAAGTGAATGGTTTCTAACTAATCTATGTTATCTCCCTTTCTAATCAATAGTGCTTATCACTACCTCAATTGACAAAAATAACAATGGTTTTAAGGAACAATTGAAACGGGTCATAGTAAAAGTAAAAAGAAGAGAAAAAGTTTCAAGATTCCGTAGCATTGAATTTCTAAAACTCAAATTAAAGTCTTCCCCATTGTTCAAAGATCTGCACATACAATCATGGTTTCCGCCAGAAAGTAATTTGAGGGTACACCGAATAGGGGTCTGGAGGCTTTGTTGCCTCTGGCTCCTTGAAGTACCTTTTAAAAAAAAAATCACAACAATTTAACAGTACAGAGTCGTACCATCAGAAAATTTAAGGGAACAGAATTTTACCTAGTTTACCCTCCGGCAAAAACCCTGACAATGCAGTTGATTGTGCCGACAACAATCAACAAAACCAAAAACCAATCAAGCATTTAAACTAAAAAATAAAGACTACCATCTAATGAGCGACTGACACCCATGCAGTTGACAGATCACACCTACTTAAATGTCACATTTCTGATAATTTACCCTCTACTGTTATCTCATATTTTTATCATTAACTACTGCTATTGCACTTTAACGTAATTGATTACTCGTTTGTTAAATCATTCACATGACTCATATGCCCTCATCACATTTCATTTTCCCAATATATCAGGGCCTTCGCTCGTTCACTTCTTGCCTGATGATACACAGTCAATGTACATGCCGCCGGGCGGGCAGCGCCCGAATAAAAGCCTTGATTAACCCACTCATGCCTCTGAGTCAGCTGTGTCCGTGAGCAATGGTCTTGAATGAGTGAGGTCGCTCATTCGGTGTCATTGCTGGACATGGCAGGCTCAAGGCCGAAGCCCTCCCCTCCCGTCACTACTGTGGTGGTGGTGGTGGTGATGAGGGAGGGGGGGGGGGGGGGGGGGGGGGGGAGAGGGAGGAAGCCATCTTCCCCCCCTCCAGCCTATATAACAACTCCTGCCAGCCATCATGGGCAGGCACTATCCTGGGGTCTTCCGGAGCCACCGAAGCTGGCCAGTCTTCTCCAAACGCCCGCACTGACCACTTCCCACCTCCAATTTTACCCACCCACCCACACCTGCAGTTGATTGTGCCCACAACAATCAACAAAACCAAAAACCAATCAAGCATTTAAACTAAAAAATAAAGAATACCATCTAATGAGCGACTGACACCCGCGCAGTTGACAGATCACACCTACTAAAATGTCACATTTCTGATAATTTACCCTCTACTGTTATCTCATATTTTTATCATTAACTATTGCTATTTTACTTTAACATAATTGATTACTCGTTTGTTAAATCGTTCACATGACTCATATGCCCTCATCACATTTCATTTTCCCAATATATCGGGGCCTTCGCCCGATGATACACAGTCAATGTACATGCCGCCGGGCGGGCAGCGCCCGAATAAAAGCCTTGATTAACCCACTCATGCCTCTGAGTCAGCTGTGTCCATGAGCAATGATGGATGGATGCATTTAATAAAATAATAAAAGGATATGTTTAAGAGACACCTGTCCCTAATTAAGCATTTTGAGCTAAGAAAAAACAATTCCAGTAACTTTACAGGCTGATGTTTACATCTCCATCGATTAGTAATTCTTGTTCTAAATATTAAAATGTCAAATGTGTCCACAAATACTTGTTTCAAAGAAATGTATAACCAATGTCTGATTAACCCTACCCATTTCTTAGCCCAACAAATGTGATTAACCATAGGATATAAATACAACATGAATAAAGTAAGTGAAACTGACTCTGGCCATGGCTCTTAACACTAGTCTGAGTGCCCAGATTTGTCTAAATCTAAATGCAGATGGTATAAAATGTGCTGATTAGATTAATGTAAATGCAATGCTAGATCAAAGATTAACATCTTAATTTATTATATATATTTTTTTAGTTAGTATTCTGTTTCAAACAAGATCTGAGATGAGCTGAAACTAGCACATTTCATACCTGCACCCAGTGTCTTAGCATTAGCCATGTGCTTCGCGTGGGTTTGTTTTTCTTCCACGCCCCCTACAAAAGTACAATGCACCGTGTGGCTGGAATGACGACCTAGTCTATTAGTATTAACACGGTACAAAACTTAAGAACTACACTGGAGGACACTAAACAAGTGTGTAACTCATGGGAGAGTAGTGCAGAACACCAGACCGACAACTACACCATTACTTTGTTTGTTTGTTGTTTTACGTCCTAGCAACATCTAAGGTCATATCAGGACGGGTGCCGACTTGTGACAGTGTGCACTAGTGGAAACATTATAGTGCTGCCCCACTGGGAAACCAGGCCACTAGCACGATGACCTGATATCCCACTCAGTCACATTATCCTGACCATGAGCCAACCAGTCCTTGCCCTATCCTAGTAATGCTGAGCGCCAGGCTAGGAAGCGAAAAGTATCAATTTCTTAAGTCATTGGTTTGACTCGACCAGGATTCGAACCCACAAACTCATGGGTTCGGATCTCCCCATCTCCCAAAATAGGAGACGCACCTCGTCTGGTTACACCGTTAATTGTGTGGCTTTATAATTTATTTAATTGTTTTTGGTGCATATTACATTTGTGCATCCATGTTTATGCCAAATTGTTCAGTTCTATTAATTTTGAATAAAATTGATGTTTTGCACTGTGTTATCGGTAAATTCAATGGTAGCGGGCATTTGTTTTGCTCTCAACTAGTATATTACTAACCAATGGCTGTCATCAAACCTCTTTGCTGTGTAGCCGAGTTCGACGATCTATTTCCGTTTCCATTTGCTGGGGTTTGATTACTCAAGATGAGTATACAAACGGCGCCGCCCATATACTATATGGCTATTTCCGTTTCCGTTTGCTGGATTTTGGTAATTTCATTTTCCACCTCTATGAGGGCGAGTATTGTTTATGTATATGTATACACGTGTTAGTCCTTAGCTTACCCCTTTGGGGGGTCGGTATTAAATGGGAGGTCATATATATGTTGTTGTTGTTGTTGTTTTGGGGAGTTTTCAGTCGCATTGGTGCGCTGAAGGCTGCAAATCAGCAGCACTGAATGGGCACCACTGAAAGCAGTCCCATGTGGTCGGGAGTTGGCTTCCGGTGTGTCGTGATCAGAGGAATTGAGGGGTAGGGGGGAGGGGGGAGGAAGGAAAAAGACAGCCTAAGAGTCCAACCACAGTCCTCTGAGAGGGCCGGGGGAGGCTGGGTGGTTGGTGTAGTTTTGCACCCCAGTAAGACCCTAGGTCATATATATAACCGGATTAAATATTGAAATTTCACATTTGATTTTAACACAAGCTTCGAAAGAAGTCATCCACTTTCACACTAAAGTCTGGAAAATGTAACTTAATCACTTTTTGCTTTTCTTCAATTTTCTTTAATAGAAGTTTTGGAAATAATATAGACATGTTCACTAAACGACTCAAACATTATTTCTACCCCTTTTACAAAACTACCCCGACTTGGTTGTTATGGTACTAATTGTGCAAAAACCGGTGCCTTTACCCTGGTATAAATAGGTAATAAGACTATATTAGGTACCCCACAATCTGCCGGGGGCTCCACTATTGCCTGACCAATAAACTTGTACAATTTGTTGAGACCTCATCTCAGTCACAGTAGAGTCAGGAAAAGGCACCCCACCTGAGACTCATGCGCAGTACCCTTATTGTTACATCCGTTTTTGAAGGGCCAAAGATTTCAGCAAAGATAGAGACTATTTTCACTGTTGTATGAGGTTTGAAAGGCATTTTACCAAGCTATTCAATTCTTTAGATGACAAATTCAGAGGTAAGACTGCAAGGAATGGCCATGTCAACTATTAGAATGTAAATCGTTAGTATTTTTTCTTCCCAAAAATGGTCATACAATGACTACTAATGGAACCACAAGTCTAGAATCTGGCAGAGTATTGTAGGTGTCAGGCGGTTTTTCATAACAGTTGCCATGGAAACCCACATTTTTCTGTAATCTAATTTTTTTATATCAGCTTTGATAAGCTGAGATGATTTCCCATAGCAAGAAGAACCTTGGTATCAAGTTTGATCTGGATCAAACCATTACTAAAGAAACTGCAGTTGTCATATTGTAGGTGAGCATGATTGTATTATGGTTGCCATTGAAACCTACATTTTTCTGTGATCTAATTTTAAAAAAAATCAGTTTTGATTATCTGAGGTGATTTGCCATACCAAGAAGAACCTTGATGTGAAATTTAATCAGGATCTGACCTTTTTTCTATTTGTTAAAGCTACAGTTGACTCATATTATAGGTAGGAGTGATTGTATTAGGGTTGCCATGGAAACCTACATTTTGCTGTGATCTAATTTTTTTTCCAGTTTTGATAAGCTGGGGTGATTTGCCTGACGAAGAAGAACATTGGTGCGGTGTTTGATCAGGATCTGGGCATTAATAAAGAAACTACAAAGAAACGTTGTTATAATTAGTTTATTTAACAGTCCTTAAAGTTGCATAGTCCGATCGCAATTTAATTTTTGTCCTATTTTTTTAGATAAATATATCAAATTGATCATTATGACATACTAATCATTAGTCTGGAGTCATTTTGATGAAAAATGGCTAGTTTTGAAGTAATTTGAGCTGAAAGAACCCAAAATACTTTTGACAAGCTTGCCAAAAGTCCTGTCGCTATGACCACTATTGACATCTCGCGATGACCAAGTGATGTAGAATGACCTAAATAAAAAATAGCCTGGTCGCCTAACATTTTCTAGTGATGGCGCCACAGCATCATCATTTGTTTGTTGGCATGTGATGTGATGTGGGCTGTCCTACTGATGTAAGTCGTTGTAGGTCATGGGATTTGAACCCATGTGTTCGAACCCATGTTTTAGAGCTGCATGGTCTGAAGAAGCTTCTTTTTTTTTTTTAAACAAACCACATACTTACATTTGATCTCATATTTCCAACTCAGATGGGACAATGTTAGACTGAAAATCTGAAAACACCTAGTTGTTTTGTGCGAGTATGTTTTTGTACATCAGTTGATTAAGCTGGTGAATTTTCAGTCACAGAAGATTTGATCTTCCTATTTCCCCTGCTACTCACCCTATCCTAGGATAGGGTGAGTAACAGAGGAAATCATAATTTATCTTATAATATATTAGTTTATAGGCTATCCATTTACCATCCCAGGTTGAATTGCCAAATTCCAACCTAGATGTATCAGATCAGAAAAAGGTTTCGATTTGACTATGTAATAATATATTATAGTATTAATTTAAATGATATTGTGTTAATGTAAATTCTAGTCTGTTAATTTAAAATCTCCAAAAGACCCGAAATATATATATATATATTTAACCGTTTCAGCTATTATTTGCTTAAATGTTAGAATAAACTATTATTTGCCTAATGTTAGAATAAACTACCCGACCATTTTTCAGTAGTACAACTACGGTGGGTCATATTTCTTGGTTACTTGCATAATGTTACTTTTGTTTGTTTGTTTAAAGCTGCATATTCCGATGAAATATCAAATTTTCAAAGCCAAACCAATTATCTAGATTTGATTTTACATATCTAACTTAGATACTGATGCAGTTATTAAGCATTTATTGTTGCGTAGAACTGACTAGAAGGCAATACTGAGTCAATTTAACAGAACCTGTTACTGCAGAAGTCTATGGTGTCAGAGTTTTGGCAAGCATGCCAAAACTAATTTTCCATGTTTGCACTCAAAATATCTCAAAGGTTTACCATTTAAAATGAAAGTAACTTTGAACTAATGTAAAGTAGATACAAGTGATCGATCTAATATACTTATCTCAGAAAAAATACAGACATTCTAAACCATCGGACTATGCAACTTTAATAAGTATTGAGTTAATATTTATTTGATAACATCTATGACATGTAAGACAACCTAAACAAGGCATTTATCAAAACAAAATGCATACTCAGTTAGCTTCATGTGTCGTTTCTTATGTTTGCATGTGTTGTGTCCATTCTTTGTTTGACCTTAACTATGTGTTGTTCTTATTGTACTGCTTTCCTAGCATGTCACTTGCTTAATTATCACAATTGCATCAATCAATCAATAGTTCCGTCCTCTAGTCGAGGGTTGGATGCAATGGTTCTCCACTTGTCCCGATGGTGTGCTGTTCTGATAGACTGAATAATTCAAGCCTGTCCACTGTGAAATATTTGTAAACCATGATGTTCTTGGTCTCCCTCTCCCTCTCCCTCTGCTACCATTCACCTTCCCTTCCAACAATGTACGGTATATTGAACTCTGACGAATGATGTGGCCAAAATAAATAAGTTTCTTTGTCTGTATAGTGGCAAACAAGCGCTCCTTATTTTTAATTTTTCTGAGAACTTCTTTGTTGGTGATCTTCTTTGTCCATGATATTTGCATCAGTGAACATTAAAAAAAGTATTGAGTCAATAGTTATTTGATAACATCTATGAACTTAAACAAAGCATTTATAAATGGGGAAAGCATCTCATAAGTATTGCAACTTTATATCAACCCAGGCTATGGTGCCAGCAATACTACCACTGGACATCCTGGAACCTGACTAGGTACTTGGAATGAGGGTCAAGGCTACTGGCCACGAGATTGACCTAATTGGTTATTGGCTTCCTTGTGTGCTGGGTTTCTCAAAGTAGGATGAGGTAGTAAATTCACTGATTATTCTATATATGCTGTACCAAATCACTTGTTAATGCACCAATATCTAAGATGGATATATATAATCAAATTAAGATACATGTTTTGGGTTTGAAAAATAAATATTTCATCGGACGATGCAACTTTAATAAGGCACTTCTCTAGCGCATTAGCTAATACACTGTTATACAGAAGATTTGAAAGTCAACAACCTTGAAATGCATATAATGATATATCTCACTCAATTTTTGGAATATCTTAAAAATTCAAAAAGCATATTGCTTTTGATTCATTTGAGCTTGCAATGAAATTATAATTTGAATGTTTGGACTAATTTGAAATTTGTTGTAGGGTACCTATCTGTATTATATAATTACTTACTAAGTCTAAAACTCAGTACCACTACCAGTTCTATTATTAGTATTGGATAAATTAATCTTAATGGGCGTCCATTATGATTATGCCTACTGAATATAACACAGTTTCGGAGAAACCATGATGTGTAAATGATTACAACATCAAAAATAAGTATGTATACACAAGTCTCAAATCCAAGGAAACACTTCGCTTACCAAACGTCAAACTCTTTCCAAGTCAGAACAGACTTCCCGGTACTGGGGGTGTGTGTGAGTGGTGACTGTTCAACAGTTGTGTACGATTAGAGACAACTGTCAATGTGACAGCCACACGGCACTGAACGTAATCCAACACACACATTACGGAGAGATGGCGTGACCATGTCCCCTTTGCACCAGATATCAACGCTGGAAATGACGTACTCTAATTTCATCATAGTGAAATCGTTGCTGACATAACTTAGAAGCCCACACACAGAATAATATGAACCTGTTCCACTGGTTCGCACCGAGTACTACATGCGACACATATTCCACAGACACCATCCAAGTCACGTGATAATGGACCTCCCGGTCGTCCACGCTAGTCCCAGCCATCACTGGTTACAAACTAAAATGCCGGGGCGACATGTCTAGTGCTATCTGTTATTTTAAATATTATATATATATTTTTTGTTTTCTGTGATCTATTTAAAAAAAATCAGTTTTGATGAGCTGAAGTGTTTTGCCATAGCAAGAAGAACCTTGATGTGAAATTTCATGAGGATCTGACCATTTAAAAAAAAAAGCTACAGTTGACTCATATTATAATATAGGTTTGTTTGTTTGTTGTTGTTTTACGTCCTAGCAACATCTAAGGTCATATCAGGATGGGTACCGACTTGTGACAGTGCGCACTCATGGCGAGGTAGGAATGATTGTAATACAGTAAAATATTCCGATAAAACGCATTGGTGGGGGAATGCAAATGGTCTATAATGGTAAATGGTATATAGTGCCAGGTGCATGAATGTATATATATATGTAGTTGCTGGCGATCCTTTACTTATGGTCAATAGTCATTATGTATTAGGTAGATAGTGTGAAAGAGGCACTAGAGATAGTGCCTCTTTCACACTGTAAGGGGCACTTGGAGCTCTATACTCACTACCCCCTCCCCCCTCTGTTAGTCATGGATCACCACACACTCAGCTCAGGCAGGTGGTGGCCAAGCAGCCACACCGCATGGTGGTGGTGCGCGGATCACGGTAGCCATGGTGACACAGGAATGCTTGATGTTCATTGGTGGAACTGTAAATCTTTGATTCTCATTGGAGAACACGGTCAGGTCCATACCAGATCCATGTACCACTATATAATAATATACCTGAGGGCATTGATTGATTGATTGGTGGTTGCTTTACGCCGTGTCGGTTTGTTTGTTTGTTGTTGTTTTACATCCTAGCAACATCTAAGGTCATATCAGGACGGGTACCGACTTGTGACAGTGCGCACTGGTATCCCAGTCACATTATCCTGACACTGAGCACACCAGCCCTTGCCCTGTCCTAATAATGCCGAGCGCCTGGCTAGGAAGCCACAAGCACCAATTTTCAAGTCATTGGTTTGACTCGACCAAGGTTCGAACCCACGACCCCATGATCTACCAGCACGGGAGACGGACGCTCCAACTCATTCGGCCATCCCGTCTGGTCTCTCAGATGAAAGTTTGTTTGTTTGTTGTTGTTTTACATCCTAGCAACATCTATGGTCATATCAGGACGGGTACCGACTTGTGACAGTGCGCACTCATGGCGAAGAATTAATTGATAAAAATTGTTTTAATGAACTATATGAGGCGGTACAGACCAGCTGCCCTCAAAAAGGCCAAAATGTCTTCTTGTTTTACTTTAGTAAAAAGGTCATGCATACTGTCTGCAGTGTAGAATTGTTGGCGCAGGGCCAAATAATCAACACAACTTAGTCAAATGTGTTTGGGTGTAAGTGGGGAGTGATACCCAATACATTCAGGGGGAGGTTCCCCCTTGAACAAAAAAGCATGTGTAAGCCGCGAGTGGCCAATACGGGAGCGGCTAAGGACCACTTGGTCCCGCCGACCTCCCGCATGAGTCTGTGGTGGTTTTCCCACAGATGGTTCAATTTATTTAAGTTTATTAATGTTTTCATCCCACTCATTTTGCCATTTGGATTTTATGTGGGTGACTATTAGTGGTTTCAGATCAGACACAGTTTAAGATCACAGATCAGGGCCTTCTTCGCAGCCCGATCAGCTTGTTTGTTTCCTCGTATGTCGGCATGGCCAGGCACCCAACACAGGTGGATGTCATACCCATCCATTGTCAAATAGGTCGCACAACACTGCAATAGGTCCAGATAAAATACACTACCAATTTTTAAAACACCTCCCACCACCAATAGTTCAACTGCTTCTGCACCTGTTTAATAATATCTATAGTGTAGACACAGCCATAGGACTCCGGTTCAATGGGATGTAGGCACTGGTTTCTATACAGGCTAAAGTGGTAATGAGATTCTGTGTGGACAGAAGGTAAGGGCTGTGGGTGATAGGTCACTGGTAGGTGGACAGGAGTTGATGCCAATAAAGCACAACTTCTCCACTGTTTATCTGTGTGACTTGTCTTCATTCTTCCTTAGGAGTGGCTAATGGTTTGATAGTCTGGTTTGAATAACAGCAACACAGGTGATATGAAGGGGAAGAGTTTTATGGTATTATCTGGTGTTCAGGCGGCCGAGCATCCAGTAATATTATACGGGGAAAGACCATAGCGAGCCCGAGAACTACCGCCCGATAGCGCTTACAAGTTGCATTTGTAAAACTTTCGAACAAATGATTAACGATCGCCTCGTCTGGAGTCGGAGCACCATCTGACCGACTTCCAGTGTGGTTTCAGGTGGGGGAGGAGTACCCTTGACCACTTGGTCCGATTGGAGTCGTTCGTTCGAAATGCCTTCATAAACAAAGAACATGTTGTGTCCATATTTTTCGACCTTGAAAAGGCGTATGACACGACATGGAAGTACGGCATCCTGAAGGATTTGTTCAATATGTGGTTTAGAGGGCACTTGCCCATTTTCATTTCTAAATTTGTATCAAACCGAAACTTTAGAGTTTGGGTCAATGCTACCCTCTCTGATCCTTTTGATTGATTGATTGATTGGTGGTTTCTTTACGCCGTGTCGGCAGCATAGGCCATATTCACGGCGAGAATTGTTTGTTTTTTATTCAACCATCGCTTTCACAGAATGCAAAAGCACAGAATCAATTTTGTGTCAGTAGACTGTGGATCTAAAAAGCTCACAGTTGCATAATTTGTGGCTAAAGGAAATAGAATTAAGATAAAAGTTAAAGGTTGCTAATGGATCTAATTTGTTTAAGGGACTATATGTGATGATATAGACCAGCTGCCCTTAAAAAGGCTAAAATGTTTTCTTGTTTTACTTTTGTGAAAAGGTCATGCATGCTGCTTGCAGTGTAAAACTGTTGGCGCAGGGCCAAGAAATCTACACAACTCAACAAAATGTGTTTGAGTGTAAGGCGGGACTGACACCCAATACATTCAGGGGGAGGGTCCCCCTTGAACAGAAAAGCATGTGTAAACCGCGAGTGGC
>CM059186.1:26887004-27014504 GCA_030323885.1 Branchipolynoe longqiensis
TTATTTATTCGTATCCCTGACGAAAAGTTACTGGACATATTGGTAGAATGTAAGAAATGGGTAATTGGTAGGGAGGTTACGCACAAGAATGTGCAATGATTAGTGGGTCGGTTACAATTTATTTCTAAATGTGTAATGTCTGCGCGGATTTTTATGAACCGAATTTTGGATTTTCTTAGGAGGACACCTTTTATAGGAAAAATCAGGGTTACGGATACTTTGGTAAGGGATGTAGCTTGGTTTTTGCGTTTTTCAGAAGGTCATAATAGGTTAGTTTTGTTACAGCATGTACCTAACAAAATGTGGATCATTGAATGTGATTCCTCATTGCTTGGTGGGGGTGCATTCAGTCCAACACATTATTATTCTGAACCTTATTCGTCGGAATTTCTTAACAATGGTTTTCACATTGCGCAATTAGAGGGCTTTAATTTAGTGGTGGCGTTGAAAAATTTGTCTCCCCCTGACCCTCATAATTATCAAATTATCGTTAATACAGATAATGCTGCTTCCCAACAGGTACTGTCTACTGGTGCTGGGAAGGATCCTGTCTTATGCGCCTGCGCCCACGAGATTTGGAGGTTCGCTGCCTCTCTTACTTGTGTGGTGCAGGTTGTCCATAAGCCTGGAAAGGATCTAGTGCTAGCAGATGCCCTAAGTAGGTTGTAATTTAATAGAAAATCTAAATTAATTGCTGATGAATTATGTCAGGCCAAATTATTGACTAAAATACATGTTTCTTATGACGATCAGGTATTGGACGTGTCTTTATGATGTCACTCTGCGTGTTGATAATTTTGTTTTGTGCCTTTATCAACTTGCAGAGAATAGACGGGCTTTAGTACATAGGATAGGTGTGTACTTCTCGGCAGGACTAGCAGAAGGGACTTGGAGGAATAAAAGGGTACAATTTAGAGAGTATCTAATGTTTTGTAATAATATTGGAGACAATCCTAAGAAACCCAAAGTAAAGACGGTAATGTTATATCCTTTATACTTAAATGATAAATTAAAAACTGAAGGTGCTGTAAAAGATTATATGAGTGGGGCAAGAACTTGGATAAGATTAATGAAAGGAAGCACTGAATCATTTGACTGTTATGCTATGACATTAATTAAAGCTGGAATATGTAAAATAAAAAATAACACTGTAAATAGAGCTTATCCATTGAAAATTAAGCATATTAAAATGATGATCATAAAATTTAAAAAGATTAAAGATGATGGCCTTGTGTTGATTGTTGCATTACTAATAGGTTATCTATGTTTATTAGGACAGTCTATTTTATTTTATTCCGAGGTATCTGGAGATAGCGGTCACATGTTGCTCAGAAGGGACATCAAGGCACACAAAACACACCTAACAATAACAGTTAGGAGCACTAAAACGACACACCGTCCTGAAGATGTGTACAGTATTGAGCTACCAAAAGGGGCAAGTTGCAACTTCTGCCCAGTGCGTGCTTGGTCGAAATACATCCGACTGACTCCTGTACATAAGGCCACCCCGGCTTTCATCTTGAACAATGGGGAGCCGCTGACTGCCATAGTGTTTAACAAATGTATGCAAGCTGCATTGAAATCCTGAAATCCTGTGGACTTCCCTCGTGGCCATTGGTGACGTGTCATAGTCTACGGCGAGGGGGAGCGCAGGAGTATGCACGAATCGGAATGCCCATAGAGTGCATAAAGGCACTTGGGAGATGGAAATCCGATAGTGTGTTTAATTATGTCAATAAACATGTATTGAGTTAGGAATCATCATCTCTCCTGTCCCTAATTTGGCTGAGAGATGATGATCCCAGTGTGCAATGTAACGAATGTTGCTGTGTGAAGTAATAGTGCGAATGTGGTTGAGTGTGCCAGATGTGAGCTGATGAAGTGACCGTGATCTGTTGTAGCTGCGTCATCATGTCTTCTGTTTCAAGTTTTTATTACAGAAATGAATAGAGAATGCTCAGAAGTATATCATATAGTAGTATGATAGTACAATCACGGATTGACCTGCATATAAGTAATTGAATTATGAAATAGTAATTGATTCCGATAATACCTGCACATAAGTAATGAATAGTATATTAGAAAAAAGACTGAGGTTGTACTACCTGCTGAAATAGAATAATTAAAGCTAATTATCTCAATTGTATTATTGAGAAAAGCTGATAAATAATGTTCAAAAAGGTGTAGTCCAAAAGGCTGCTGTAAAATTTATTAAGCTTAAATAATAAATTTATTAGCCCAAAAAGTTATTATCTGTGTCTGGTTTTGAATTATTATCACAAACAACAATAAATGACACAATAATACTATTTGTAGTATTGCTATTAAACAGCTTCAATTCTGTAACTTTTACAGGTAATGTCAGTGCCAGCTCCTTCGACGTCCAGACCAGAACTGCTTGGTGGTGCTGCAGGTGCCAACCAGTACCCGTTCTTGGACAGGGTGAGTGAAACCACTCATTTGTCAGGTAACTTAGAGTTATGTAAGCCAGCAATGAATGATATTTATTCTCATGAACAGTGGCTTTCAGAGACTGTACTTGGCAGAGGGCATAATGAACTTCTTCAATTAGAAAAGGTACTCCTTGATATAACAGCAACACCAGGTATTAATTACTTCAGGTGTATATTATCATTTAGCATTTGCAAATACTGAGACAAGCATTGTTGGTATTTTGAACATGGAAAGTGTGATGGCGCCATGGATCATATCTTTAGACATGAAGAACAATTGCATGGCCAATCATTTTATCGTCTTTTTGCAACAAAGGACATTGCAGATAGAAGTTTGTTTCTGATCAAAAGAGGTGAGCACATAGGTAGGCAACATAAAAACCCTGACACTAGTAAAGCACCACTGATTAGATATGGGCAGAAATACAATAGATTATTACACCAGGTGCAGCAAACTTTATCTAAATTCCTGGTAGCAGTAGAAAAGGCAGAGGTGACTATTAAATGTTTTGTTATTAGCATTAACCCTAAAGGACCCTTGATGGGGATCCCATTAATTGATTGATTGGTGGTTTCTTTACGCCGTGTCGGCAGCATAGGCCATATTCACGGCGAGAATTGTTTGTTTTTTATTCAACCATCACCTTTACATATAATGTAAAAGCATACAATCAGTTAGGTGTCAATAGACACTTATTAATTTTTAAAAGCCCAAAATCATTTAATTAAATAAAATAGATGAAAGAATTAATTAATAAAATTGTTTTAATGAACTATATGAGGTGGTACAGACCAGCTGCCCTCAAAAAAGCTAAAATGTCTTCTTGTTTAACGTTTGGTAAAAAGGTCATGCATGCTGTTTGCAGTGTAAAATTGTTGGCGCAGTGCCATAAAATCAACACAGTTTAGTAAAATGTGCTTGACTGTCAGTGGGGACTGACATCCAATACATTAAAGTCGTTGAGGAAACCAAATCTTTGGGCCTCATTTTCGACGGAAAACTGTCTTTCGTGCCACATATAAATTACCTAAAAACAAGATGCCTGAAGGTGCTCGATATTCTGAGGGTGCTGTCCAGCTCAGATTGGGGAGCGGACAGAGATGTTCTGCTCTCCGTGTACCGAACCTTGGTTCGGTCACGAGTGGATTATGGCAGCATAGTATACAGCTCCTCAAGGAAGTCGTATATTGGGCTGCTAGACACGGTCCACCACTAGGGGCTGCGCCTGGCCCTTGGGGCCTTCCTCACCTCCTCGGTTCAGAGCCTCTACATTGAAGCCAACAAATCATCACTTAACAACAGGACAATCAGACTGGCCGTGCAATATGTAGTCAAGATAAAAACTAATGCATTGAATCCTGCACACAATTGTCTATTCGAGCAACATGACAAATCCAGGTATGAAGCCAGGCCGAATTACATCCGGCCACTGAGGCTCCGAATGGAACCTCATTTGGAAGCCTTAGGCATGGATTTGGATGTGTTGGAGGATGCCAAAGTCCCAGAGATCCCCCCTTGGTCGTTGAGGAAGCCATCGGTTATCCTCCGACTCAAGGAACTGAGGAAGTCTGGGACACATCCACTCGAATACCAAGGACTGCATGCAGAGATTCAAGGCCAGTTTGCAGACCACCTCTCCATATACACTGATGGTTCGAAAGACCAAAGCCGGGTAGCTACTGCAGCAGTCTGCCGAGGGAAAAGATTTGGCGTATGCTTGCCCGATCACCGCTCGATTTTGACTGCGGAAGCCCGAGCACTCCTTCTCGCGTTGGATTGTATCGAGGTATCCAACCACGCTAACTATGTTATATACAGTGATTCGTTCTCCTGCCTCCTGGCTGTTGCTGGACTGAAAACGAATCACCCTATTCTAGCAACGGTCATTTATAAAATGAACCAACTGGCAACGGATGGGTATGACATCCACCTGTGCTGGGTGCCTGGCCATGCTGGCATACAAGGAAACGAACGAGCTGATCGGGCTGCGAAGAAGGCCCTGAACTGTGATCTTGAACCATGTCTGATCCCTCACTCTGATCTGAAATCACTAATAGCCACCCACATAAAATCCAAATCGCAACATGAGTGGGATGAAAACATTAATAAACTTAAAGAAATTGAACCATCTGTGGGAAAACCACCACAGACTCATGCGGGAGGTCGGCGGGACCAAGTGGTCCTTAGTCGCTGCTGTATTGGCCACTCGCGGCTTACACATGCTTTTCTGTTCAAGGGGGACCCTCCCCCTGAATGTATTGGGTGTCAGTCCCCACTTACACTCAAACACATTTTGTTGAGTTGTGTCGATTTCTTGGCCCTGCGCCAACAGTTTTACACTGCAAGCAGCATGCACAACCTTTTCACAAAAGTAAAACAAGAAAACATGTTAGCCTCTTTAAGGGCAGCTGGTCTATATCATCACATATAGTCCATTAAACCAATTAGATCAATTAACAACCTTTAACTTTTATCTTAATTCTATTTCCTTTAGCCACAAATTATGTAACTGTGAGCTTTTTAAATCCACAGTGTACTGACACAAAATTGATTCTGTGCTTTTGCATTCTGTAAAAGCGATGGTTGAATAACAAATAAAAAAGAATTCTCGCTGTGAATATGGCCTATGCTGCCGACATGGCGTAAAGAAACCACCAATCAATCAATCAACCAAAAAGGGCCGAAATGGTCGGCGATCACTCGCAGATTAGTCGTAAGGTGGTTGTAAGATGGTCGTAATTTAATTGCAAAATGCTCATGAATCGATCGTAAGCGAACGCAGGCCTCGTGTGACTGGGGCTTTAGAGAGAGTGTTTTTGCCTGAACCATCAGATGTTAAGAGAGGTTAAGACTGTATGTGGCACTAGGATTCACCTGCGTTATTTGTCTGATAAGTACCTTAATAATATAACTGAATTCAAAACAGTTTAGGAAGAGCATGAAGGTGCCAGAACTTATTCCTGGTTCCTATGACCCTTCTCTGGGAGTAGCCTACTACTTTACTGCATCTAGCGAACACGTTAGACAATTACCTAAGTATGCAGCAGAGACAAAGGGTAGAAAGAAGCAGGGCATTTTCGATGACATTCCCAGCACAGAGGCATGTAATAAACATTTTCTATTAGTTGGTACAGGTGGCTTCTCACATATGTTTCTGTGGTTTTGCCCACTGCATAGGCATTGCTACGGTTTTCATTTGATGCCAGGATCTGAGGGGAGAAAAGATCCTTTTGCATCAGTTCTCAAGTTCCTTCGTAATGTCCCAAGTCATATTTTCTATGACTTTGCCTGTGGCTTATCGGAGTACTGTTTGAACAGAGAGCCATCTTTTTTCAGGAATGTACGCTTCTGGCATGATATATTTCATAGCTTAACACATGTTTGTGGGGATGCATTAAGTCAGAGCGGGTGAAGGGATTGAGAGCAAACAACACAGAGATTTGTGAACAGTTTAATTCACACATACAAAGTATAAAAAACACCACATCTCACCTCTCACAAGAAAAGTTCATGTTTTTATTACAATACACAATATATAAATACAATAAAAAATGTACCAAAAGGTTTCAAACAAAGAAAGACAAAGCTGCTGAGTGTGATCTTTAATATGTATATTAGTAAATATTAAACTGAATGTATATCATTCTGCGTTAGTAGTGCATTACATGAAGAAGTGGTCACAAGCATGTCCTGCTATATTTGTTCTGTCTCTGAATAGTCCATCTCTCATGCAATGGCTGTACTCAAAATTAGGGATGACATTTCCTTGATGACATTTTGACATCACTTTTTATTGCATTCTAGAATTGAGTTCTCCTGACGTTGACACCATTCTATTTATGTTTATATTGTAGGTTCTGTTAGTAGATGACAGCCAGGTCACAAGGCTGGAGTGTGCATCAACAGAAGTACAAGCCAGGCAATTTATTTTTATTGGGAAATGTCGGTTAAGAGTAGAGGGATTAAAGCAATTGATATGTGAAAATGTTTTTTCAAATCCATCTATGGAAGGCTGTTTTAATAAAGTAGCATTATGGGTTGGGGGTAATAATGCAGATGAAACCTACTGGAAATCAAAGAGCAAATTTACTCCTGAATCAGTAGAGGATAGTTTAGCTGATGTAGTAATGCTTATTACTGAAAGAACAGGGTTAATGCTACTATCTGCCAGTCCAAGAAGGGGAAACAATGGTAAAAATCTGAAAGTATTGAACAGGGTGATCAATAGCATAGCTGTAGACTTGGAATACTCCAATGTTCATGTTTGTAACATTCATCGAAAGCTTTCACGGCAGGTAATAATAGATGAGACTAGAAATAGACCGTCAACAGTAGATTGGGCATGAGAAGATGATGGAGTCCATATCAACTCATGCGCAGCACGTATAATTCTAAAATATATTAGACAGATTAGTTCATCATTAGATGCGGGGGGGCACCGACCAGGTGGGCATGTATGGGTGGACCATGCGGTAGGTAGGGGACCAATATTGGCGCATGGGCCAGAGTCTGTTTATTCTAATTTTTATGCATCAAAGGTAGTTAGTTATCAATGGAATAATATTTAACTGTGGCGAGCAAGCATATCAGCACATAAAGGCTGTAGATTCAGGTGATTGGGAGAGAGCAGAGGGAATAATGCTGCTAATAAATCCATTTGAAATCAAAGCAGAGGGAGCAAAAATTAGGGTGACAGAATGGACTAGAAATTTAGACTATAAGCGCACGTTGACATTATTGATAATGGGAGCATGGTTAGAGTAGCAGAGACTTTTGGGAAGCACTGATAAGTAGTGGGAGACGAAATTTTATTCATACAGTAAGAGATCAATTATGGGGCACTTCAGTGGAGTTCCCAGGTAGGAATATGTATGGGCGGTGTCTTCGGCGTGCACGCAAACTCATGGTTTGATCCTCTTTTGGTTCTTTGTGATTGATGTAAGAAGTTCATTTAGGAAATGTCGATCCAGCTTCAGATGTAGCAGAATCCAATAGTGTGTAGCTTAGGTTCAGATAATTCTCTTCAGGAGTAAGTAATCAGGTTTGTTTGTTTGTTGTTGTTTTACATCCTAGCAACATCTAAGGTCATATCAGGACAGGAGTTTTATATAGCTAGAAGTGGTGGAATAGGGCCAGTTCAGGTTCTGTAACCGTAAATACAATGATGTGCAATAAATGCAAGTTTTTGTTATGTATTGAGTGTGTACACGACTTACTTTAACTATCTCATTCAGTGGCAGATTAACGACCACCTGGGCCTTTAGGCTGAGTCACCCAGGCCCCTATGATGAGCTTTAGTAGTCTCAATTATACCATTTTCTCATATGCTCTTGGCCTCCCCTCCCTTCCAGTCCCCAAGCATACTCAGGCTAATGGTTAATCTGCCATTGCCACTCATTGCCTCTACAATAAAACCACAGTACAATTTTTGAAGTGCCAAGTAGATTGCTGTTGTGTTATTTTTATTAACCATGTGCTATTGCCAATTAGGTTAAGAGGATGAAGTGACAATAGAATTACTGTCACACTGTATAAAATATTGGAAGTGGTTATGTGGTTAACAATAGCTATGGAGAGGTGAAACAATTTGTGAATGAAAAAATGTTAAACACAACAGTGTCTGTCTATATGTGCTTAGAGAGAAATAAGTTTTATGTATAGCCGGAAGTTGTGGAACAACGCATGCGACATCTGATGGCGACGACGAAGACTACGGTTGTGGGACCATTGCCACAGCGCATACAAAGGCCATGGAAATTACTAACTTTCAAATGCACGTATGTCAGTCAAGTTTAGGATATTTTGATAATTCCAAAAGTATATTGCTTTTGGGTCATTGGAGCTTCCAAGAAAAATATAATTTTCATGTTTGGACCCTTTTGAATATTTTAGGAGGGTACCAAACTAGTCAGTCAGTATTAATACACAATATTCATAGACAATATTCACAATGCATGCAACATCTGATGGCGACAACGAACACTATGGTTGTGGGACCGTTGCCACAGCGCATGTGTGTGAATATTGTGTATTGAACAAACTTTAGTATGTATGTTCATTATTAATCAATTACATAAACCTTAGGCCAAATAACAAAAGAAATTGTGATTGTCGCTGCCGGTGAGTGAAAAATCGTCCGCCCCTGAATTTACCCCCCCCCCCCAAAACTTAAATTCAGAGGGTGGGTGGAGTGAGAAAAGGAATGGAGAGTGGGATGGATGGAGGCAGTGGTGGGAAAGGAATCGAGAGGGATTTGAGGAAGGAACTGGGAAAGGGAGGGAGCAGGGTCGAAAGTGGAGGAAAAATAAATGAAATAAAAATTGCCCGCCCAACCCGGCTTTTTATTTCAAAAGGACGATCAAAACTTCTTTTTTTTAATTTGTCCTCAGTAGGCCTATAGACAGTTCTGCTTAATAAAACTATATATATGAAGTGGGCAAGACTATACCCACCACTGGTTAAATATATAAGTGAAGTGGGCGTGCCTACTCGCCTTGAGCAATTTGCGCACTCGTTCAACGGGCGCGCAAATTGCTTCCGCATGTGCATGCGAGGGTTCGCGGGGGTAAAGCGTTGCTTGGCGACTAGCTAAGCAACGATGGGGGGTCGGGCGTTTGGGGCCTGACCCAGCAGACGTGTTTCTGCACGCTCTGTCATTTCAGCCGATATTTGGTCTTTTTATTATCTAAATTCTAAAACTAACGTAATCAAACCATACGGAAGGGAAAGGGAGTTATCTGCTCCTTTAATAGATATACATATTTCGCTGGTATCCTTGTTAGTTATGGTAAGCATAAAGTCGTGAGCTCTTGTGAAGGTGGATTGGGACGTTCCTTGCATTCTTTACTATCCTCCAGTATTACTGTAGATTAACCGCTATGGAAAACCTGATATTCGATTGCTTTATATGTAATTAGGGGCCTTAAGCCTAAGCAAGCCTTATGCAGTTACTTAACCCATCTGCGGGAATATAATGACAAACCCTAACAGAATTAACGTAGTGTTACTTTAGGGCGGAAATTAACGACAATAACTTAGAACTGACTATCAGTGACAGCGGCGGCATCTCTAGCCGGACGCGTACTTCTGGAATAATTTAGTAACACACATAATACCCCGAAACGCGAAGGGGACAGCTAGTTAGTTGAAATAACCTAATTTATAGATATAGAGATCTTTAGGCCGATAGATGCGCTCGATGGCAAATTGCGTATGTAGACGAAACTCTGGCTGTCCGCCTTTCGCGCGGGGAAGACACCGACGGCGACGGACTAACTGCAGACGGGAGGAGGAGCCGCAGCAGCCCGCGGCAGGCCCAAGAAATTCACATGGAAAATATTACATAACATTACATCAAATTAACACGTTAGGCTCGCCATAAGCGGGGGCAGATTAGCCGAATGTTAAATAAGTGTATATATATATATATATATGTTTATATATGAATCGGCCTCACGAAAATGGGCCAATTGGTGGTCAATTTTAGACGTTGGCGTCGCAATTCTTAAAGTGTAGTGCATTTCTTTGTTTCATTTTAAGAACTTTCTAACACCTCTCTCAATGCTAAACTATAATTATGCTGTTCAACGCCGCCATCCAATGCTCGACGCCAACAACTTTCCCCCGATTGGCCTATTTTCGTGAGCCTGACTCTTTGAGAGGTGATGGGGAGGGAGGAGGGTCAAGAGTGGAGGGGAAAACCCCCCCAAAAAACCGCCCGCCCCACACAGATCGTTTTTTTTTAACTGCAGCCAAAAAGCAGCTGATAAATTATATTATTAAGCAGTGGCTATTCGTACGGGACCGTATCAATAGCCAGAAGCAGAGCACTTATTAGGACAGCGGTAGTCGCTTGACTAGCTTTAACCTAATCATAAGATGAAACAACCCTAACCCTAAACCCCGTCCTGATATGACCGTGAATGTTGCTAGGATGTAAAACAACAAACAAAGTTATCCTAACCCTAACGCAACGGGGATATGACAGGGTAAAGGAGTCCCATAGAATAGCCATAGGGCCTACTAATAAGCGCTCTGGCTATTCATGTGGTCATGCAAATAGCCACTTCCATATTATTAATCATGTTGCCGGTAAGATGCGTAATTCAAAATCTTGACTACGGGCCTGATATGCTGAATAACCATAGAGACAGTTCCTAGCGCGCGTCGCTAGGGGCGAAAGGTGACTTCCGGTAGAAGATTCAAACCATAATTTCATTCCCTACCTGTACTTCAACGACGACGGATCACTGACGCTGAATATAAGAATTTCTTACCGTTGTGTGTGGCAAGATGTCTCGATCAAGTCGTATAAGGAGTGAAGTAGGCAAGTATTCAAAAGCTCTGCTTGAATCCATGGAATTGTCAGCAGATTCTGCATCACCTTCAGCGTGTCGTAGGCCGGTGGGTCGGCCACCATCGTCATCATCGCGTATCCGGATGACGGATCTTCAATCGTCGCCAGTTGTTGTGCCTCCTGCTTCGAATCAAGGGGCGACATTGGAGGAAATATCCCGTCTCCTTGATTCTAAGTTAGCTGCGGCGCAGGACCCTCTACTGGCCAGGATTATCTCTCTGGAGGATGATAATATTGTGCGCTCTGCTTGTTTGGATCAATCAGCAGGCGGCCATGATATGCATCATGGTGACGTCGTCGAAGAGGATGGTGTAACAGTCATGCACACGAGTGCGGTTACGCCTGTGCGGCCGGCACGTATGTGTGGGCATGAGGATTCGAGAGACGGTACGAACACGGAGAACGGTAATCAAAAATCTGTTTTGTCGACTGGTTGTTGTGCATGTAAAAGTTCTCTGAAACGGTCGTCCTGTAACCAGTCATTTGATGATGCATCGGATAGCGATGACGGCATGATGCATGAACTGATCCACCTCGCTGGTAAGAAGGCTAGGATGTCCAGTAAATTGAAATTATTGCCTCATAAATATGTCATCAGGAATGAGAGGAAAGGCAAAGTCGCACAGGGCGAGGCCAAGTGGTTTAAATATTTGACGGCGATCCGGCATATGATAAAGCGGGGTGATGTGCCGTTGGACTGGGTGCCGCATCTTGACAACCACATTGACTCGATTCTTGACTTAGCGCACCATTATACGTGGCAGACGTGCTTGGATTATAGTGAAAAAGTGTTCTCCATGTTTGCTGATAAACGTCTTCCTGATGCATGGGATAATGAGGCGAAAATAATTAATGTACGTCGTGATGTTTGTGGATTGGGTACTCGCGTGGAGGCTTCATCTGATAAGTCTGTGCGGGACAGTAGTAAATCTGACTATCGTAAAGGAGTTGACCCGCGCCCATATATAATATGGAATAAGGGTAATTCTTGTGGTCTTGACGGTGATCATGGAGAGGGCAGTAGTCGTTTTCTGCACATTTGTTCATATTGTGCATACAAACTACGACGAAGGCATGCTCATAAGCAATCTGACTGTAAAACCAAGGTGCGTGCGAGGGAAATGCCTGTTGCTGGAGAGGAGCGTACGAAGAATTTTTGAATGACAGCTGGCAAGGAGCTGTTATTACTAAAGATGTCGTGTGCAGAGCTGTTGGTCGTGACGGTCATCGTACAGCTGGCTCTTCAGATGGCGGCACCGTCGTTTCTCCTGTCGTCGGACCGAGGACCAGTGCAATAGTCAGGTCGGTGGTGTTATTTTGTCATTGTCAATTCCCTCACCCATTTTGCCTCTGACACCCTCATTGTCTAATTCCCCCAATAGGTCTTCCCGTGGGTTATTTCCTCCTCATATTAATACTGTGAAATCTGCATTGAAAGGTTCAAAATGTGTCCCCGGTGCTCCCCCGCCAGTAAATGCTTGTGGTGTATTTTCTGACGTTGTTACTGGACGTAATACGTCATCTCGTATGCATCGCAGAAAGCGTAGGTTTCCCGATAAATTGGTTGGGGGCGGCATCGGTGTTAAATTTCGGAGGCTGGGTGTAGATTTGCATAGTTGTGGACCTGGAGAGTTTTTTTGACCGGTTAATGTCTTTAATTGTTTAATTCATCGCTAAGGAGGCGATGTGTGTTGTCGGGGAATAATGACAATGAGGGTGATAATGATGGAGTGACTTTGGGTGGGATTGACCGACGAACACCGCCGACTGATGGTTTGTGCTTGGCTGGGTTCCAACATCGCGGTTATCATGGAGATACCAAAACATCCAGTTCAATGTCGTGGAGACGTGATGTCTCGTCGTCAAAGATTCGTTCACTTCCTCATCATGATAGTCCATTTTGTCATCAGAACTACGCTGCTTCTGCCAGCATTGATGATGTATCAACGGGCGACGTTGAGACTTCACTCACATTACATGAACATACTGCTTGTCACTCTTGTGGTTCCAACACCACTGGTAGAAACTGTGTTTTTTCTGCCTGGGATAGCTCTGTGCGTACAGTAATACCTACTGCTAGTCCTGCCGCTAGCTTAGTTAATTATTCCTCTGCTGTTCATAGTCAGCGCCCTACCCCTGAGTTGCATGCTCCTGTGTTACCGTTGCATGTTGGCAAAAAGTTGTTTGTTCAGGACGGGCAGGCTGTGGATCCTGTCTCTATTAGTGTTTCGGGTGTTAAACGCCCTTATTGTGTTGACAAGGACACCGGCTCTGGCTGTGTTTCAGTTGCCTGGGGGCCCCCATTGGTCCCACCAAACTATTTAGTTACTAACAAGGGGCGAACTAAACTGTCTTCCCTTAACAATCATACATGTGACGAGAAAGATTTATTTTGGATTGACAGATACGTATCTACTGAATTGTCCCACCATGCTATGTTGGGCACATTTGATGACTTGCCTTTTGTCCCGTGGGCGCAGATTAGTCCTATTATGATTGATTGATTGATTGGTGGTTTCTTTACGCCGTGTCGGCAGCATAGGCCATATTCACGGCGAGAATTGTTTGTTTTTTATTCAACCATCACCTTTACATATAATGTAAAAGCATACAATCAGTTCGGTGTCAATAGACACTTATTAATTTTTAAAAGCCCAAAATCATATAATTAAACTCATATAATTAACTCTTGTTAAAGAGTTGAAGCAACAGGCTCAGCGCAGATTTGGGGAGATGTTTAAGGAATTGGTAATGGATTCCATCAGGTCCAACTGCTGTATCATGCGAGCTTTCTAGAGAACACCTCAACTCACCCATGCTGAATGGGGAGTTGTAGTGCTCCTCGCCATCAGAGGAAAAGTCCAAGAGCTTTCGCTCTTGGCGTTCCTTGACGGCCAGAAAGCCCGGGAGGCAGTTTGCTAAAGACGAGTTTCCAGCAAAGGCGCGAGCCAATTCTTCACTTATACGGAACATCCATGGCCTCCACGTCCTCATCCAAAAGATCGAAGGCATTGCTAGTGGGAACTAGCTGCCGTTCGATCTTCTTTAGCCGTCCCGAGGAACGGTCCTTTTCTACCCTTTTCTTTTCAGTATTTATTTTATTGATTGATTGAGGAGCGGGAGCGGGGCCGGTGGAAGCCGGCACCCTAGCGCTCAACTCAATCGACAGACTGCTGCTGCCGATAGGCGTTTGTGTCATAGTCGATTGAGTTTGTTTGTTGGTTTGTGTGTTTGTTTGTGACCTGGGTGGTGGCAGTGGGTTCCCCCCCAGCCAACCACGTCAAGTCCGTCTGACACGCGACAGCCCTTTTGGGGCCTCCAACCACCACAGCATACGATTTTCCAGCTGTGACTGGGTTGGTAGCCTCCACCAATTTCCTCGCTTCAGGGAAGGACAAATTATTTTGAACCTTAATTTCTTGAACCCTCTTTTCCAGTTTCCACCGTGGGCACTCCCGAGAGTACGCAAAATGGGCCCCCTTACAATTGATGCAAGTTGTGGTCAGGTTACATTCCTTGCTGTCATGGTCAAACTGACGACAACGAGCACATGTCAGCTTGTTCCAGCATGAGTTTTGCCCATGCCCGAATCGCTGACACTTGAAACAACGTAAAGGGTTTGGAACATAAGGGTCAACTGTAATATTAAGGTATCCGGCCTTAACTGACTGTGGAGGGGCGGGGCGGCCGAAAGTAAGGATGAAAGTACCCATCGGAACGAAGTCATTGTTCCTTCGAAAACTCATCCTCCTCACTGCCGTAACGCCCTGTGATGACAAGTTTTCACAAATCTCATCATCACTCACTCCCTCAAAGTCTCGAGACCGGATCACTCCCCTGGAAGAGTTAAGGGTGTTGTGCGCACTCACGGTAACGGGTATGTTACAGAAGGTCTTGGACTTGAGAAGACACTTAGAGTGACTCTCCGTCAAGACCTCCACCAACAAACATCCGTTCCTCAATTTCTTTACAGATTTTGGCTCGCCTGCCAAGCCGACAAGCCCTTTGAAAATGGCAAAAGGTGACACTTTTGCCAAGGCCCCCTCATCGCTTGATGCAATGATAAGGAACCTTGGCCAGGACTCTATTACTTTTGATCCTTTGCCGTTTTTTCTGTTTTTTGCAGCTTCTTCCTCGGATTGCGGAGTCTGACTCCAAATTTCTTTTGTTGATGTTGTTGGGTTTGGGTTTTTTAATATCCATATTATGTAGAAAGTGTTCATTATCCTCGCTCCCCACCTGCCACGGAGCCCTAGAAATGGGGTGTGTAGCGCTGGGGTAACCAGCAGATACACACCAGGGATACAAGGATAATATACTCCAGTACGGTTGATCACATTAACCGATACCAGATTGACCCTAGCCACCGCCTTCCAGGAGTAGTGAAGAATTTCCTAGGTAAATATTATATGATATATATATATATTATATAATTAGTGATGCAAATAGGGTCATTCTTCATAATTATACTCCTAGGGCTTGGCATGACCAGCCGATTGATTGGACTGGGCCAGTCCAACCCCTCGTCTAGGTGAAGTCGGGGCCAAAGTGCAGTGTTGGTCCACAAGGAGCCTTGGCCCCTTGCAGTCCTCATGCACCAGGATCCCTTCCTCCACCGACACGAGCTGCGACTCACGGCAAACGAGTCGCCCCATTTGTCGCCTTTTACGATCTGCAAGGGGGTGCAAGGGAACTATTCTACCCCGGTTCCCCATGGGGTGGAACATATGAAAGTTTGGTTTATCTGTACCAGACGTGACCTGGGGCCCGACATTTATTTTTGGATTAACCGATAATTAGCATTAAGCGACTTTAGTTTAGGCAGATTTGTGATATGAAAAATGGTAGTATTTTTCCGGGCTGTAAACACACTTAAACAATACTAACCAACATCAAAAGAAGTTGTCCACCAATCTCTGGCGGGCGGCTTTCCCAGCCTGGGAACGGACCCACTCAGAGCGTTGGTAGTTCGCTGGCCGGCCATGGTTTTCTTCAGGGTCATGTGGGTCTTCCTCATTGTCCGAATCTCCTTCCGACTCGGAGTCTGATGGGTCTTCCAGGTTCAGCTGTCTGGCTCTATTGTGGAGATTGAGACAAGCAGTGATCACATTGCACGCCTTCGCTGGCTGCAGACACAGCCGACGCAGACAGTGCCAGCGTCGCTTCAGAATACCTATGGCCCGTTCCACATTCGACCGGGCTGCCTTATGATTCACATTGCATGCGCTCTGCTGAGGCATGTTTGGGTGTAAGAATGGGGTGAACAACCAGTCGCGCAGCATGTATCCACTGTCCCCCAACAGCAGACCTTTCACTGGTTTATGGTCACTCTCGAAGGCCTCGAAGAGATCCGATTCACCTAGGATGCGGGCGTCGTGGACGCTGCCCGGCCATTTCACGATACAATCCACGAAGACCATGTCGGCATCACAAATCACCTGAAAAAACAATGGGGAAATGGTTTTTAATGAATCCGCACACAAAAGTTTCTATCAGTGTAGTAATGGGGACTTTAGTCAACATTTCACAGAGGCTGGTAATGCGGAAACATTAAGCAGTAAGCCATGTCGGCATCACAAATCACCTAACAAAATAACGGGGAAATGGTTTGTAAGGAATCTGCACACCACAGTTTCTAGCATTGTAGTAAAGGGGACTTTAGTCAACATATCACAGATGCTGGTAATGCTTATACATTAACTATTGAGCCACAATACCGATGGAATAATACAACTAAGGTTTTAAGTGTGACGGGCATTAGATGAAAAAAACACTTAATTCAAGTACAATTTACCTGGACATTCAGAGCATGGTAGTGTTTCCGGTTGACAAACTCGTGCTCATATGCTGAAGGGGCCTGGATGCGGATATGGGTTCCATCAATGAACCCAAAAACATTTGGGAACCCATACGTGTGGAATATGGTGCGGTTGGCAATCTCCTGAGTTGGCAACTTGACGCTTTGGGGGAGTTGCTGTATGAGTGCTTGCGTCACTCTGGGAATCAGTCGGGACACCATGGCTTGATCCACGCCAATGAGTTCCCCGCAAACATCCTGGAAACTCCCACTTGCGTAAAATCGGAGGGCGATCATGACCTGCAGTAGAATTGTGGACCACATGTTACAACGAAATCAAACAATCATTGGTGATTATCAATGTAGCAATGGCAAGGGATGACACCCTTAACGCTGGCAATCTGCTACTCGAAAACAAGGACCAATTAGTAAGCACAAGCTATAGGTATGTGGCAAAATAATGCAAACCCCTTTTTAAAAAAAACAAAGTCATCAGTGGAAGAAGCTAAAAAACCCAATTAAAATGAGACCAACAATATGTGACAAGGGGAGTATCTAGGAAGTTAAGGCGTTTCCCCATGCCAGAATTGGTCATTAATTTCTTATAATAGGTAAGGATATACGGACTAGATATCTGTGACCGAAATAGGTGACTAGTATGGGGAAAGACATGTCACTTATTAAATAATAGAGATATCTAGCCCCCGAGTATCATTAATATAGATAGCAATGATAGGCGATCATTGACACAGGTGGTGGAAAGCCAGTAAAGGTCGAGAGAATCTTATAGGTTGTAGCCTAGCTTACTATGACTCAAACAAATGCACACTACTGTCACGTTCAAGTTAGAGCATTGAATGTCGACGTAGAACGGCATAATTAATCATGTTGCCGGTAACATGCGTAATTCAAAAGCCTGACTACGGGCCTGATATACTGAATAACTATAGAGACAGTTCCTAGTGCGCGTCGCTAGGGGCGAAAGGTGACTTCCTGTAGAAGATTCAAAGCATAATTTCATTCACTACCTGTACTTCAACGACGACGGATCGCTGACCCTAAATACAGGAATTTCTTACTGTGGTTACTTCTGTGGTTGACAAAATGTCTCGATCAGGTCGGATGCGAAGTGAGGTGGGAAAGTATTCAAAAGCTCTGCTGAAATCTATGGAGTTATCAGTGGATTTGGCATCTACCTCAACATGTCGTAGGTCGTTGGGTAGGCCAGCGTCATCATCGCATATCCGGATGACAGATCTGCAGTCATCTCCAATTGTGATACCTTCTGTGTCGGATCAGGGGACGTTGTTGGAGGAAATATCCCATCTCCTTGATGCCAAGTTAGCTGCGTCGCAGGAGCCAATACTGGCCAGGATTATCTCACTGGAGGAGGATTCCATTGTATGTTCTGCATCCATGAATCAGTCAACTAACGGCCATGTTGTGCATCTTGATGACGTGGTCGAGGAAGATGGTGTCACGGTTCTGCACACAAGGACGGCGACCCCGGTGCAGCCGGCCCCGTCGTGTAGTCGTGTGGATTCAGGACACTGTCCAACTCTGGATAAAGGTACTAAATCATCTGTTCTGTCGACTGGTTGTTGTGCGTGTAAAAGTGCTGTAAAGAGGTCGGCATGTGACCAGTCCTTTGATGACGATGCATCAGATAGTGAGGACGAGGTGATGTGTGAACTGATTCGTCGTGCTGGTAAAAAGGCTAAAATGTCAGGTAAATTGAAGTTATTGCCTCAAAAGTATGTTATCAGGAATGAAAAAAAGGGCAAGGTCGCGCAAGGCGAGTCCAAGTGGTTTGAGTATTTAACGGCGATACGGCGTATGGTGAAGCGTGGTGATGTGCCTCTGGAGTGGGTGCCGCATCTTGAAAATCACATTGACTCTATCCTGGATTTAGCCCACCATTATACGTGGCAGACATGCCTGGATTACAGCGAGAAAGTGTTCTCCATGATTGCTGACAGACGTCTTCCTGATGCTTGGGATAATGAAGCAAAAATAATTTATGTGCGTCGTGATGTTTGTGGGCTGGGTACTCGCGTGGAGCCATCATCTGATAAGTCTGCGCGAGATATCAGTAAATCAGACTATCGTAGGGGAGTGGACCCGCGCCCATGTATCATCTGGAATAAGGGTAACTCATGTGGTTTTGATGGTGATCACGGTGAGGGCAGTAGTCGGTTTCTGCACATCTGTTCGTATTGCGCATACAAACTTCGCCGAAGGCATGCGCATAAGGAATCGGACTGTAAAACCAAGTTACGTGCTAGAGAGGTCGCTGTTGCTGGAGAGGATCGTACCAAGAATTTTTTAGTGGCAGCTGGCAAGGAGCTGATACTACTCAAGATGTTGCGCGCATAGCTGTGAGACGTGATGGTCATCATACGGAGGACTCTACAGATGGCAGCACCTTCACTTCTCCTGGCGTCTTCCCAAGGGACCAGTACAATATTCAGGTCGGTGTTATTGATTTGTCATTGTCAATCCCCTCACCCATCTTGCCTCTGATACCTTCATTGTCTATTTCCACTAGTAGCCCGTCACGTGAGTTAATTGCTCCTGTACTTGATGCTGTAAAATCTGTTGTGGAATTATCAGGATGTGTCCCTGATACTTCTCCGCCATTCACTGCTTGTGATTCATCTTCCGATGTAGTTATTGGACGTAATACGTCGTGTCCTAGGCTTTGCAGGAAACGTAGTTGTCCCAGTAGTTTGAAGAGAGTCGATTATAAGATTCGAAGGTTGGGTATGGGTCTGCATAATGGTATTCCAACATTTTGTTTGCGGCCGACTAATGTATTTAAATGGTTTAATTCGTCACTGAGGAGGCGCGGTAATAGGGCGGAAAATAGTGACAGTGAGGGTGTTAATGAGGTTATGACATTGGGTGGGATTGACCGACAGACACCACCGACTGATGATTTGTGCTTGGTTGGCTTCCAAGATCGCGGTTGTCGTGAGGAAGCTACTACATCGAGCTCTCTGTCACGTAGACGTGATGTCTCGTCGTCGGTGGTTAATTCACTTCTTCATCATAATAGTCCAAATTGTCAACAGGACGGCGCTACTGCTACATACACTGATGATATATCTACTGATGACGTTGAGTCTTCCTGCACGTTGAATGAACATACTGCTTGTCAGTCTTGTGGTTCTGACACCACCGGTAGAAACTGTGTTTTTTCTGCCATGGATAGCTCTGTGCGTCCAGTAATACATACTGCTAGTCCTGTCACTAGTCTAGTTAAATATTCTTCTTCTGTTCATAGCCATTGCCCTGCACCTGTCTTGCATGCCCCTGTGTTACCGTTGCATGTTGCCCGAAATTTGAGTGTTCAGGGTAGGCGGACTATGGATCCTATCTCTATTAGTATTTCGGGTGTTAAACACCCCCTTTGTGTTAACAAGAACACCGGCTCTGGCTGTGTTTCGGGTGCCTGGGGGCCCCCGCTGGTCCCACCAAACTATTTAGTTACTAACACGAGGCAGACTGTAGGTAGATTCAGCCCGGCTAAGAAATTGCCCCCTGTTAGCGTTAAACCAATTGCGTTACAGTTAGATGTTTCTGGAGTTAGTTTGTTATCAAATAAATCCCTCGTGGTAGAGTTAGATGGCCCTATGCAGTTTGCGGTTAACGACGTGAAGTTAACCGATGATGTTTATTCGGACATACCGGATTTTTGCGAAAAATCGCCATTAGAGTATAAACCATATGTTCTTAAGTACTGGCCAGATTTGACCGATAACTGTCAATTGTTTTTAAATTATGCATCTATTTATGCAGCAGTGCGTGCGACTGGTCTTCCAAATTATTTACAGGCCAGGGTGCCAGTCCCTTCAGGTCTAATTATCCATAAATGGAAAGAGCTTTTGGTGGGTTATTATGACTATTAAATAATACAATATTTAGTATTTGGATGGCCATCTAATTTTACAGGTGATTTTGTTCCTACAGCTTCTCTTAAAAATCATACATGTGACGAGAAAGATTTATTTTGGATTGACAGATACGTCTCTACTGAATTGTCCCACCATGCTATGTTGGGACCATTTGATGACTTGCCTTTTGTCCCGTGGGCACAGATTAGTCCTATTATGACCCGTCCAAAAAAGAATACCGATGAGCGTAGGATCATAGTAGATTTGAGCTATCCTAGAGGTCAGAGTGTTAATGCAGGAATAATTAAGGGTTTTTATCAGGGTAGACGTTATAAGTATAATTTGCCAACTATTATGACATTAGCAAAGGAGGTAACAAAATTAGGAAAAGGTTGTTTCATCTGGTCGATTGATCTCGCAAGGGCGTACAGGCAATTAAGGACCTGCCCCTTGAGTGTACCGCTGTTTGGTATCATGGTTAAGGGTCAATACTATTTTGACATGGCTCCGCCGTTTGGATGTCGGACGTCGAGTATGGCTTGTGCCCGCACAACAGCCGCTGTCGTGCACTTGATGAGACAACAGGGGTTTTTTGGTTTGTGTTACTTAGATGATTTCATAGGGGTAGAGGGGACTCTTAAAAAAGCACAGGCGGCATATAATTTTATTTTAGGCTTAACGAGTAACGAGTACTCTAGGCTTACAGCTTGCTATTAAAAAATGTACTCCTCCTGTTCAAAAACTTGTTTGGTTAGGATATGAGATTTCTTCTAATGATATGATAATCCGGATTCCTGATGATAAATTATTGGCTATTTTATTAGAATGTCGGAAATGGGTTGTGGGGAGGTCGGTAACACGTAAAAATGTGCAGCGACTGGTTGGTCGGTTACAGTTTATTTCGAAGTGTGTGTTACCATCTCGAATTTTGGATTTTCTGAGATCCTGTCCATTTGTAGGCAAAATTACTGTCACACGGGATTTAATTAGGGATATTGCATGGTTCTTGCGCTTTGCAGAAGGGTCAAATAGGCTAGTCTTGCTTCGTCACTCACCTGCCAAAAGATGGGTCATCGAATGTGACTCGTCACTCTTAGGAGGTGGGGCATTCAGTAGCACTCATTTCTTCTCCACTAAATATTCCTCTGATTTTCTTAAAAATAACTTTCACATAGCCCAATTGGAGGCTGTAAACTTAATAATGGCACTTAAATATTTGTCCCCGCCTGATCCTCATAATTATCTGGTTGTAATAAATACAGATAATATGGCGTCGCAACAGGCGTTATCTTCTGGTGCTGGGAAGGATCCAGTCTTGTGTGCATGTGCACGTGAGATTTGGCGCTTTGCGGCGTTGAATAATTGTGAAGTGCAAGTGATCCACAAGCCTGGCAAAGACCTGGTGCTGGCTGATGCCCTCAGTCGGCTGTTCATTGAAGAGAAATTTCAGATCATTGCTGACAGATTATGTCGTGAAAAGCTGTTGTCAGAAGTGCATGTTTCTCATCACTTAGATGTCCTTGATTTGTACTTATGAGTTGCTGCTAGTTGTTAATCTTTTTTCTTGGCGTTATCAACTTGCAGCAAAAAATCGTGCAGTAGTGAATAGGCTTAGCGTGTATTTTACAGCGGGCCTAGCGGAAGGGACGTGGAGAAATAAGAGGGTACAATTTAGGGAATATCTGAAGTTTTGTAGTAAAAATAATGATGACCCTAAAAAAACCAAGCTTAAAACGGTAATGTTATATTCGTTATATTTAAATGATAAATTAAGAACGGGAGGGGCCATACGGAATTATTTGAGTGGAGCAAGAACGTGGGTGAGATTATTAAGAGGCAATACATCAGCTTTTGATTGTTATCCAATGTCAGTAATAAAATGTGGCATGTGTAAATTAAAGAACAATGTTGTAAATAGAGCGTTCCCGTTGAAAATCGAGCATATTAAAATAATAGTTGTAAAATTCATGAAAATTGGTAATGATGGATTGGTGTTGATTGCTGCGTTAATTATAGGTTACTTATGTTTACTAAGACAATCCAACTTGTTCTATTCCGAGGTAACGGGGGATGACGGTTACATGATGCTAGGAGGCGATATCAAGACGCACGACACACACCTTACAATTATGGTCAGGTCTACTAAAACTACCAGTAGACCAAGGGATGCCTACAAAGTTGTCCTGCCACAGGTCCGAGGCTCTGATCTCTGCCCAGTTCAGGCGTGGAAAAGGTACGCCTGACAGTTCCCCATACATGAGGGCGCCCCAGCATTCATGATGGCGAACGGGGCCCATCTGACTGCTCGACTCTTCACAAAGTGCATGCATGTTGCGCTAAAATCAGCTGGACTTTCATGGTGGCCATTGGTCTCTGGACATAGTCTACGTCGAGGAGGTGCACAAGCGTACGCAAAAATAGGGATGTCTCTGGACTGTATAAGAACACTGGGATGCTGGAAATCTGATAGTGTTTTTGACTATGTGAATAAAATGTAGTCAGGAAGGTACCATCAGCTCTCTCGTCCCAACTTGGCTGAGAGCTCATGGTCCCATTAATTACCCTATGTGAAACTGATAATGTGTGTGATGAAAGTCAAATGTGTGTGTGAGCCGGCTGTGAGATGAAAGTGTGACCGTGTCTTCAATTTGCCAAGCATCATCAAAGAATCCTGCATTCTAGTTGAATTACATTAAATAATGCAACAAATATCCATCAGAATTAATACCTGCACATAAGTAACAACTTATAAAAACTACACATCAATTGACTCTCTGTCCTGCACATAAGTAATGATATTAAATAAATCGAGTCAGATCTGACCTGCACATGAGTAATGATAATAAATAAATCTAGAGTCAGACTGTACTGTTTGAGAAACGTTAGAGTAGTTAAAAGCTAATAGTCTCAATTGTACTATTGAGAGAAGCTTATGGAGTCATGTCTTGAGCAGTATCAGGTTATAAGGCTGTGTGCAAATTTATTAAGCCTGATTAATAAATTTATTAGCCCGATTTCCGTGTCTGGTTTTGAATTATAGTCGATCATTGACAAAGGTGGTGGAAAGCCAGTATGTCTATGTAAAGATCGAGAGAATGTTAGAGGTTTTAGGCTAGCTTTACATTACATTATATGACATAAAGAGATCCACAGCACCGCCGAGAATAGTGATGCCAACAGTGCCATATGTAAACGCGTACCTGAAGCAATGGAGGCAGCGCTCCCTTCGATTCGCTAGTGCTAGTTCGTCTGTAACCGTGTCGGTCAAAGTCAGAATATTGTGCCTTCTGAACCGGAATTTCTTGAAGAGTTCTTGATCAATGAATTTTTCAAATGGATTCGTTCTGTCGCGGAAGACCCAGTCCCTGTGCAACTGTCTCTCCATATAACGCCAATAAAAAAAGACCTCCATCTTGACCCCCGCGAGTAACTCCGACGTTAAACCTCCTATGTGTTGGGGTTAGTGCGGGCGACCTTAACTCTCGAGGCGTTTGCCTAACCCGGGCACATACATGGTCCCTTTTGGCCACTAACCCGGGAAATCCGCACAACGCTCGGGTTAGGACCGCTAACCCGGCCTCATACATTTGGCCCCAGGGTGGAGATAGTGTTATGGGAAACACGAAAATTGAACGACAGACTGGTACGAGTCACCCGTCACCAAAAAGCGCAATGTGATGGCCAGTCTGAGTCCAGGCGCCAGGGCAGGCCTTCTGTCATCGCTCTTCGTAATTCTGGGAAGTAGCCAGTCTAGCATCTCACGAAACATGTTGGGCTCAATGCGCAGGTAGGACTTGAATACTTAGTCATCGGCAGCGAGCCGCTTAATATTTTATGTTTATAATCTGCACTAGTACCTATTGGGAGCTTCTCTGTTTTCAATATTGCACCATTACTTCTGATTGGCCTGTGTTGGAATTTCTGATAGTGTACATGTCCCGCAGGTTATAAATTCGTTTAATAGTAACTTCCATGCACTTGCATTATTTAGTGGATAGAACTTACATTGTAAGGACTAATGGTGGTGGGGGGTAGGGGGGGGGAGTAAACCAAGGTTTATTTTAATATGTCCTCAGTCCATGCGTGAACTAAATTGTGAGAGGAGTGTCTCAAATAAGCAATATGCATCTTGAACTATTCCTTTATTTAGTACAGATTCTCCAACTCATTGCAGTGGGTGGGAAAACCCCAAGAGAATCTGTGAGGAACATGCTGAAATGAGTAGGCACAACCACTGTTTTGGATTTTAGTTTCCGTGGACGGAAAGGAAAACCGCCTCTGAGTGACCTCTTGATCTGAAAGGTGATCATCAGTAAGTCTTATAACCCTGACCGCAGCAAATGCTGGAAGGCGTATTGTTCTCTATTGGACTATTTTATTAATCTCACAAACGCATTGTGATTTTGATAGGTATGTCCTTTATATTTCTTAATGTGCAGAGATCAATGCCATCCAATAGGTTCTAGAATTCAATGAAAAGAATCCTTGCGTCTGTTAACTTGAATGGCTAATTGGAATGCCCTTGTTAAAAAAATAAAGTGGTTATTACAAGTAGAACTAGCTAAAAATGTTTGCCAAATTGATATTAATTCGCTCCAAATATTGACACATATTAATTCATGATAAATCATTTGCTTGCCATGGGTGTAACGTATAACTTGTTTCAAGATATTCCCCCACCAACATGTACTGACGTGTCGGAGTGATCATGGAATATTGCAAAATGAACTGGATGTTGAACTATAAAAGTATACTAAGTGAACACTCGCAATATCAACATAGATTGCATTTTCAGTAGCTTTGATTTAAATTTAGTTACCATTGGAATGAATATTGTTTTGTTCCACTTTGTAACATTGAAGTATGCACTTGCTGTCAACTGGTCGTACGTAAAAGTTGCACAATGTATGCAATATAACACTATAAAGTTAGGCTACTCTCATATCAAAAACGACACAACAAAAGTATGGGTTGATCACTTTAATGCGAGATCTTGGCTAGCATAATGCCTAGCCGGTTATGAATTTGAAAGCCCGGTGTGGAATGGCCGAATGGAGGTTCGCGAAGCACCAACACGCGGTGGCGCTGCAGCCCAGGATCGAACAAGTCGGGCAACGATTGGTCGATATACATATTAATCGCAATTAAATAGCAACAATATTACTGCATAGTAATAATCCAAATAACAATAATCATAGAGTCGTTCCGCCGTTTTATATAATGCTAATAAATTATCCTGTCTATAAACATGTTCATAATGCTTCCAGAGGCAAGCATGAAGAGGCACCCAAAGATGGACCAGCAAGATGTGGGAGATATAATTGCATATGTCGTTATATCTTCCCCTAGATAGAGCCACTGTGACTGGCGATTTACATGAGTCTTTACTGTGCGACAGGTTGGTGTGTGGAGTGAAAAGCAACACACTCAAAGACTGCCTACTACAAATTAATAAAATCCTTAAAATAAAGGAATCTGAGTCACCTTCTGTCTAAGTTGGGACTCCCACCACCATGAACACTTCGTGGCATCCATGAATCATCAGTCAGTGACTGGATAATTCAATAATAATAATAATAATAATAATAATAATAATAATAATACTGACATTGACCAGTATTATGATACTAAATATAGTGTAAATTCCAATCAACCAGTAATTGTCCATGTTGCCGGTAACATGCATAATTCAAAAGATGACCACAGGCCCCATAGTGATGCTCACCTTAGATACCAAATACAGTACAGCATTCAGTAACCATGATCAGAGTTGATTTCCGGTAGCCAGAGCAGTTAAAAAATCCTTCCTCACCGTTTAGCCGAGTCGTGAAGACCTGATTCACTAAGTGCAGTAACAATTTCAAGTATTTTCAAGACTAGTGTGAGTACAGTCCGGTTGAATCCATCATGCCAAAAGTTAACAAGTCACGTATGCATGGAAGTGGGAAATTCTCCAAGGAGTTGCTGCGATCTGTTCGACGTCCAGATGATTCGCCGGTTTGTGGACCGTCGAATCATCGCTCGAGTACGTCATCGGCGGCGACTCAGCATCCAAGAAATCTACTAGTGTCGCCATTGGCGGTGAGTGATCCGGGTCGAGGGGTGTCATTACTGCACCATTAATTGCTAGGTTGGACACTCTGGAAACGTCACGGTCAGTGTCGCCATTGTTGTTGTCGGGCTTGGGGAGAGAGGGTGTGACTTCACACAAGCAGTCTGAGGGGTCGGTTGTTCGCATGAGGTGGCGGTCTGCTACAGAGGCAAAGCCGTGTGTAGGCTGTGGTGATGCGCATGGTTCGGCTGGGACTGCTGATGTTGAGTCGGGTAGTGTCACTAGTATTGTAAATGAGGTGGTAGAGGCTGGTCTGACAGAACCTGCACGGCGGTTATCACTGGAATGTAGTGATGGTAACGCGTCTGACTCGGACGATGAACTGATGAGGGACTTGTTAAGAGTGGCTGGAGCTAAAGCTAGAAAATCTACTACAAAGGGTAAGCTACTGCCGTATAAATATGTTATCCGTGGAGAACGTAAAGGGAAGGTGTCGCAAGGACAAGCGACCTGGTTTGAATACTTTGCGGCTATTCGCCGTATGATACGCCGAGGTGACGTTCCTGTGTCATGGGTGCCAAAAATGGAAGCGCATATGGATGCGTTGTTTGACATGGCACAAAATTACACATGGGAAGCGTGCTTGGCGTTTTCCGAGCGTGTATTCAACATGATCTCGGACAAGCGGCTGCCACACGGTTGGGATGATGTTGATCTAATTCAAGACATTCGTCGTGATGAGAGTAGCCTTGGGCGCCGGTTGGTAAGGCCTGTTGCACGGCCGATGAGAGATGGTTCATATAGTGGAGATTATAATCGGGACATTGATGGTCGGCTATGCACTATATGGAATAGAGGAAAAGACTGTGGCTTTACCGCTAGCCATGGTGTAGGTCGGGATAGGTTTGTGCACAGCTGTTCATGGTGTGCTCTGAATCTCTGCCGCAAACACTTCCACAAAGAGGTGGATTGTAAAAAGCAAGTTGAGGTCTCATGATGTATGTAACATTGATGCTGCTGACAAGTTCGTGTCGAAGAATTTTTAGAGCACGATCGGTGTGAGGCCGTGCATATGAGGGAAGTCGACATGGATACGACTGGCTCGCGTGATGTGGAAAAGATAGTCTGTGTCGCCGACATGCCGAACGAGTCGTGCAAGTCGTCTTCTCCAGTCGTCGATCAAGATAGTCCGGTCAGTAAGAGTGTGTGTTGTTCAAATAGTTTGTCGTTAAGTTTCAATGTGCAGGTCCCGTTATCCATCCCGCTGTCCACTGATGATTGTGTTACCGGTGTAAATCATATATGTGTCAAGGGACCAAATTCCAGATCTGTTGACGTGTCCGGATCGTGTGAGGTTACAGGGGAGTCGTCATCTGACGTTATTGTGAATGAGCTTGTGCTTCATCGCACGGAGATACACTCAACTGGCGTTAAATTACCTAAAGGTGATATGTTAATTAGTCACCAAGGCCGTATGTCATTGCCAGAGGTGGGGTCCAAATTTAATGGTTTAATAATAGCTTAAGGCAGTGTGTTGTGGTGCATAATTGTCATGGGGCGGCGGTTGGTACAGTTAATGCATGTTTGAACTTACCGTTGAATGACTCACCTCTTGCTGGCCCGGACAGTATTATGATACTAAATATAGTGTAAATTCCAATCACCCAGTAATTATCATTATTCAAATACCTAACTAAATGGTTCATAAAATGAGTAAGACCTTTAGGTGTGTTGCATGTGTGGTCTATTTGACTAAGAATTAACAAATAATACATGATGGTCATTTGCTATTTTATAGGTTATGATTGATTGTCATAACACCCATAAAAAGAAATGCCAACCTGTCGACAAATTCTTGCTAAATCTGGCATGACGAAGACTGGTAACAACTTCCATGGAACCAGGGCCCGTATGCACCAATCGGTGATAGGCTTAGCCGGAGCTAAGGCACTAGCCGCGGATAGCTACCTCGGGGTAGCGGCATGTCGGAGATTTGTTTGAGTCGGTATGCACCAACTTTCTAGCCGGGGCGGATAGCTAACCGTGACCTAGTTTCACTTGTTTGGGAATTGCTCTGAGCCTGTTCCCGATGCGCGCCGCTATATGACAACAATGACTATCGAAACCAGCGGCAGGAAGTAGCAGTGACTGACTTTCGCAGCGACTGTTACTTGTTTGTTTCAAGATTTTTAGCGTATTCTGCCAAATTCTTGACTTTTGCACCGCATTAGTTTTTTTTGTGTTGTTTCGCTCTATACGCATCAACGATCCTGCTACCATGGCGGCTCCAATCGAGTCGGTATAGGGAAATAAGCGGGCGAGGAAAGCCAAGTATAGCGACGCTGAAGTACGTGTACTGTTGGACGAGATAATGTTGTCCCGCGAAGTATTATTCGGTTCCTTCAACAACCGCGTTACTATGCAGGATAAAAATAATGCGTGGGACCGAGTTAAAAGGGCTGTCAATTCCTGCGGCGTTGCCATAAGGTCTCGACTTGAAGTAAAGGAGAAATGGAAGACACTGAAGTCTGAAGTCATAGGCCGTCAACGCAGGGCACTGAAGACAGGAGGAGGCCCTCCGGAGTCTGCCCTGCCTTACGAGGAGGCTGTGATGCAGATTGTGGGCGACGAGACAAACCTCATCCATGGAATCGCTGGTAAGTTAGGCAGCAAACGTAGCTTTTACCATTATCTTAAGCGCTGTTTAAGGACACGTACTCACGCTAGCACGTTTCAAAATATGTCCTTCGAATTTTTGTCTATATTTCTGTGGAGGACACACAACACGCAAAATCGCTTTAGTGTTTTATTGTCAGTACATAATTATCTCTGTGTTGTACTAATTCCCACATATGCACTTTTCTACCTTACAACCTCTTCCCCCGCCAGTTTCATGCCAGCCACAGACATTGAAATGGGTACCGAGGAGCATTTTGATGCAAAATTCCTGTCACCATCATTCTCGGTGGCGAACGTAGGTCGGCCGACGTTTTCCTCCACGCCTGTGCCGCGCCCAGCAGACTGTGCCATAGCTGTCAGCGAACCCTTCTCTCTACCCGGTAGGCCTTGTGTGACTTTACTTCGACCAAATAGTTAATAATGCATTTTCCGTTTGCTTTTGCCTTGCTTCCGTTATGGTCTTCGTTTAGTTACTTACATGGACGTAGGGCGTCCACACATTTTATATAAAGACTAAATAGAATAGCTACGTCAACGTGCATTTGTAAAGAATAAAGAGGCCGTTTAATTTTTGTCTCTATTTCGTTAAGCCACACACACAGTTGGACACAGCAAACAACCATCTCACCAAACAAGCATATATATCATATAATTACATGCGGCCAAATCTAGCACGCTTTATGTTAGTCTTACTAAAATACACCAAATTGTTACTGTTATACGTATACGCTGTTTCTTCTACACAGTTGACCTCTCCGCGGCTGTGGTTGTGGCTGACCTGGAAGATGGCCATGTCAGTGTCTCCGCCGAGCATGACCTGACAGGCCAGAGTCCCTCTCGTGGTAGCAGGTGGACACGTAAGCGACGGTCTAAAGTTGCCCAATCAAAGAGAGGACGCAGCAAATCTTTCCATGGCAGCAGCAGCGACGGAAATGAACGGGCGGCCTTCATAGATTTTTTGCAAAATTCTAGCGACACCTGCAAGTCAAAAAAGAGACTTCTCGATGCCCAATATGAAAGTGAGGTGCAAAACACTGCAGGGATCACTGCCCACACAGTGTTCCTACAGGCATAGCATCGGCGAGAACTTTTAGAAATACAGCGACTAGAGAAGGAACTTTGCGTGCCAGAGTAAGGTTGCCCTATTTACATATTGGGTTGTTGTGCCAGCAGTAAAGAAGCCTCAGTAATTGATTAGATTATGTTGGTCCGGTATTCTGTAATTGTCTGTGTCGCATAACTATAAAAGTGAACATGACCCAAACCTCAATACTTGTGTTTGTTACCCTGTGTTCACTATATTTGCTTGGCAATGCCACCAACCTTTATGCAAAGTAATTGTTGACGATTCTCTGTCGTGCAGCTTTGCCCACAGCAGCGCGAACACGTTCTGAGCGGTCGTAGTTTTCTGGACGATGGTAAACTGCTGCGTCAGCGTGTGCGTCATAGTGCACATCGTCATCCCCCTCCGCATCCGATTCGGCTTCCGTGTCTGAGGGATCTTCCAGTTGGAGATTGCGGGCGCGGTTGTGCAGGATGATGCATGCAGTGATGATGTTGCAAGCCCTCACAGGCTGTAATCGAAGCCTGCACAGACAGTGCCAACGCCTTTTTAAAATACCTATCGACCTCTCGACCAGTGATCGCGCTGCTTTGTGGTGCACGTTGTATGCAACTTCCTGTGCCGTGATCGGATTGAGTATTGGCGTCAATAGCCAGTCGCGCAACATGTAGCCACTGTCGCCAAGTAGCACACCTTCCAATGGTTTAGCGTGTTCGCTCTCAAAAGCGGCGAAGAGGTCTGATTCACGAAGTATTCTGGAGTCGTGCACACTTCCTGGCCAACGTACAATACAGTCTATGAAGGCGAGGTCCCCATCACAGATGACCTGCAAATAGTTATGCATTAAATAGTCAGTCACCCAGGCGAAGGGGCAAGAAAAAGCGAGAAAGCGACAAGGTGGTTTTCCCTAACTATAGGGGGTGCTGCACAAGGCTAGCTTTACATTGAATAATAGGGGGTAACCCTTTGACGATCAGCCTATGACGTAGATAAAAAACTTTGCAACAACCTCAAATTGACAGTTTGAAAATCCCTTAACCTTTTCTGTGCCTGTGCAGATTCCGAATAATTGACTTGAGCGCAACACTGAAATTCCACATTCTATATATTTCGGGTAGCTGTATAAAGTAGGTGGACATTTCAATTTGTTATTTATTGACCATTGTGTCAAATTTCATGATGCTGCTAGGTCGAATAACTATTTTGCTAGGTGACCAACATTTCAGTGTAAAGAGTGATCAATTCAATGTTGACTGAAAATCAACAAATATGCCCATGTTGATGAGTCAACCTCCTTCTAAAGCACTAATGAATTCACTTAGTTTTATTTTAATGGCCTATATCCCCCAAGTAGCATTTATTTTAAGGGCTGAATTCAACAGAGCAGCCGAGATATATATAAATTAGGAAACCAGTTAGAACAACAATTGACTAAATATCTATATTGAGGGTAACCCTCTTGTAATGCTAAAACATCAAAATAATGCCAGGAAATAGCGCCTCATTAGCGAAAAGGAAATGGTTAATAAAACACCAATTGACACGATTCGCTGCTTTTTTCGTATTGTTTTCAAAGCTCTTTCTACAAATGCCTTTCATTTTCACATAGGTGTGGTTTTAAAAATGTGTCCACATAGCTATATACAATCAGTAAGTAGCATAGCGATGTTTAGGAAAACAAAGGCGACTAAAAGGGACAAATATTGCACACTTTTTTCGACAGCAAAGAGAACAGTAAGAAATGGTAAGAACGAGACTTGTTTGTGTGCAAATATATTTGGAGAATAGGTGCCCGTATTAAATGTTGTTCACTGATGAGATGGATTTTCGGCGAAGTGTTTTAACCTAGCGCAAGGCAAATACGTTATGTAAACAAACCAAAAAGTCCGCGGTATTTCACTGTATTTGTCCGTGGCTAAACTGACATCTCGAGGAATCGGATACTTGTAAACAAAACAAGACGTACCTGCACATTTAGTGAGTGGTAATTTTTCCGATTTACAAACTCATGTTCGTACTCTCTGGGTGCCTCTATGCGTATCTGCGTACCGTCGATGCAGCCAAACACACCGGGGAAGCCATAGTTGGTGTAAATTTTCAACTTGGTGCGGTCGGCGTTTTCCTGTGTCGGGAGCTTGACATGTCGCGGTAGATGGCGTCTGAGAGCATCGGTGCCACGATGAACTGTCCGTGAAACCGTAGATCGGTTGATACCGATGAGCTCTCCACATACATCTTGGAAACCACCCGTGGCGTAGAATCTTAGTGTGACCAAAACTTGCATAAGTGGTGTCAATGTGCCACGCCGCTGCCAAACGTCTAGGTCATCACGCACACTGTCTGTAATCGCCAATATATCGTGACGGCGAAATCTGAACTTGCGGAAAAGATCAATATCATCAAATTCCTCGAACGGGTGCGTTCTGTCACGAATAATCCGATTGCGAGGCAGTTGTCTCCGATGGAGAAAGCGTCGAATCAACAACACATCCATTTTGGAAAAGACGCTATCCGCCCCGGCTAAGCCGTAAACCCAACTCGGAAAGTGGTATAGCTTAGCCTAGGCTAAAGTATGCGGTTAGCGCTAGCACCGATTGGTGCATACCGATTATGCACATTTTGCGGGCCGGAGCTAGACTAGCCGCGGTTAACGCCGTAACACCGATTGGTGCATACGGGCCCATATATATCTCAACGGGAGGCACTTATGGACTACATGATAGCGCCTACTGAATGCCTGCGACTTCACGTCCATTGAGGTCACTAATCCATTTGAACACCAAAAAAAAAATGTTTTGCATTACATTGGTGGCTGTTGTCAGGAAACTGAAAGGTTGTAAGTGTTCAAATTGTACAAACAAGTTGTCTGGTGCCATAAATCTCCAAAATGTAGATGAGTCTGCCAAGGCTGGTCTGACTGCTCCTTCCTCTTGTTTACTGGATGTAGGCCTACAAACACAGACTGAAACTGAAAGTGAATACCTAACCGACCATCTTATACACAATCGAAAACCATTTGTTTCTAGCTCACATTGGTTGGTTGTTGGAGTTTTACATCCTGGCAACATCTAAGGTCATATCAGGACGGGTAGCGACTTGTGACAGTGCGTACTCGTGGTGACTTTATAGTGCTGCCCCACTGGGAAATCAGGCCCCCAGCACCATGACCAGATATCGCTCTCAGTCACATTATCCTGACATTGAGCTAACCAATCCTTGCCCTATCCTATTAATGTTGAGTGCCAGACTAGACAAGTATCAATGTTATAAGTCCTTGGGTTGACTCGACTGGGAACCGAACTCTCGATCTCCCGCACGTGAGGCCCGCGCTCTACAGATTCGGCCACCGCGCATTAGAATTTAGTTAATGCGACTAGCCGCATGGCGTCGCCACTGCCTGCTTGTCACGCGTCAGAGAACGTAGCCTAACGTAGTCGAACCTCACGCAGTTGGACATCTTTCTATAATCAGGGATGAAAGATCTCCGCGATTTCGCGGATTTCCGGGATTTTTCAATCCCGCAGCATGATTAACATATAGGCCCTCCTGTTTTACACTGCAGCACCATCAGCGTACATTAATATGTAGTGCAGACACCGCAGCACTATCAGCGTATACTACGGATACGTGCTTCAAACAGCACAGCACTATCAGCATATGCTACTACTATGTGCTTCAAACGGTGCCGCACTATCAGCGTATACCAATATGTATGAAATCTGACTTCCGGGAATTTTCCGCGATTCCCTGGCAATGCTAAACCTATGGGAGAATATCAGCATTTCCACTTTTTTTCCCAGAGACCACTTTCATCCCTGTATAATAGAATCTTTGGTTCTACTGAACATTCGCCTTTGCACGTGGTTTCAACGTATTTTCTTCACCAAGACCTGACTACCAAAATGGAATTCTTACCCACCATGGCCAAATGGCATATCAGAGGCGTTGTGTTTTGCGACCTTCGGTCACTACACTTGCAAGTTCCACCGTAGATAAAAGATTCACCCGGTACTGCGAGTACGGGGTGAATACTTTATCTAGTTCCACCGTCGATAAAAGATTCACCCCGTACGAGCCTGCTACAGTAGCCACAGCGTCAGCGTCAGCGGTGAATCTTTTATCTAGTTCCACCGTAAATACACCTTTCAGTCTATGGTCAGACAACACTTGACTCTTTGTCATAAACAAGCGCCATCTATTCCCGGGTCTGGTCCTTCACAAATACCCATAAAACTACTCTTGAGGACATTAGTACATACTTACGCAGTTTCTGAGCAGCAAATGGCTGAAAAGAGGAAACGCTAATCAATCTGGTACCTTAGTCGCGTTCCGGTACCCATAATGTCCGTTAGGTGCCGTCTGAGTGCATCCACATGTTGTTTTGGGGAGTTTTCAGTCGCTTTGGTGCGCTGAAGGCTGCAAATCTGCAGCACTGAATGGGCACCACTGAAAGCAGTCCCATGTGGTCGGGAGTTGGCTTCCGGTGTGTAGTGATCAGAGGAATTGAGGGGTCGGGGGGGAGGGGGGAGGAAGGAAAAAGGCAGCCTAAGAGTCCAACCACAGTCCTCTGAGAGGGCCGGGGGAGGCTGGGTGGTTGGTGTAGTTTTGCACCCCAGTAAGACCCTAGGCCACACCAGGATGTGCACCGACTTGTAACAGCGCGCACTCATGGCGACTTTATAGTGCTGCCCCACTGGGAAATCAGGCCGCCGGCGCCATGACCCGATGTCCCACACAGTCACATTATCCTGACACTGTGCGCCCAGTCCCTATCCTGATTTCATAACGCCAAGCGCCGAGCAGCAACAGGTACCCATTTTATAAGTCATTGGTTTGACTCGACCAGGATCCAAACTTCAGTCACTCCAGATTCACCGGTATGCGCCGTAAGTCCGGCCAAGGCCAGAGGAAGAAGTGAAGTGAGGATGGGATTAGTTAGGCAGAGGGTGGGGTTACCTGTTTGTTGCAGTGAAAATTAGTGGTTTTTTAGTAGTGGCACCAAGTCAGCTATGGCGATGAGGTGGGGCCTGCTAGTCCCCGATGTCATGAACTGGGCGACCGACAGTGTTGATGATGTCTGCGTTCTGGCGGTAGAAGCGAGCAAGTGCGTTCCAGGATGACTTGGAAATCCTGGAGAGGATAGCCAGAGCGGCCCTATTGTCGCTGAGTTGGCGGTCAGCATCCTCCATGAAGTCGCTGATGGCAGATCTGTCGACGGCGCCACATGAGGCGAGTATGTGGGCCACATTAAAGATATTAGTTCCGCAGGGACAGCGCTGGAGGTTGGGGACATCAATCCAACGGCGGTAGCCAGTCCTGAAGCGGTTGATGGCGACTTGTGTAGAAGCAGGAAGGCCGACTGGATGGGGGATGTTCGTTCTGACCAGGGTGAACCAGAGCCAGCTTATTGAATAAGGGTTCCGTACTAGTTCCTTCTGTGTGGCTCGTTCCCAGAGTTTGGTGGTGGCTCGAGAAGCGGCGGCGGCCAGTTTGGTGATGGATGGAAGGATGGATGGAAGGATGGTTGTCTCTACGTCTGCTCGGTTGGCACCGGCTAGAGCGGCACAGTCGGCCTGGTCATTACCATACAGTCCTATATGCGAAGGCACATGTAGCCAGCCGCGTTTAGGGTCCCCTTAGATAAAGGATTCACCCCGTACTTGCAGTACACGGGTGAATAGCAACCCTATATAACCCTATATGTCGAAAAAGCGGGGAAATGAAATGAGAGCCTAATTTCACAATCTAAGAAGCAACAATTATTCTTTATATAGGTCTTCATATTTCCCCACTACCTTTGAGTTGAAAAATATAATAAAACATATAGTTTAATGGAATTTAAAGGTGACCGCCATCTTGTCTTTTTGCATTCTCTCCCATTTCACCAATTCTGTGCCGATATAAGTACCCATTTGATACTGGAGACATGCATTCTACTTCCTTTTCCATACTAAAGCTATTTTCGCAAGTATTTAGACTACGTTGTCGTTCACCTGTGTACCAGGTGAATCTGTTATCTAGGTCCGTCTCTGACATCTGCGCGATGCTTTTTGGCTTATTTCCGTTCAGGGTGCGTCTCCGAGACGTCTCCCTTTTCAGACAGGAGACAAAAAGCGCCTAAAAAATGGCCGCTGTATTCAGTGGTTTCAGCCAATCAGAGCGCTTCTTTTTTATTGTAGATGGCTGCCGCCTATGGGGGCGGCCATTTTCGAGGCAACCAACTGCTATTGCTGTTCAGACTAGCGTGCCATCAGGATGTCCCCGAGACGTCTCGGAGGGGTACCCTGAATCAGTGAATGCGGCCCAGGTCACCGACCAAAATTCTAAAGCTAAGATTCCACATACTAGGTGCGGTATAGACCCCTTTCAATGTTTATACACATTGTGTATGCGCGCGCACCTTGGCTGTAGAACGAATGCACACTGCCATTGAGTTTGCCAATACGCGCAGTGCTAAACGTCTATTTTATTCAAAATTAATAGAAATGCAGAGCCCTAACCTTATGAATTTAATATAATCTGTTCGTTGAATATGTTTTCTATATGTGTTCCAAGCGGTTTGTTTCTAGGTGGTGTGGTTTTAAAGATATTTCACTTTTTCTGTATGAAGATTGCTCATGGCCATTGAGTTTGAAGTGTGACAGTATGTCGTTCTGTAGCCAAGCAGCACGCGCACTGACCTAAATACCCATGCTGATGTCATATGTGCATTCATGTTTGCAACTTACTGATGCAGGTGTGTAAATTATCATATTATCGCTCAGCACCCTGTCGCTATTTAGAAAGAACGATACGCACTTACTCAGATGTCAGAGTTTCGGGAATGGGGGTGCGGGAGTAGCAACTATGTGACTACCAAAACTGATGACAATTTTAGTAGGCCTACCATCCATTCATGATCTTATTTTATCTCAGGATCCACATGTGAGCTCTGCTGATTACAAATGATACAGTTATATCAAGGCCAAGAATAGCAGTCTCGCATCAGCTTGAATAAGTATGAAGATTTCGACCAAATTGTTTGACAGTTAGTCTGCTAGATTTGCCACATGATGCCAAATATTCTAAGAATAATCTTAAGAATATTTTTACACCCAGAGTATTTTTAGCATGTTACGAATTTCTTAAGACTTTTCTTAGAAAATTCTAAGAATCTTGATAAATACTGGCCCTTTTGTTACTCTCACAACATTGTCTCGAGGAGAGGTTCCTAAGTGTTGGGAAGCTGGGTTCATATATCCACATAATTTTGCAATCTAATATGATAAATAAATTATATAAGATGATAATTATGAATATTCATCTCTCATAGCTCCTAACTTAAGCATATGTATGCAGTGGTAATAGATAGTCTTAAAAACATTGTGTTTGAATCACTTTGAACACTATTCTGTTTACAAAAGTATTTGTTCAGCAAGGTGCCGCTGATGCGGATTCCGAGGGACACCAGTTTGCCAGGGACACTTCCATTCAAATGCATTGTTAACGGCCGTGAGCAAATCTTCATACAGAAGTCAAATATCTCCCAAATTACACCATCTAGAAACAAATCGCTTGGTACACATATAGAAAACATCTTTACCATGAAGACTATATTAAATTTATAAGGTTGGGTTCTTGAATTCTATTAATTTTGAATAAAACTAACGTTTTGCACTGCGCGTACCATCAAACTCAAGGCATTGTCAATGGTCGCGAGCAATCTCCTCATTCAGAAAAAGTCAAATATCTCTCAAATTACACCATCTAGAAACAAATCGTTTGGTACACATGTAGAAAACATCTTTACCAAAAACATTATATTAAATTTATAAGGTTAGTGACGATGCTGTTCGATTTTGACGCATGTGCAGAAGCGATGTGTCCCTCGCAAACTGGGGTCCCTGGGAAACCGCAACACCGCCAGCGACCTCTGTGCAGGACCCATCAGCTGGAGGAACACAGACGGCACCTAGCGGAAAATATCGGAACTGGAACCCGACGGGTGGATTCATACAGACGGCACCTAGCGGCTAAGATGGGTACTGGAGGCACCTAGCGGAAATCATGAGTTCTGGAACCCGACTATGTCTATTATGCAATACACTAAACACTCACGGTAATACTAATAACAAAGAGTAATTAAGCCACCATAAATAGATGGATAATTAATTATCTGAAATACTGTGGTGATCATTCTCAGGCACGCTTGTATGCTTTAATACGACACTAAGATATGGGGTTGTCTGCTAGCTGTTTATGGCCGGTGTGGTGGTTTCAGCGGGTTCCCGTGCTCAGAGGTGTCCCTCGCTTCTGCGCATGCGTCAGAATCTAATAAGGATGGCCGTAATCGATTAACACTACCCGGGCGACTCGGGTCATCCGAGTCGTCAGAAATTCAAATAGAACACGGCGAGTGGAGTCGACAAATACACGTGCCATGTGCATAAAAAGAATAACTTAGATTAATTAAATGGAAATATAGGTAAACTGGGCCATCATAAAATACTTTAAATCCTATTTTGCTGTATTTTTATCGGTTATTAAAAAAAAAAAGAAAAGATTGTCCACCCGAGCGCAGAGAAGCATATTCGATTATTCGACCCGAGTTTGTAGGATGTGCGCATGCGCCAATAAGTGGCTCAAGTGACCCGAGTTGATGCAAAATCCGCGCATGCGCAGAAGCAGCGCAGAAGCGAGGGACACCTCTGAGCACGGGAACCCGCTGAAACCACCACACCGGTGTTGCGGATTCCCAGGGACACCAGTTTGCGAGGGACACATCGCTTCTGCACATGCATCAAAATCGAACAGCATTGTCACTAACGTTATAAATTTAATATAATGTTTTTGGTAAAGATCTTTTCTATATGTATACCAAACGATTTGGTTTTAGATGGTGTAATTTGAGAGATATTTGACTTCTTCTGTATTTTATGTATGAACATGGCTCACGACCATTGACAATGCCTTGAGTTTGACGGTACGCACAGTGCAAAACATTAGTTTTATTCAGAATTAATAGAAATCAATAATCCTAACCTTATCAATTTAGTGTAGTCTTTATGGTAAAGATGTTTTCTATATGTCTACCAAGTGATTAATTTCTAGATGGTGTAATTTGAGAGATATTTGACTTCTTCCGTATGAAGATTTGCTCACGGCCGTTAACAATGCATTTCAATGGAAGTGTCCCTGGCAAACTGGTGTCCCTCGGAATCCGCATCACCTGTGTGGCGGTTTCAGCGTGTTCCCGTGCTCAGACGTGTACCTCGCTTATGCGCATGTGTCAGAATCTAATAAACATGGCCGTAATCGATTAACACTACCCGGGCGACTCGGGTCATCCCAGTCGTCAGAATTTCAAATAGAACACGGCGAGTGGAGTCGACAAATACACGTGCCGTGTGCAAAAAAAGAATAACTTAGATTAATTAAATGGAAATATAGGTAAACTAGGCCATCATAAAATACTTTAAATCCTATTTTGCTGTATTTTTTATCAGTTATTAAAAAAAAAAAAAAAAAAGATTGTCCACCCGAGCGCGGAGAAGCGTATTCGATTATTCGACCCGAGTTTGTAGGATGTGCGCATGCGCCAGAAAATTGAAAAACAAAGCATGGAATGTCTACTTCAATAATAAGACATTGGAAAATTGGGAAAAATACACTATCGCTAGGAATGCCGCAAATGACATTGTCAGTGGACACAAAGAGACTTTTGAGGACAAAATTGTCCAAGACATTAAAATTAACCCGAAAAATTTCTGGAGTTATGCTTCACTTAAATCAAAAAATGGCAATGGCATACCAGCTCTAGCCAATAGTGATGACGAACTAATCGTAGACGATGAAGGCAAAGCTGAACTACTCAATGAGTTCTTCGTCAGTGTGTTTACCAATGAAAATACGAATAATATCCCACCCTCTCCAGATTCAGGAGTCACAGAATTCATCAGTGACGTTGACATAACAGACGATAAAGTTGACAAATTAATTGAAAAACTAAATGTCTCCAAGGCACCTGGGCCAGATGGGATCCATGCAAAAATCATCAAAGAGTGTTCTGAGCAAATTGGACCTATTTTGACATCTCTATTCCGTAAAAGCCTATTTGAACGGAAAATACCCAAACAATGGAAAGATGCTGAGGTAAAACCCCTGCATAAAAAGGGACCAAAACGCCTGGCATCAAATTACAGACCTGTGAGTTTAACCTCCCTATGCTGTAAAATGCTAGAAAGAATAATCCGAGACTGTGTCGTAGAACACTTGGAAAAACTAGGATTGATATCTCCAGACCAACACGGATTCACTGGAGGAAAATCTTGTCTGTCACAACTACTAGAAGTGATGGAAATTTGGACTGACTGGCTGGATCATGGCCTGGCATGGGACACCGTCTATCTGGACTTCTCCAAAGCCTTTGATAGTGTGCCCCACAAAAGACTATTAAACAAAGTCAAAGCTCTGGGAATATCCGGATCAATTTCTGAATGGATACAGGACTTCCTGTCTGAGAGAAAGCAAAGGGTAGTTGTAGGTAATAAAAAATCTTCCTTTAAGAATGTCACCTCAGGAATACCTCAGGGAAGTGTGCTGGGACCAATATTATTTATAATATTTATAAATGACCTGCCAGGCAGTGTCTCATCAAACCTAAAAATATTTGCGGATGACACAAAGGTCTTTCGAGCAATAAAAGACGTAAGAGATAAAAATCTCTTACAAGAGGATATTCTGAAACTCTCACAATGGTCTGAGAAATGGCAATTGCCCTTCAATGAAAAGAAGTGCAAAATTATTCATTACGGGAAAAATAATCCTCATTACGCCTATATTATGCAGAACACTGTCCTGCAACAAGATAGCTATGAAAAGGACTTGGGTGTAACCTTCGACTCCCAACTCTCCTTTCAGAAACACATGAGGACTATCATCTCAAATGCTAACCAGAGAGTAGGAATAATTAAAAGAACCTTCCATCGCCTCAACAAGAACAATTTTCTCATTCTATTTAAGTCTCTTGTTAGGCCAATTTTGGAATACTGTCCACAAATTTGGAGCCCAATTTTTCGGAAAGATATTCTGGAGATCGAAAAGGTTCAGAGACGTGCAACGAAACTAGTTGCAGTTATAAAGGACTTACCCTATGAACAAAGGCTCAGGAAATTGAAACTTCCTACCCTTTCCTACAGAAGGAAAAGAAGTGACATAATTGAAGTATTTAAAATTATGAAAGGTTTTGATAAAATAGATATGAACCAATTTTTCACCTTGAATAAAAGAGAAGGCAGCCGGGGCCATACTCTCAAACTAGTAAAACCCAGAGCCGTTTCAAAATTAAGGCAACACAGTTTCTCAAACAGGATCATAAATATTTGGAATAGTCTCCCACAAAATGTTATAGATGCCGGCTCAATAAATTCATTCAAGAACCGATTAGAAAAAGCATGGGCTGATGATATAGGGAAATTTGACCACTTATTCACCACATGCTACTAATTTATTCCTTGTGCTGCTAATTACTTGCACTCAAGCAAAAATGAGAGACAAATAAGTGTTCACACTTCCTGTCTACCAATCACTATATCACTATATCACTAAGTGTCTCGGGTGATCCGAGTTGATGCGAAATCCGCGCATGCGCAGAAGCAACGGGAGACGGCTGAGCACGGGAACACGCTGAAACCGCCACACCTGCGTTTCAGCATGTTCCCGTGCTGAGACGTGTACCTCGCTTCTGCGCATGCGTCAGAATCTAATAAACATGGCCGTAATCGATTAACACTGACAGGGATATTAACGTAGCAGCTAGATCAGCGTCGAATCGCCGAGTGTAAACAAAACAAATAGCAGTGCTCGCGGCAACGTTCGAAAATCCGCGCATGCGCAGAAGCCACGACAGGCCGCTGAGAATGACCGGCCGCTGAGAATACGACACCTGTCGCTGAAAATACGACAGGTGTCCGACTCGGGTCATCCCAGTCGTCAGAATTTCAAATAGAACACGGCGTGTGGATTCGACAAATACACGTGCCGTGTGCAACAAAATAATAACTTAGATTAATTAAACTAGGCCATCATAAAATACTTTAAATCCTATTTTGCAGTATTTTTTATCGGTTATTAAAAAAGGAAAAAAAATTGTTATTATTCGACCCGAGTTTGTAGGATGTGCGCATGCGCCAATAAGTGTCTCGGGTGATCCGAGTTGATGCGAAATCCGCGCATGCGCAGAAGCAACGGGACACGGCTGAGCACGGGAACACGCTGAAACCATTTACGCGGTTCAATGAACGTTGTGAACGTAAAGTGTTTATGTTGCTTTTCTATGTAGTTTTATTTGATTCTGATCTAACAACTTCATTGCAATATGGTACGTACGACCTTGCATGTAACCAAGTAAAATCACGCAACATAATATCGGGGAAGTATATATAGAACACTTTAATGTGCAGTGTGCAGAAAAAGTTGACCAGAACTGGCAACAAGTGGCAGAAGATACTTTTTGTCGATGATACAAACGGGCAACTGAACCATTTGACAGATGATTTGTATAATACAGTATTTTCGACAATGCCAACAAGATTACTGAGTCAAGTAGGTATTTGGCAAGCTAAGACTTAAAATTTGTATGCGTGTTGTTTAATATGGACTATCCAGTATGAGTTACCATTTATTTAATATTTACATTTGATTTGAATGAATATAAGATGTACATATGTCATAGACTCATAATCATAAGCCATGTTCACACGGGCAATGTAAATCGATTCATAGAAAGCGCCTTGCCTAGTTCGACGCACATTTCCCGTCTGAACGGGTGTCTGAGTCGAATTATGGCTGAATCGATTTCTGTAATGCGCATTCTGTAAACCACCTCTCGAGGTAGTTTACGTGAGGCGATTTCTGTGAAGCGATTTATTTTGCCGGTGTGGATGCACTGAGGCGGATTAAGCACCTCACACGCATGCGCAGTCGACACCTTAGTTTGTTGACTTTCCGGTCGATCAAAAGCGCATATTATATAATTTAGTCTATTAAACCGCTAGCTGTGCACAGATACTTTTTTCACCATTTATTTTTAGGGTTTCACTGCCCAGCAGAAGTTTTGACCATACCAAACCAATACGATTAGTACATACATATCTAGGTCGAACCCACACTCTCTAGTGCCGACATCGACAAACCCAAACTGGCGCTGGTTAGTATCGACTTACTCATGCGCAGATTTCGATTTCCGGCCCAAGTACTGCCCGTGTGAACGGGCCGCTAATTCGACTCACCTGATTCGATTTGTCTAATTCGCTTCACATTTTGCCCGTGTGAACACGGCTATAGTCATACCATAGAATGGTATGCTTTATCACGTTTCTTTTTTTTAATTAAAAAAAAGAAGAAATGTGGACACCTGGTAAATGTGACAGCTATTAATATTACACATAACAATAAATCCATGTAGACATGAGAATGGTGTCATTTGAAATATAAGCATTGTGATAGTATCACAATTGTTACTTTCTAGGAGTATCGCGTTGCAATTGCGATTTCTCCTTGCTGGTAGTAGGCTGGGGTGAATGTTGAATAGGCTGTCCATCTTCAGCAAACCGTGAAGATGAGCGACGTATACGCAAGGATTTACAAACTTGCTGCATATTCACCGGTGCTCCAAATACTATATATGTATGGCCCTGGGAGTGTAAAACCTGCTAGGAGGTGTAGACTGTACGACTGTCAGAAGCAAAGTGAGTTAACTATGCTGATGATTGAGGAAGTGCTATATGTTGCCTTTGATATGATTTTAGAATTTTGATATGATTGCTTAGGGACATGCATATGTAATGGCTACCTTACTTAGCAACCCAATGCAAATTCAAGGATCATTGACTTGATATGAATGCTTAGAGATATATGCATTTGAAATTGTTTACCTTACTTAGCAACCCAATGTGGATTCAATTATCAGAGGCTCAGTCTCTATGTTATGAATTACCCATGTTACCAGGTAACATGCACAATGCAATCATGCCCACAACTGCAGTTTCTTTATTAATGGTTTGATCCTGATCAAACTTGATACCAAGGTTCTTCTTGCTATAGGAAATCATCTCAGCTTATCAAAAGTGATATTAAAAAAAATTATATCACAGAAAAATGTGGGTTTCCATGGCAACCATTATACAAAACTGCCTGACACCTATAATACTCTGCCATATTCTAGACTAGCGATTCCAGTTGTAGTCATTGTATGACCATTTTTTAGGAACAAAAAATGCTAAAGATTCACATTCTAATAGTTAGCATGGACATTCCAGGCAATTTTCCCTCTGAACTTTGCATCTGAAGACTTGAATAGCTTAGTAAAATGCCCCTTCAAATGTCATACAACAATGAAAATAGTCTCTATCTTTGCTGAAATTTTTGGTGTTTCAAAAACAAATGTAACAACGAATGTACTGTGCATGTGCTTCCTGTGCGGTGCCTTTTCCCGACTCGACTGTGCTGCAGATGACGTCGCAAAAAGTTGTACAAGTTTTATCAGTCCGCCGACAGTGCCCCCCCCCCCCCCCGGCTGATTGTAGGGTACCTATCATGGGGTGCATTGGGACACTCCCTCTAGTAGCTATATTAAGGCCATTGAATTCTCTGTGACCTCATCAATAGCATGATGGGATTCCCCAAGCCACTCCATCTTTAATTCAAGACAAAGGAGCTACTGAACAAAAATTGTAAGTATTACTATTAGGTCTATTTTCCTGTATTTTTACTAAATATTTAGGGTTAAGGGTTGCATCTATTAGTGCTTAAACCACTGAAGACCAAAACTATTCTCTAAGTGCAGATAAATTATGCTTGTCAAAGGCATACATTGTGGCCATAATTAGACAACATGTAATGTATGTAATTTGTTTACTTGGATTATTTTCCATTCCAACCAGTACTTGACTCAGTCAAGCATACCTTGGTCAAATGGGGTGCACTGGAACATTCCCATTGGGGCACATTGGGACACCGTCCCAATGCACCCCAGAGATAAAGACAGTGGTGTGGTATTTAGTCTTCAATAATTGAATTGAGTGGTTTTTTTCCACAATTACTACATTGTATTATACTATAGTGGTTGTAGCAATATGCCAACAACTAGGTCAAGACATTTTGTTATTAAAATAAGGTGATATAATATCAGCACCTTATTGTTTAAAAAAAAAAATAAAGTGCACTATTCTAAGACTTTACTGACTTCTGTTGCTTTTTGGTTTCAGGATCAATAATGGTACGTAGCAGAAAACAAAAAACAGAGACACATGGACAAACATCTGAAGATATTATGAGAAGAGCTGTCCAGGCAGTTCAGGATGGCCAGTCAATCCGCGATACGGCAAATACACTGAATATTTCAAAGTCCATACTCCAACGCTATGTGACAAATGCAAAGACAAAACGCCTCGATAACCAAATTTCAAGCCAAATTACAAGAATAATCTAGTTTTTGATGTGATGGAAGAAGGGCAATTGCAGGACTATTTATTAACTGCTTCTAAGCACCATCATGGTCTAACTACAGTAGAGACCAGAAAGTTAGCATTCCAGTTTGCCAGAAAGAATAACAAGAAAACACCACCTGGATGGGAAGCAAACCAAATAGCAGTGATTGGTTTTAACTTTTATGCTACAGCAGCCACACCTTTCTGTTAGGAAACCAGAAGCAACAAGTCTCGACAGAGCAACTAGCTTCAACAGAAAAAATGTTTGGTGACTTCTTTACCAATTTGGTAGACGTCATGATTCGTTGTAAATTTGAAGCCAGGTCTATTTATTATGGAGATGAGACTGGGCTTACAACTGTCCATATGCCTCCCAATGTTGTTGCCAAAACTCAAGCGAAGCATGTGGGACAGGTTACATCTGCGGAACGTGGAACAACTTATTATTGTGAACTGTGCAGTAAATGCATTGGGAAATGCTATTCCACCATTCCTCATCTTCCCGCGAGTGAATTTCAGAGATTTCATGATAAAGAATGCCCCACTGGGTACAAAGCGCTCTATACAACAGTTTTTTTTTATCTAGACAAGTAAATATTTCTAAATTCTAGATGTCAAGCCATACAATTAGTAAATTTGCCACCCACATCATCAATCACGCGAATCCTGTCAATCAAAATGAGAGCAAAAAATATGTTTGCAGGTCTATTTTGTTCAATACTGGACTCATTCAAGTTATGTGTGGAACATTTGCTATTTGTGGATTCTTTACAGTTAGACATCTATTAGCATATGTCCCATTGTACCCCAATAGGTGTCCCAGTGCACCCTGTCATGGGGTGCATTCGGACACTTCAGAATGGAAGAAAACATGATTTAATTCAACTAATTATAATTATGTTATAGTTTCAGAAGTTGTTATTCATACATTAAATAATACTTTCAGCTGCAGTATTAGTCATTTTAATGTATCTTTACTATTCCTAAAAAGGTAAAGAAATGTCCCAATGCGCCCCAGTCTCCCCATCTGGTAGGCCTACATAATCATCGCCATATGGCTCTCTGCGTGCATATTCTTGATGTTGGTGTGACGTCACAGCCCTGGTAACTACTCGCGAAGGGTAAAACAACGCAGTAATTTTTGCTGCAGCAATGCTATGTCTATATGGAGCATTACCTTTTGCCAAATAAATTTAAAAGCTTTCATTGGGTCGATTAAAAAGATCTTAATGTGCGATTGAAGAGGAAGATCTGAAATATTTAATTTAACCTAAGAGCAATTTTCTCTGAAAGGATTTAAAAGCAGAGATCATAGTGAAAGTTGGGATATTCTGAGTGTCAGTGCCAATGTTAGCTGTGCCGGATCATGGCCTCAAAAACTATTTTCGCAAAGTAAATTCAAGAACTTCCAATTGGCTGATAAAAAAAAAGCTGAATGTGAAATTGTAGAGAAAGATCTGAACTATTTAATAGAAATAAGAGAAATTTGCTTTCAAAGCACCAAAAAATACTAGTTTTAGTGTTGTCTCTATGACAGTGGCATTTGTTTTACCCTTCGCGCATTGTGAACGTAAAAAAAAAGTGCCCGGATGTCCGACATCGAGAATATGTAATATCATGTATGTAAAGTATGCCATTTATATAGAAACAGAAGAACAAATCTTAAATACTCTCTAGTGCAGTTTGGGTCTTCCAACCCCTCTCCCTTTATTTCATTCAATTTGACTATTCTCTATTTCATATCCATTGAAAATTGACAGGTAATGTAAGTGGGCAAATAAAAACCAACATTAAAAACCTGTGAAATTGGACACTGGCAGAGCTAGATAAAAGATTCACCCCGTACTTGCAGTCAATCAATCAATAGTTCCGTCCTCTAGTCGAGGGTTGGATGCAATGGTTCTCCACTTGTCCCGATGGTGTGCTGTTCTGATAGACTGTGAATAATTCAAGCCTGTCCACTGTGAAATATTTGTAAACCATGATGTTCTTGGTCTCCCTCTCCCTCTGCTGCCATTCACCTTCCCTTCCAACAATGTATGGTATATTGAACTCTGACGAGTGATGTGGCCAAAATAAATAAGTTTCTTTGTCTGTATAGTGGCAAACAAGCGTTTCTTATTTTTAATTTTTCTGAGAACTTCTTTGTTGGTGATCTTCTTTGTCCACCCCTGTACTTGCAGTACAGTGGTGAAAACCGACCCATTAGTAAAACGGCGAAGAATTTTGACATGCTGGGGAAATTAACTGAGCAAATAAATTTTTTATTAAAGAAGCAAAATATATTCTTTATATATGACTTCATATTTACCCGCTTCTTTTGAGTTGGGAAGTATAATAAAACATAGTTTAATAGACTTCAACAGTGAAATTGGCAGCGTTCACTGCCATCTTGTCTTTTTGCATTCTCTCCCATTTCACCAACTCTGCCGAATTGGGTAGCCATTTGATAATGGAGCCAGAGTTTCTACTTCCGGTTCCATACTAAAGCAGTTTTCGCCAGCTTTTATATAGGGTTCGTGTTCACCCCTGTACTGCAAGTACGGGGTGAATCTTTTATCTATGGCAGAGCATGCACAGCTTTGGGGTGGTAAATAAATATTTAGTCAATCGTTTATTGCATAATGTAGGTTTTAGGAACTGGGATAGGGTGTGTGTGATATAATACTTATAAATTCATCATTTTCAATGAATATGACAATTTCCTATGTAGTATCCATAGAAATAATTTTTAAAAGATGTAAATGGGCAAATAAAAACGTATATTAAGCGCTTGTAGTTGTACACTCAGAGCCTGTGCAGGAATTAGAACATGTGTAGATATTCTGTCAACCATATATCACATGATATGAGTTTAGACGATCGGGTGTGGGGGGGGGGGTATAGGCATTGCCTATATCAAAACAAGCTTAGTAGTTTTAATATTGTCACGACTTTGTAATCACTTGTGCCTCGCCTCTTAAACCCATAACACGGAATAAAGTGTTGTTATTTATTAGTTCTCTATTTAATTCAGGGATGAAAGATCTCCGTGATTTCGCAGATGTCCGGGATTTTTCAATCCCGCAGCATGATCAACGTATAAGCCCTACTAATACGTTGTTTTACGCTGCAGCACCATCAGCGGATACTAATATGTGGTGCAGACGCCGCAGCACTATCAGCGTATCCTACTAATATTGTAATAAATGCTGCAGCGCTATCAGCGAGCGTATACTACTAATAGGTGCTTCAAACTCCGCAGCACTATCGGCATATACTACTAATACGTGCTTCAAACGCTGCAGCACTATCAGCGTATACCAATATATATGAAACCTGACTTCCAGAATTTTTCCGCGATTCCCTGACAATGGGCGTGTAGTAGTCTGAACATGAGCTCTACTATCACGCGGTAGCAGCGGAGACTACGACGCCACCAGCGCAGTACCATTACAGTGCGCCAGGTGGCGGCACGGGTAGCCACCGGTCAGACCCCAACTGGGCTGACCTCTACTGCGTGTGGTTGACCCCCCCCCCCTCCCCACACACACCTATAGAGTCGATGTGGGATCTGGCGAGTCAGGGGGCGGGTCAGACAACTACTGACGCCGCGGAGAGCAGATGGTTCAATAAACCAAGGGTGAAGCGTACACTGTATTGAATCTTGGTGTTCTTCCGTGTGAGAGAGAGTCGGAGGGCCGTGGGCGATCGCAGCATTTGTGACCTAGGCATTCTAAGTGTCCTTTGATACAAATTTTATAATTAATTGTGAGCTCTTACATTCTGTGTGAAAGCGAATGTTAAATAAAAATATGACTGAATAAACTGTAAAGACTTGTGAATATAGCCTTTGCTGCCAACATGTTTTAAAACCACAAGCAAACACACACAGTGCTGAGAACATTACAGGTTCTAATATTTATAACAAATTATGTGACCTTTTCTCTTTGATTTCAGGCATTGTTCCGGATTGAGTCCGATAGTTTCGGGGAGATGAATGTGCCCTCGGACAAATATTATGGGGCAGTCACAGCCAGGTCACTGCAGAACTTTGACATTGGTGGTGAGACGGAGAAAATGCCAGTAAGGGTCACTTTTTTGTGGCAATTATCTTTATTCATTAAAATTCATTATTTATCAGAACCGAAGCGCTGGTCTTCCAGTTGTCTGTGGTTACTGCTACTTACCCAGTTCTTTCGTGATGATTGTGATAAATGTTAGTAATGGGATGTTGTATGACAATGGGGACAGTTTTTTTAATTGTATCCTCCCATGTATTGTATTTAAATGTTTGCTTTACATATATTAGACTGATGATAATGCAGCAGAAGTAACCTGGATGATAGGTTAATGAATGTAGGTACATAATCCATTCTGATTTAAGTCCCCGGAGGAGGCGGTATAGGCATTGGGTAGATCTTTTAATGATTTAGTAGATTAGCAGTAACTCTGGAGATATTTGAAGTGAAATCATTCAATAGTTTTCAGGCATGTGATTTCTCCTGTTCTAACTGGAATTCCTGTTTTTTTCTTGCTGCCGAAACCGGAATTCTGGTGTGTTTTTTTAAACTATGTTTTTTTTTCCTGGCTGCCGAAACACCTCTGAAATGGACTATTTGCATCCCTCTCGCGACTCAGTGTGATGCAGAGTGTCCCCACGATAATCTAAAATAAAATTTAGGTTTTTTCTCCTGCACCCAGTACACACTGGTGTACCATAGGCTTCAGCAGTGACAGGTTCTATTAAGTATTCCTTCTATGTTTAAGAAGTGAACCCTTATCTAAGTTGAATATGTAGGATCAAATCTGGGTAAGTGTCTTTGTTTTGAAAATATGATGTGAATATTAGATTATGCAGCTTTAAATCCAACTTCAAGATCTATCACAAAAAAAGGAAAGTTAGTTTTATTTCACGACGCCTCTAGAGCACATTGATTTTTATCATCGGCTTTTGAACGTCAAACATATGGTCATTCTGACATATTTCTTTGGAGGAAAGCCGCTGCCATCTCATAGGCTACTCTTTCCGATAAGCAGCAAGGGGTCTTTTATATGCACTTTCCCACAGACAAGACAGCACATACCTAGCCTTTGATGAATCAGTTGTGAACCACTGGTTGGAACGGAAAATAACCCAAACGGCAAATGTGTCCACTAAGCAAGATCGATCGGATGATCCACACCTTCACAGGTGGGATCTACCACGCAATGCTGAGAGAGGCTTTGCATGTACAGGGTCCGTATGCGGCTTGGAAAGTCTAGAGCTTCATTTGTCCCATTTCAAGGCCTTGAAAAGCCTTGAATTTAACCTATTTTGGGTAATTAGTCTTGAAAAACCTTGAATTCCATTAAACTGTCCCCACTGATCTAAATTAGTCTGAAATCGCCATTTGCCATTGTTTTTTCCCCCCTGAAATCCAAATGAAAATAGTCTTGAATTCCTATTAAAAAAACAGCCTTGAAATCCATATCTTCACATGTGTACGGACCCTGTATGTAGAATGTGATGAATAATGATGAACCTACTTATATATAGTTATACCTGATTGATGCAGATCCCTGTGATACACGCATTCGGCCTGTTGAAGGCTGCAGCTGCCGAGGTAAACCAAGACTATGGTCTTAGTCCGGATCTGTCGGCTGTTATCATCCAGGCATCCATGGAGGTAAAGAGCCCAGCTTCAGATAACCATTTTCAGAAGTAATTCGACGTAATCTGATTTCTTGCTCTCACCGCCTCATTTGACAAGTACAGTGTATAAGAGTTTAAAAGAGCAGAAATACTTTCCACAAAAGGAAAATCTGCTTATATATATGGCATACAGATGCGTACATTTTGAATAAGATGTTCATGGTTAAACAAAGAGGTATGGAATATCCATGGTGTCAGGTACTAATACACTGCAGTATGTTGTATATTTAGCAACTAATTCAATGATGGCACCCGTCCTGGTATGATCTTAGCTGTTGTTAGGATGTAAAACCACAACATTTTGTCAATGTGATTTTACTCAATCAATATTTTTGATTGTCTTTATTAGTTTCAAGGATACCCAAATGAGTATTTCATTAACAGAAAAAAATGCTAACAATAATCTGTAATAAAAATAAATAACCTGGAGAGAGAGAGAAAAAAGAATTTAGAAATCACAGGGACTGTACCAGGCCTGGAAAGTTTTGAATTTAATTTGGCCATTTCAAGGCCTTGAAAAGCATTGAATTTAACCTATTTTGGGTTATCAATCATGAGAAGCCTTGAATTCCATTAAACTATCCCCACTGATCTAAATTAGTCTGAAATCGCCATTCGCCATTGTTTTCAATCCAAATGAAAAACAGCCTTGAAATAGCTTTGAATTTCATATCTTCATGTGTACGGAGCCTGAAATCAGGAAACCAATGTTCTGATTGCAGGTGTCGAAGGGCAAGCTGGATGCACACTTTCCACTGGTTGTGTGGCAGACGGGGTCAGGCACCCAGACCAATATGAATGTCAATGAGGTGATCTCAAACCGGGCTATTGAGATCCTCGGCGGCCAACTCGGATCTAAGACGCCCGTTCACCCTAACGACCATGTCAACAAGAGCCAGGTGCATGGTTCACTTCGGGTCAAATACTATTTTTCAAATAATTTAAAAAAAATTAAATATCCAAATATAATCTCTTTTTAATTATTAAAAGAGGACATTTTTTATTCCAAAGGCAATTTAAAAAAGTCGATAACAATAATTAAACATTACATATTTATATATATGTTCAATGTTCTCAAATATCTTAAGCATCTCTTACAATATTCAGCTACTGCATTTTAAAAAGAAATTTCAATTCGAGTACTATATACGTGGAAAATAATACTTTATATTCCAAAGTGGAATAAATCTGGCCTGCAATGACAGTTTAATTTATATGAATGAAATTTACAGGAGTCGATGAAGAACTGGCTGTCAGTGTTTATGTATTATAATCTATTATATATTACAGTATATTATATTTTACAGTCTATTATTATAATCTATTGTATATTGTAATCTGTTATATGTATATAAAGGGGCGGAGCTATTTCCGTTGTATTTAATAATTGTATATATATTATATATTCCATATATATTCAATTTCTATTATATAACATCAAATGACTAAACCTTCAGAGCTCCAACGACACCTTCCCTACTGCCATGCACATGGCCGTTGCCATGGAAATCGACCAGCGTCTGTTGCCAGCAATGACGTTACTAAGAGATTCCCTAAATAACAAAGTAAACCAATTCAAGGAGATCATCAAAATCGGACGTACACACACGCAGGTGAAATAATTGTTCTTTTATTTCATGGAATTTTTGTTTTGAGTGAAAGAGTCTTTTACTTCAGATTCTGTGCTCGTGCTTGTGATTGTCATTTAGAGAATTTTGACGATTTAGGGAAAATATATAATTTGTGTGGTGTTCAGTTAAAAGATATTTATAATAAAAATTGTGGTGTTATGTATTTTTATTATGTAGGCACATTTGTAGAAATTTCACTTTCGCATGCTATTAGCTTTCAGAATCAAGTTATGTGAATTCCATTAAGTTTGTATGTATCGCATCACACCGAAATTGAATTTGTGTCGTATTAAATAAGAATCCTTCCCATAATTAATTATGCTGTTTTACCACACCATAATAAATAAACTCTGGAAACCTTGAAAGCTCAGAGCAACGCAGTGCATGAACTCAAGGTACGGTGGGGTTTAATTTAAATATGCACGGGGTGCTTTTTCTAATATTGTTTGTTGGTTGGGCTTTTACGTCCCAACAACATCTAAGGTCATATCAGGACAGGCTTGACACTTGTCATCATCTTACCTGGTGTTCGACATAACTATCAACTATCAAGTAAGGGCTGGTTGGTTCAGTGTCAGGATTATGTACACTGAGTAGGATATTGAGTCACGCACTGATGGCATGACATGCCAATGGGAAAGCCGCGATAGAGTGCAATGTCACAAGTCGGTACCCATCCTGATATAACTAGATATTGTTGAGTGATATAGTCGAGATAGTAAATAAATAAAATATGAAAAATAAACAAACATCTCGCTCTGAATATGGCCATAGTTCCCGACACGGCTTAACACACACACACACACACGCGCGTACGCACACACGCGCACGCACGCACCCCCAGTTCACTCACTGTTGCTAGATATTGTAAAACCACAACAAACAAGCAGAAGTATGGGATCGGAACCCGTGGGTTGGAACCCTGTTCGAGTCAAATCAATGAATTAAAAATTGATACTTGTCGCTTCCTAGCCAGGCACTCTGCATTATTATGATAGGGGAAGGACTGGTTGGCTCAGTGTCGGGATAATGTGACTGAGTGGGGTATCAGGTCATGGTGCTGACGGCCTGGCCTCCCAGTGGGGCAGCACTATTAAGTCGCCAAGAGCGCGAACTGTCACAAGTCACCCGTCCTGATATGACCTTATATGTTGCTAGGACGTAAAACAACAACAAACAAAAAACAAGCAGAAGTACTTTTCTGACTTTAAAAAGATGATTTAAACAAAAATAAAAATGTGGTGTGTGTGCTCGCTATAGGATGCCACGCCCATCTCCCTGGGGCAGGAGTTCAGTGCCTACGTACAGCAGATGTCGAACGGCATAGACCGGGTCAAGGCCACCCTGCCGCGCGTCTACGAACTTGCTGCAGGTATAAACTAGATCACGGTTCCGACTGCGCATGCGCTGAAAACGGCGTTGGGAGCAAAGCAAATGCGTACGGCCATTGAGTTTGCCTATACGCGCAGTGAAAAACGTCAGTTTTATTAAAAATTAATAGAAATCCAAAACCCTAACCATATCAATTTAATACAATCTTTTTGATAAACATGTTTTCTATATGTGTTTCAAGCGGTTTGTCTCTAGGTGGTGTGGTTTTATCAATATTTTACTTTTTCTGTATGGAGATTGCTCACTGCCATTGACAATGCATTGAGTACTCTGGCTATGGCTCTAACACTAGTCTGAATGCCTAGATCTTTCTAAATCTAAATGCACATGGCATAAGATCTGCTGATTATATTGATGTAAATGCAATGCTGGATAAAAGATTAATATCTTAATTTATTATATATATTTTTTTAGCTGGTATTCTATGTTTCAAACAAGAGCTGAGATAATCTGAAACTAGCACATTTCATAGCTGCATCCAGTGTATTAGCATGTGCCATGTGCTTTTGGGGGGTATGTTTTGCTCTGATGCATCCCACAATGCACCGCGACGCTGGAACCGTGATGTAGTCTATTGTCGGTGCCATTTGGGGTTCACAGTGTTTCGTAATGTATGCCCATTTGGGGTTTACAGTGTTTCATAATATAATTCGCCCAGATACGATGGCCGAATGAGTTGAGCGTCCACCTCCCGTTCTGGTAGGTCGTGGGATTCGAACTCGCGGGTTCGAACCTTGGCCGAGTCAAACCAATGACTTAAAAGTGTATACTTGTCGCTACCTACGCTGGCACTCTGCATTATTAGGATAGGGCAAGGAGCAGTGGAATGAGGAAGACCAATTATCCACGATTTAAATTTGCCCTGCTTAATCAACTAATGTACCCCAAAAAATAATTTTAAAATGCCCATTTGGAATTAATCAGTATTTCATTCAATTATCCGTGTAAAATACACACACATGTAAAGTTTTAAGCCATCTCAAGAGGATGGGGAGGATTTAGGTGATCAATGTGTGCCTGATCTTGTGTTTTTAGCCCATTTAATAAATAGCCGCATATAGTGCACATTTTTACAGCTTGAAGCCATTAATAAAATTCTGGCGGGGTGGGGGCTAGGAGGGAGGTTAATATGGGTCTTGTGCTTCTAACCCATATCTGGATACATGGATAACAGACTACACCCACCACCGCACCCACTAATCCACCACCTTGACAACTCGATGATAACACATTAATGTCAATGGGCTATGGACAACAATGGACAACCGATGATACCTGGCTTGTTTAAAGTTGCATAGTCCGATGAAAACATCAAATTTTCCAAACCAAAACACTTATCTAGATTTGATTCTACACATTCAACTTAGAGACTGGTGCTTATTAAGCCTTTGTTGCTGCATAGAAGGGTATAATACGTCAATCATTAGAAACTGTTACTACTGAAGTCTACGGTGTCAGAGTTTTGGAGTGCTTGCCAAAATTATTTTGGCATGTTTTGACATCAAATATCTCCAAACTTAGCCATTTAAAATCAAAGTTACTTCGAAATAAAGTAAAGTTGATTATAAGGATTAGTATAATATATTTAGTATAAATAGCAAAAACTCAAAAGCATCGGACTACGCAACTTTAATCTCATCCGATATTATCTGATGGAATTCCCTACGAGCTCGGAATGCATCGCACACTGCACTTTTGATTTTGGGTGTTTTTATTTCATAATAGTAGCAACCTGTGCTTATTTGATTTAACTTATGTATAATAATTTGGTTACTTGTGGGGGGTTGATCTAAGCGAAATTATTTGAATGGTAATATAGTATCTATTCCTATTCAGCAAGTATGTAATTTTGTTAACTGTTGGCGAAGGGTAAAAGCGTATGATGATATTTAGACTGACACATAATTAAAGATATCCAGTAATGTTCCTGTTCGGAAGATGGGTCTCGATGAAGACCAACTCCGCTGTTAATAAATGAATAAATAAATAAATTCGATACTGCATCAAGTTATGAGTTGAGGGTACAACCACATCGTGTTTTCATATTACCCAGGTGGCACTGCAGTCGGAACTGGGTTAAACACCCGCATAGGGTTTGCTGAGAAGGTGGCTGCCAAGATTTCTGCTCTCACTGGTAGGTATTCGTGTTGTAATAATGCCGGTGTCGCAGTTTGAGCGCCCTGCCAGTTTGAGCGCCCTGCCAGTGGTTGTATACTTCTTTTGTCAAATAGATTTAAAAGCTTTCATTGGATCGATTAAAAATATCTTAATGCACAATTGAAGAGGAAGATCTGAAGTATTTAATGTAACCTAAGAGCAATTTACTCTGGAAGTATTAAAAACAGATAATAGTGAAAGTTGGGATATTCTGAGTTTCAGTGCCAGTGTTAGCCTTACCAGATCATGGCCTCAAAAACTATTTTCGCAAAATAAATTCAAGAACTTCCAATTGGCTGATAAAAAAAAAGCTGAATGTGAAATTGTAGAGAAAGATCTGAACTATTTAATAGAAACACGAAAAATTTGCTTTCAAAGCACCAAAAATCACAAATTACTGCGATAGTTGGGGTGGTTTTAATGTTGTCTCTACCCGCGCATGCGCAGAAGCAACAGAAGGGCGCTCAAACTGGCCGGGCGCTCAAACTCCGACACCGGCTCTTAACCCTAGTGAACAAGCACACATTTAGACTGGCTCATTAAAGTTAGTGGAAGCTTAATTATTGCACATGATACTTTGATATTCGGGTGCCTTCTGCTCAGCCGAATGGCACCTGTACCGTATGTTTGTTGGAGTTTTACGTCTTGGCAACATCTGAGGTCATATCAGGACGGGTGTACCGTATATGGTCACCATGTATAATTTCATGGCAAATAGCAAAATGGCTCTGGACATGTACAATGAAAATTGGACGTCAAGATTGTACGTACCTGTTGGCATCGTAATGATCCTGGTGTGTGGCTTAATTTTAAATGGCCATTGGTACTCGGCCCATCTATTACGTATGCCTACTGGTACTACTTGGTAAAATCGTGTTTTTAGATTGGTGAGTGACAGTAAATGGCGTTAACTGTTATAGTGTTATGCAGGCATGTGATTTCCGGATTTTGTCTGGCCACCGTAACCGGAATTCCGCTTTGTTGTTAAATTCCGTTTTTTCTCTGAAATACACTATTTGCATCCCTCTCGTGACTCAATGGGATGCTGTGTGTCCCCACGATAACCTAAAAAAATATATCAGTTTTTTTTTCCTGCACCCAATCAGATGCCTGGTTATGAGAGTAGCATCAGTTTAAAACGAGCCGCCAACCATGCTGGCTATTCTGGTGCTATTTCACAGCAATTTTGACTGCAGAAACAGCTTTTCTGGCTATGCCTAAAGCGCAACATATAAAGACTTCATAGCAGTTGAGCACATCCTGTAATTGTTTTGTTGTTAATAAGCATGAACAAATGTTGTGGTTTACCTTTATTTCATGTGTTATTATATGGAAATGTGTTATGTGCGCAATATGTCACGATTCATACAATATTTTTCAATGGGTCAAAAAGATTACTCTTTCCCATTTTCAAATGTTGGCAGCCATGCAAAATATACAAATGTAATATTTGTGATTATAATATGACGTCTCTTCTGATGAATGCAACATGTATATATTTAAATATATATACATTTACAGGGTCCATATGGTGCCTGGGAAGTCTTGAAGTATTGAACTTCATTTTCCCCATTTCAAGGCCTTGAATTTAACCTATTTTGGGTAATTGGTCTTGAAAGGCCTTGAATTCCATTAAACTGTCCCCACTGATCTAAATTAGTTTGAAATCACCATTTTCCATTGTTTTCTTTCCTGAAATCCAAATGAAAATAGTCTTGAATTCCTATCAAAAACAGCCTTGAAATAGCCTTGAATTCCATATCTTCACATATGTATGGACCATGTGTTTGTTTGTTTATACATACATATATACAAGCAAGCATGCATACATATATACAAGCACGCATGCATACATACATACATACTAACATACATACTGACATACATACATACATACTGACACACACACAACTGGTTATTCCATTCACCCACAGGACTGCCTTTTGTGACTGCCCCTAACAAGTTTGAGGCCCTGGCGTGTCACGATGCGCTAGTGGAGGTTAGCGGAGCACTCAACGTGGTGGCATGCAGCCTCATGAAGATAGCCAATGATCTGCGCTTCCTGGCTTCTGGACCTCGCTCCGGACTTGGTGAACTTGTGTTGCCGGAGAACGAACCGGGCAGCAGCATCATGCCCGGTAAGGTGCAAGTTGTGTGGTTATCTGTTGCATACTCTTTTATTAATTTTTGTGTGTGTGTACATTAGTTGATTAAGCAGGGACAATTTCAGTCGTGGACAATTGGTCTTCCACATTCCACTGCTTCTTGCCCTATCTTAGTAATGCCAAATGCCAGGCTAGGTTGCGACAAGTATAAATATTTACCTCATTGGTTTGACTCGGCCAGGGTTCGACTCCCACGACCTACCAAAAAGGGAGGCAGATGCTCACTCATTTGGCCATCCTGTCTGGTTTATGAGTCTGGCACTTGGTATTTCTAGGGTCGAACGAGTACCATTTGACCCATACCTTCAAATATTACTCAGGTGTAAACCACCAATTAGCCAATACTATATATATGCAGTAGCCTTCTTTTTTCCCCCTCACCACAGCATACTTCTATCTTTAAAGGCATATATCTCCCTGCTTTCTCCCCAACCCATACTTATATTGTTGTGGGCATATTTCCCTGCTTCCTTCCATCCCCGGCATACTCGTATTGTAGTTGGCATATTTCCCTGCTTCCTTCCACCGCACCCCCTGCTATACTTGTATTGTAGTGGGCATATTTCCCTGCTTCTTACTTCATCTTCCGAACACCAGAAGTTAAGTATCCTGGGAGAGGTCAAGCTCGCGCAGGTTGGAAGTAGCCTCAGTTTGAAACTCGGCAGCGAAGTGGCAACAGCGACTTGGAGGAGGCTACAAAAGGTAAGTCAAATAGGAGGATTTTGGACTAAATTACGAGACAAATTGATTGAAGATTGTAGTGGAAACAATCATGGTGTTTTACTGTGCCTGTAAGAAGTTGTGAGGCAGTATTATTGTGCTAAATGCCTCGTTACGATGTCGTTTCAGAACGATCAGTAAGACTGCAAGATTTGTGCATGTACACCATCTCAGCCGTTCGAATACAAGCTTCAAAGCTGATATTGACGGAGTGGTCGCATTACTGACTAAACTTGGTTGAAAATACAACCAAAAATGGCAAAGATTATGTCTACTGAAGACCAGCCACCGATATCGTTACAATGTTTAAGCGAATCGGACAGTGAAATGGCAGAACCGTTCAGGCTAGCCAAAGCAAAGCCATGAAAAAAGATGGCAGCCGATACGAAAGCAAAGACGAGCGCAAAGCACACCGATGTAGGTCAAGCTAGCACGGCGAATAATGGGACTGTATCATCCGAAACAGTGGCGATACCCGATATGCTTGATTTCAAGAAGATGTATGAGGAAATGCTGGTGTTGAGAGAAGAAGCTAAGTTGTTTCAACTAGAATCAGAACAGTTACGTGATAACGTTCGAGATGAGATGTGGTACGAATGCGAGAACTTTCTGGGTCAAAATGGCGGCCGTGACACATGTGGGTCATGATGGAAGCGCCGATTATGAACCAGAGGAAGATGATCAGATTCCCATTACTGGGAAGAGGAGGAAAATGACTCAATAACCTCAATGAATATGGCAGAACAGTTGTTGGCGATAAGATCGGGCTTAGTGAAGTTGGGTTCGGTGACGACAGGAGCCGGTGACGGGTATGAGAAAAACTTCGCCGTTTGAGAGTTTTAGGATGCCGCCACAACCAAAGCCTATGCCAGCTGAGCAGCCACAAGCTACGACAACACAGAGTGTTAGCAGTACAGGAACTATGACTCAGCGTACGGTACAAAAAATAAGGCGAGCGTTTAAATTAGATACAAATTTACATCAAGGCTCACTTCTGATGGAGCTCCAGGAGACGTATAAGAAGGCTAAGAAACCCGTAACTCCACGCATCACTATAAGCGGGATTTCTCTACTCTACAGGGGTTGGCTGATGTGCGCCTGGCAAGAGTCCAGATCCTAAATGAAGAAATCCGGTTCGCCAAGAGTCGGAAAGAGGGGGAAAATGCGCTCTTGACTGCATCTAAAGGCATAGTGGGAGTGCTTACTGCAATAGCACCCACTATGGACTTAATTCTACAAAGAGGATCGGCCGACCCAAAGTTGGATGCACAGGACGTCCATGTGCTCAATGCCATAAAGTTAGTGGTGGCAACACACGCACAGATGAAACTGGATCAAAAACTGAGCGTGCAAAAAGTAGTACATTCCAGACTTGGAAAAGAACTAATCAATGACAAGCGGGACATGTATGGAGATCTCCCAGAGCCGACAGAATATTTGCTGGGCGACAACTTGGCAGAGAGAGAAACAAGTAACTCCTGAAGTCAGTGAGGGGGTCTGACAACTGTATGAATACAAATCACTGTACAGAGGAAAACGTAAGAACAGTTTCGAATATCCAGCTGGAGGGGCAGAGCACAGCCGCCTGAGAAAAGATTTGTAGGATGGCAGAGGACTACGCGCAGTACGGCAAGGTGGCGTCGATCCTGAGAGGGGGGCATGGTCAAGGGGCCCCGAACAGGGGTTTTCAGAAGTGAGGCACCCTGACCAGGTGTCTGTCTCCACAACCTTAAGTGATGGTAAGAAATCTTTAAAAATGTTTAAAGCAGGCAACATAATAAATCATTTTAGTAACTGGTCAAACCTAACTAGTGATAAATGGATATTAAATTGTGTAGTAGGACTAACTACACCATTCGCGCAAACCCCAATACAAACAAGAGAACTGTTTTCTTTTAGGATGGATAGCACGGAAAGAAACTTTGTAATTCAGGAGGTCGCTGAATTAATAAATAAGGGGGTACTGTTGGGGGTGAATCCAGTACAGGATCAATGGATTTCGAATATTTTTCTGAGACCGAAACAAAATGAAAAATTGTGCATGATACTTCACTTAACAGAATAAAATATTACAAGCATTTTAAAATGTTTAATTTAATTTAAAAACTGCATTAGATTTGTTAAATGTAGATACATGGATGGCGAGTGCAGATATAACATGCATATTATTCATTAAATATAAAGAAGCAACAACGCAAATACCTGAGATTTCAGTTAGGTAAACGTTTACTCGAGTACCAGGTCCTGCCAAATGGGCTGGTGCCGGGACCTCGCATTTTTACAAAATTGCTAAAGCTCATCTACTCGGAGATGGGAGTAAGGGGACATATCTACTTGGACGATAGTTTTGTCACAGGATGTACTTATGAAGGTTGTTTACTAGCAATAACTGAGCTGGTAGATATGTTTGAAACATTAGGGTTCACAGTTAACTGAGAGAAATATGTCTTGAAACCTACTCGGTGTCTAAAATTCTTGGGGTTTGATATAAACTCAGCAGAAACACTAACAAAAGAAAAAGTGGGGAAACTTTCATTTACAGTAGAAGAAATTTTAGAAGAAAATTTACCGAACATTTGACAGGTGGCTGGAATAGTAGGCCTTATGGTGGCGTACTCGCCAGGAGTAGATTACTCTGGAGCACACTTTAAGCAGTTAGAAAGAGATAAAAATTAAAGCGTTAAAAAGGAGCAAATGAGAATTTGATGAGGAAATGTAGATTTCTGAGGAAGGAAAGTCAGATATTGACTGGTGGTTAAAACATCTAAGGAGATCTAGAAAAATAAAAAAGGGAGGAACCCGACATAGAATTATTAAAGGATGCCTCCCACATGGGATGGGGGGCACATACAGAGTCAACTCAGACAGGAGGAGGTTGGCATCCAGATGAGATGGCACATATAAATGTATTAGAACTTAAAGCTATTTATTTCAGCCTAAAAAGCTTATGTAGAATAGGAAATAAACATATTAGGATAAGAACAGACAATGCAACAGCCCTTGCTTATGTAAAAGATGTTGCTAGGACATAAAACAACAAACAAACTTATGTAAAAAACATGGGGGGGGGGCACAAAATTCTGAGGATTGCTTAATAGAAGCAGTAAAGATGTGGGAATGGCCAGAACGATATAAAAATTGGTTAATGATTACACATATACCAGGTGTATATATACGTTCTAGAAGGTTCATGGACCATTTGGAATGGAAATTAAATGAAAATATTTATTAATGTATTATGTGAAAATTGGGGAACACCCACTATAGACATGTTCGCATCTAGACTAAATGCCCAATTACCTATATATGTGAGCTGGGAACCAGAACCCAAAAACTGGAAAACAGACGCTTTCTCATTTGACTGGGGAAATAATTTTATTTATTGCTTCCCATCATTCAGCCTCATCCCCAGGGTAGTAAGAAAACTACAGAAGGCAGGACGAGGTGATTGTAGTCGCCCCATATTGTCTAGCCTAGCCGTGCATCCACTACTACAAGAAGAGTGTAGAACAGCAGCGATTCCCAAGGAAGGAGGGAAACCTCTTTGGGACAGGGCACCTACAAGGAGAAAGGTCAGACGAGGGACTAAGCAATATAAGATTAACGGGGTACCTCTTTTGCAAACGTCTGATGAGAAAACGGTCGGTGAACACTACTTGGTAAACTGGCTATGTAAGAGCTGTCATGAACAGCGACCGCCACAACCCAGATACAACAGTTTCTGGAGTGTGGAAGTGGTGTTAAATTGGATTCTTAAACTCCAACGTAATTCACAGTTAAGCTTAAAAATGTTATCATATAAACTGGTTATTTTGTTGTTACTAGTTTCGTCATAAAGGGGTCAGACGAGTTAAAGTCTGGCAGTGGACAGAATGAGAGTTGTAAATGACTCTAGTGTTTAAAATGAAAAAGCTTCTAAAGCATAAACAATTAGGTCAACCGCTTGACGCCGTGAACACTGACAGGAGAATTTGCATTGTGAAAACAATAAAACCTAGCAGCAATAGACACCACTAGGTACAAGGGACATAGCACCACAGGTGCATCAGCGGCATCGGCGAAAGCCGTGGGGGCAAATCTTAATACAATAGGATTGCTAAGTTCTACCATAAATTGATTGATGACCCTGGTGAGGTACAACGGACAATTCTAAACAGAACATTGGTTAGACATTAAGTAAAACTTGGGTGTCTATAGGTATGTACTCATGAGCTTGTTATAGATATGAAAAGGCATATATATATAGATATATATAAATATATATATATGAACCAATAAAGCTAGCAGAAGGCTATGCAACAAGTGGAAATGTAAACAAATGATAATTGAAAAATAGAAATTCATCTCGACGTTCTGTAGGCTAACTTAGCCTTACTACTTTGCAAAGCAGTCTTTGTCGCATCGCGACCGACAGCATGATGATGATGACTACTTTGTCTTACTCCTACTGGATGTCTTTGATATTGGCGAATTCAAGGGTAACCATAACTGGCCTGCTGAGTCAACCGCATAATAAACGTCACTAAAATTCCCCGTTTGTTTATGTAGCCATGGTGTAACCAGTTTCCCTACCCTAACTGGATGCCTCCCGATAGAAACGTAGTCTCCTGTCAGCATCTCACCAGCTCTTAAAGCCAGTTTTCCTCTGCATCTCGGACCAACAAAGCTAATTTCACCCACCCACAAACGATTAACAAATGTTAATAAAGTCACAAGACTAAGTGGTTTGGAAAAGTTATAATGGTTACTGAGAAAGAAATATGTATTCATTAAAAGATGAATAAAAAGCCCAGTTGGGATGAGTTAAAATAAATTTTTGAGAAATGAAAGAGTTCTATTTAAAGAAAATATTTGATAACATGTTTCAAAACAGGGGACAAATGCCTAGTTATAAAAACTGGACAATGTTACTAAACGTGTGAAAGCGCAGTAATTATAATATTACAGAATGCTGACGGCGTAAACACCGGCAAGACAAAAAAGATGAGAACCGCAAGAGAAGGAAAGGAAGAAAGTAGAGGGGGGGGGGAAAGAGTTTAAAAAAGAAGGTCGGTACACAAAAAACCATGCTTCAAAGACTCTCCCCGGATACTTAACTTCCGGTGTTCAGAAGATGAAGTAAGAATATGATAGTTATACTGGACTTACCTGTAAGTTGACATATTACTAGGATTCTTACGAATCTATGACTATGAAGGTAAGGATAAGGGGCCCACCCTCCCACACCTATAAAGAAGGAGAAAAATGGGCGACCCGAGAACTCGAGTATAAAGGAATAAATTAGGGGTTAGTCATTAAATTATGGGAATAGTTAGGGAGATAGGGTTACTGATCCTGGTTTTAGGTTTTTTGCTTCCCTCCCAACTACAAATACTGAGGCTACTTCCGGCCTGTACGAGCTTGACCTCTCTCCTGATCCATACCTTCGTATTCGTAGATTCGTAAGAATCCTAGTAATACGTTAACTTACAGGTAAGTCTAGTATAACTATCATATTCCCTTCACACTCCGGCATACTGATATTGTAGTGGGCATTTTTCCCTGCTTCCTTCCACCCCACACTGCCGCCATACTTGTATTGTAGTGGGCATATTTCCCTGCTTCTTTCCACACTCTGGCATACTCGTATTGTAGTTGCCATATTTACCTGCTTTCCCCCCCCACCGGCATACTTAATATTGTTGTGGGTATATTTCCCTTTTTCTTTTCTCCTCCACCATCCATGTAATGATGCCCTATGACCTCTTCTTTGCAGGCAAAGTGAACCCGACACAGTGTGAGGCTGTGACGATGGTGGCTGCTCAGGTGATGGGCAACAATGTAGCAGTGACCGTGGGTGGCTGCACCGGGCACTTTGAGTTGAACGCTTTCAAGCCGTTGATTCTTCGCAATGTACTGCAGTCCATCCGCCTCATTGCTGACGCATGTGTGTCCTTCACCAAGAACTGTGTGGTGGGCATCGAGGCCAACCGCGAGCGCATCGACAAGCTCATGAACGAGTCGCTCATGCTGGTCACAGCGCTCAGTGAGCACATTGGTTATGACAAGGCTGCCAAGATCGCTAAGAATGCTCACCGCAAGGGCACAACCTTGCGCGAGTCTGCGCTGGAGCTGAACTGGGTCACTGATGCGCAGTTCACCGAGTGGGTTCAGCCGAAGGACATGATTGGACCCAAATAGGGAGTCAGAACTGTTTAATCACTTGAGAATTTGATTACGCATATTGCTATGGTTAAAAGACTGCTGCTTAACAAAATGACATGGCTGGCTTTGGTGACTAATTCAATTAAAGTTATATAATCCGATGATTTTGAGTTATCACAATTTTTTAAATAGGTAAAATCACCATACATTTAGTTTGAAGTAACTGATTATAAACGGCCAACTTTTGAGGTGTTATAGGTGAAGACATGTAAAATGACTATCGGTGTGCACACCAAAATGCTTGATTGGTTCTATTAAATTTCCTTCTATGCAGTAATATGAACAAGAGCTGTGGACTTAGGCGAACAAAGGTGGCGGCTGGAATGGGGAGCATGGATTTATCAATGCCACTGAAAGATATGTAAGACCACAAATAAAACCAAGGAGTGGACAACTGTAAAGTAACATAAAGTTCTAATCTCAAAACTATTAATGTAGCAGGAACAAACTTGTTGCGCAATGACCATTACAAGGGAAGACAGTAGGACACAATATTTTGACGCTACTTAATATATATGTGATTTATTTTTATTCGCAGTTTTAAAATATTAATAAGTTGCATAATCTGAAGATTTTGACTTTCTGTGTTGTATTAGGATAATTCTAATCTACTTTGAGGTAAGGTATTTTAAAGGGTTGGCTTCGGAGATAATTAAAGTTGCATGGTCCGATGAAATATATATTTTCCAAAACCAAAGCACTTACCTACATTTAATTCTATATATCTAACTTAGTGAGGGGTACATTAACTAATGATTTGGGACAGTATATACAGAATAATCAGTTAAGTTACTACCTTATTCATCCCTATGGACATCTATCTACTAGACAGGGAGGCTGTTAACCAATTAGGTCCATCTCATGACCTGAATAGTATTTCCCTCATTCCCAATACCATGTATGGCTTTAGTCAGGTTCCAGGACATATTGGAAGTTTGATGGCACCCCACCCAACCACCCACAGCTGGGTCAATTGCTTCCTCACTCCCCCACACACACACTCTCTGATACAATCCCTTCCACACACCCATGCCTGGCAATTACCCCTCCCCCCAACTCCTCAATCCCCACCATCACCCACAGTGGATAGTTCTGGGAGTGTGCTAATTGGATACACCACATAGTCAACGCCCCCCCCCCCCCCACCAACACACATACACAATCACTGGGCACAGTGTGTGTGAGGGAACAGGGGGTAGGGGGTGGTGGGCAGATGACACTAGGTGGATGAACCTGACTTGGCCAGTAGAAAATGATAGTGGACCAGACTACCTACACATTACTAGGTAAACTCACTTACATGACCATCGTGAGATGGCAATCTGGGGCATAGCTACAGAACTGTTGGCAAGCTTGCCGAAATTATATTGTGTTCTTTCAGTTCAAATTACTCCAAATCTAGCCACTTTTCATAAAAGTTACTCCGGAATATTAAATAGCAGGTTATAATGGTCAACCTAATATATGTATCTCAAAAAGGAGGCAAACATTTGAAAGCCATCAGACTGCAACTCTAAGGTGAAAATATGCCATGTCAAAATGCTGGACACCATTGGCTTCAGCATGACAGGTTCTATTAAATTGACTCAATATTCCTTCTATGCAGGAATAAATGCTTAATGAGTGCATCGCTATCTAAGTTGGATACATAAGATCAAATCTGTTTGGGTTTTGAAAAAACACACTTGCATCGGACTATACAGCTTTAATCATCTACAAAATTGTTAATTCGCTCAGATCCGTTGATGGCCTAGGTAGGGTGGCGCGGGAATTGGTCAACAATCTACAGCTTGGAATTTCTGTTTCCGCAATCCAAGTTCATGTGATTTTCCAGGAATGTTTGGATAAATACAGTATTACGGTGTTGATAGTGATAATTAATTTTGGTTACATACTATATTTCTTATTATTTATTATTTAATATTTACAAGACATAATGGTTGGATCAGCTTTGTCTCCGACTAGTCTAACGATGAAGGACCCACTGTTTACATTTTATTTTAAAATTTTGATCAGGACATTAGTTACGGGACTTATGCTTACGATTCAATGATCTAGGAGTCCCTCCTGACTCAGAAGCAAAAATAATGTTGCACCCACCTGATATCTATTCCGGAAGTTTCTTTCATTTTATTTCTGGATATATATCCAATTGGTCATGTGCTATAAGCATCAACACAGCATCACTGACGCTATGTTGACCACTGGAAAATCGATACTCTTAAAAAGATTGTGATACAGGGAGACCCTAGTATCCTTTTAACATTGCAATTCCCTTAAGCAATGGAGAAATGTTTTGATTCACAATCAAATTTGCAGCTCTTCTCATTTAAATCTAGACCAAAATCCAACATAGAAAATAGCCAACCATGTCGCCAGAAATATAGTACAAAGACTTGCATACAATGCTCATCATGTTACAAAGTAGCAGTCAACCAGAACTTAGTTTAAAGGATTTTGTACAATGATTGCCATCTATTTTCTATACTTGTCAGAAACAGGCATAAATAATGTAAACCAGAATAAAATGGAAAAAACATGACCATCAAAGTGTGGTGTTGTGATTTTTTCGTCTTTTAAAAAAAAATCTAGCAAACTAGATCTTCCAGGAAGTGTAAAATATATATTTTAAACATAAATATATATATTTAATGAGCGTGTGTACTCCTTATTGGGAACGGGACGTAGCTCAGGTGGTAAAGTGTCCACCTGTGAAGGTGTCCGTCATCCTATCGATCCTACTCAGTGGACCCATTTGCAGTTTGGGCTATTTTCCGTTCAAACCAGTGCTCCACAACTGGTTCATCAAGTCTGTGGTATGTGCTATCCTGTCTGTGGGAAAGTGCATATAAAAGACCCCTTGCTGCTTATTGGAAAGAGTAGCCTCTGTGGTGGAAGCAGGTTTCCTCCAAAGAAATGTCAGAATATCATATTTTTTACGTACAATAGCCGATGATAAAAATCAATGTGCTCTACAGGCGTCGTTAAATAAAACAAGCTTCACTTCTTATTGCACAATGACAATTAGATAGCGGTACCTGTCCTCATGACCTTACATGTTGCTAGGACATAAAACAAACAAACTTGCCCAAGTCACCACTGAGCTGGTAATGGTGAGACAGGCTTCACAGCCATCAGTGCTCCTCTTCCACTGTGATCAATGATTGATTGATTGGTGGTTGCTTTACGCCGTGTCGGCAGGCTAGGCCATATGTTTGTTTTTGTTCAAACCATCGCTTTTACATGTAAAAGCACACAATCAATTTTGTGTCAATGAACACCCATGAATTCCGCAATGTCAATGAACACCCATGAAACCCTTCCAAAATTGGCAATTAGCGCTATGCTATGCAAGGATGGTTGGCTCTCTGGATATTGAGTCATAGTTCCAACAGCATTGCATCCCAGTAGGGACTCGCTGTAAACTCACCTGGCGTCCAGCGTTTTTAGAATCAGGCACCGACTGGTTTGCTCAGTATAATCAGCATGACTCAGTGACATATCGGTACCGGTCTGGATAGTACCTTAGCTCTTTCAAAACCAAATCTACCTTGATTTATGTCCTGATATGACCTTATATGTTGCCATGACGTAAACGTGAGCAGTGACAGTTGGCTCACAGTGTAGAGGCGTTGAGGAGAGAATGCCCACTCCACAGTAAATAACATGGAAGTTAAGGTGGTTAGAGAGAAACATTAAGGGGCTGTCGTTATTTATATCTAAATTATATTGTACATTTTCTTTTATTACAGGGTTGCATTTTCATGATAGATACGCTATGCTTCCTTTTAAATGATTTATCCAAGCTTTTATACGGATAATTGCACTTAAATGGTGAGCTATGAAATATAACTAAGTTGCAATACTTTGATTCAACATACCGAATAGGAATTTAATATGTATATAAATATAGGCAATTTAAGGTTTTGTACGCTTGTCATTTTTCTTGAATGTACGTCATGTAGATAAAAGTATGTAGTGACTGATATGAAACCGGACAGCACCCAATATTAATAACAGAAAACAAATAGGTTTGGCACACTTTTTATATTATTTTCACTCTGCAGTAAACCATTTGTTTCAACTGCATCAATTTTTTTTTTTCAAAATGTACCTTGGAAATATGACAAGTCCTTTTCAAAAGGTGATGTAAAACTAGATACGGCTATGGAATACACTTTGGTTTATATATTATTTTGGTGTACAAATAGAACTGTGAAATGGAATGTGTCAGCCTTCAAAACATTTCATAAGTCCCTCATTACACGGTGGTGTAAAGGTCAGTTAATTAATAAAATACCATGCTTTTGTTAATTATATTTTCCCCTTAAACCCCTATGACCATGCCAAAAAGATGTATAATGGTTTCGCAATATACAGATTTATATGAATATTCAAATATATACAGCTTCAATTCGTTTAAACCTAGTAACATAGCTTCCCTTTTCACTTCTAGACTACCTCAAACAAAGAGGGGATTCACAATAATAGGTTAATTCAGTGAACACATCCCTGGCACCTTGCAAGCATCACTTTACTTCACCACAATTCTAAATCAAAATCAATTCAAACTACAAACATAATTCGGAGAGTCTGGAAAAAGGGGGTATAATATTTGTTACCTGGTTCACGATGGCAGTCATAACAGTGAAATGCTGCCTGTTTGCAACGGTTCAACGCATTTCTACACCTGGCTAGACGCCACACGCCACACGTGGTAACAAACCGGAACATTGTTAATACAAATTGAGTGCATATCAATAATTGAAAACAAATGCACTACCCAATGACTTTACAATTCCAACTACCATCTTACTAGAACAGAGCTCCGATAAGAATCCCAGTAGTATTGGTGCAGTAGTTGGTGTGCTTTATATTTCCCCTTCAGACACCCGCATTAATCACCAGCTTCACACATCACTTTTTATGCACCATTTATCAGATACTGTGAGCACAAGCAAACATGTGACATTAACGTCCGAACTGCACTTTGCTGGGTAGTGATCTATAGCCATGGATATAAAACAGGATAACATCCAAAGCTAGAAGTGTATACACAGCAATTACACCATGATTGCCACTCAACCATGTTCATTCACTTCATTGGAAAAGGAGAGAATGAAATGTAATAATACAAACTGCACATAGGGATATTTCCAATAATAATAATAAATGTATATCCTAGTCTTCACCACTCACCCAAATTGTTTAAATACAAATTCATGTATATTCTCACGTTTTTAAATACAAATTCATGTAGATTCTCACACTATCGAAATTAATAAACAATCATTGGGATTTCCGTCATGATCAATTCCATCACTCTAGTCATTATCATCAGAGTTATCCTGCACCTGTACCAAGATGGCCAATGCTACGGTGACGATCCAGAGAATTCTTCTGAACACCTCTGAGCAGTCTGTTAACATCCCGACAGCCATTGCTAGATGGTTACGGCTGGCATCCAGCCAGTGCCAGGCGCGGAGGGGGGGGGGGGGGGGGGGGGGGGGGGGGCGCGGCAGTATGTCTGTATTAGCCAATGAGATGCTGGTCTGCTGCGGTCTTGGTATGGTGGTTTTTTTTCTTCTATTCTTTCTTTTAACCACGAGTGTACTTGCCCCAGATGTGGAGCATGAAAACCGACGCGATGAAGAGCAGACTCATAACTAGGACGGGCACTGGACCTCTACAGAGAGAAAAGGCGGAAAACCCTCAACAATTATAAACTTTCCAAACTTTAATAATTAGGTGATGTTATGCTGTCATCAGCCATAGCCATATCCACGGCAAAAAGTGAGAATTAATTCTGTTAGTCTTGTTTTGTCTCTAGAAACTACCATTTGTAAAAATATAAAATGTTAAAAGATGGTAAAGTTTATGTTAAAAGACAGAGGTAAAAACAGTTATAAAACATGATACAACCCACTTGTCCTCTCAAATTTTAAAATATGTTCCTGTAAAGAGGTCCATGATATTTATATTAAAATATGGTTGGCATATGGTCATACAAATCCACCCAAATCAAGATACACGTGTCCAAGTGTCAGTAACACCCAATACATTCACATGAATCTAAATTCAGAGACACTTACACTTTGATACCGGGGGAATCCTCGGAGTAGAACCTCCACATACCAGCAGCGCCAGCTCCACCGCCACCACCAGCGACTGTCTTCTTGGCACCTCCAGCTGAAGAGCCAGTTTTCCTGGACACGAGAGCAATTATTGTGCAAGTTTTAAGGACCAGCTCTAAGACTCCGTACACTAACATGGTACTCACTTAACGTTGCATAGTCTGATGGTTTTTAGTTTCTGTCATTTGGTGAGATTAATATATTAGCCTGATTGCTATAATCTACATTACTTTACTTTGAATTAACTTTTATTTTAAATGGCTAACGTTTGAAATATTTGAAGTACAACCATGCAAAATTAATTTTGGCAAGCATGCCAAACTATAAAACTCTGACACCATAGGCTTCTGCAGTAACAGGCTTTATTTAAATTGCCCCGTATTCCCTTTAAAGTGGTGACAAATGTTTAATAGGTGCATCAGTATCTAAGTTAGATATGTAGATAGGTAATTGTTTTGGTTTAAAAATTTGATATTTTCCTCAGACTATGCAGCTTTAATTGTGGGGTTTAACAAAATATTTGTTAAACCATAAAATGCTTGCTTTCCATACCCTTAGAATGATGACAAATTTATGCTCATTAATGACCATCGCTAAACGAGCAATGGTAATATTAATGATATCGGCTTGATCCCCCAACCCACCATTACAAAATAGGCTATGACTTGTATTCTGAATGCAATAAAAACATTATTAACTATTTTTAGTCAATAACTTTATTACTAAAGCTAGCGAGCGCTATGTAATTATATAAACATGTATTTAGACTTAGGAAATTCTACTGAGTACGATCGTTAGCATGAATTATTCAACCTGAAATTTTGTTTTTTAATATTTTATTTATTTGAATTGAATATTTGAATTATATTCAACCATTCAATATTGTTGAATGATTTTGATCGGCATCCCTCTAGGGGATGATCTTGCCTGTGCATCAAATGAATTTCTACAAACTATCAAATGTATTTAAACAATTGAACAAATAACATCTAAGATAGGTTAGAAAATTACATGGCATGCATACAGATATAACTTTATAAGGATAATCAAGATGATGGATAATGCAGGGGTTCCCTAATATATAACAGAGATATATACAGATAGAAATACATTATTATTATGCATAATGGAGAAGTTGTATACAGTAAAACCTCTCAACCCGACCACCTCCACAGAGCGACCGCTTTATTTGGATCCCAAAAGATCGCCCATACAACACCATTGTAACGATAAAAAAACCTCCCTAAACTGACCACCTCCCCAAATGGACCATTTAAAGTCGATCCCATTATCGGTCGTTTTAGAGAGTTTTAACTGTATATCCGTTTTGTCCACAGTTACAATTTAATATAATGGTAACACATGGCCCCGATGGAGGTGACATGAAGTACCTCTGTCTGACCGTAGAACCTGCTCCCGATCTAGGAGATACAGCTTTAGAGGCAGAAGGGCCTCGCCCACTTCCCACTGATGTTGCGCTTGCGGCTCCCGGCTGAAAAGAAATTAATTCATAAGCTCAAAGTCTACTGAATTGAATTGGCCTTTGTTATGTTTAAGCTGCACTTGCTTAGTCTGATGGTTTTCTGTCTACAATATGCTTAAGAGGAATATATTAGGTTGATCGTTATAATCTATCTTACTAACAAAAGGAGATATTTCAAGTGGCGAAAATCACTTTTGGTATACACAACGAAATGCTGGACACCATAGGCTTTAGCAGTAACAGGAATTTATTAAACTAATTTAGTATTCTGGGATGAAAGTGCTCATAGAAGAAAAAAAAGCAGAAATCGACGGATAAAATACAATCATATTAATAATGACAGCGGACTGCCCTCTAACGGATTAGAGGAATGGAGCTAGGATAGTGCTCAGAGACCACATAGTTCTATCCCCACAACGATTCCCTGACTGTTATTGTGTTAAGCCTGTGAGAGATTTTCTGGGGTTTCTTTTCCGCAGAAATCGACCCCTACTCAACACACAGACACGGTTGAATATTTCAAATATCCGGCCCTCCCCACATCTTGTTGTATTTGATATTTTTAGCGAGAAATGCCATAGTATAGAATATTGGGGGTGGGGGTTTGTGGGGTTAAAAAAAACTACTCATCGCATATTACCAAAAACAGCAGAAAGCCATGAAACCGTAGATGTCCTTTATCCTTGGGTATTCCCTTCTAGGTAACAACGAATATTTAATAAGTGAACTATGCTCTAAGTATGATCTGTAGGATTAAATCTAAGTAAGCTCTTCCCGGTGGTATTTGTTTGATTAAGATGTAACAGATATAATGTATTTTAATGTTTTACTATATATATATCCCATGGATAAACATTGCCATTGTACTATTAATAGTATTATATATACTTACAATTTTGTTAACAGTTTTTGTCAGTATAATAGGGTACAAACATTATAGACCTATACAAGACAGAGAGTTTGTAAAAAAAATGACAAATATTTAGTGACAATGCTAAGATGTTGATTGCACATATGGTGCAAAACATGCTGACGGGTGTCATGATGAGTTGGCATGATAGTCACTATCATATTCATAGTGTGACACCGGCCGGTGTAAGTAAATTAGTAATGTACAATAATAATTCAAGAGTTTCTCAATTAGATTTACTGGAAGTGTAGCTTAATTACACACAAATCAGACATGTGATGCTACCATAAAGGGTTCTTAAACTATAGATATACGACGAGTAGTAGACAAGTAGTACTACTAATACTGCTAACTTCGTCTTCGGCACTGTCACTCACCGATGTCATTCACCGATTCACTCAGTCTCAGTTATTCGTATCGCTCGTAGACGTAGTAGTTGTCTTGTAGTAGAAGTACTAGTAGTGATGAGCAAGTATTTCTGTGCAGATATAGCTAATCGGTATAACCATACTCCACATATTTACTCTGTGGATCCACATGGTTGCATATATTGTGTATATTAAAATCCATCGAAAATAAATTGGCATTTAGATAGATACTTACCATTTTGATTGCTGTGTATGTTGGTGATGTGTGAGGTGGTCTTGGGACGTGTGTCGTGTCAACCGGAAACAGATGGCACGTCTAACAACGGTAGATATTTACGTTATCATAAAAGTAAAACGTGTGTCGTGACAGTCAGTTTCAGTTAACCCATATATAAAATAGCTAATTCAATTATAATAATTCCGTTGAATAGTATGCACAACCTATAAGTAGTCCGTGAAGAACTACGTAAATCAGAGGGCACAGGTCAAGCCGTGTGATATTCGTCATGCCACGACCTGACAGAACGTTATATACTAATATAGCCATGGCATTTCGCATGAAATGAGTTGTGTTAGTTTGAGGAAATTCATATCATTGAGTGATATTAGGAGTATTTCTCATAGGCATACCTGCAGTGGTTTCTGTTGTTACTCCCACAACACTCTCTCCAGGACAGTATATATATTCTTGAAATTGAATACATGAGACAGCATTTAGTGGAAAGATCACGGTCATACTCTTGAAGCGCACCAGGCACACACCAAGCAATTTGATTTATAGATTGAATACATGAGACAGCAGCAGCTAGTGGGGAGATCACGGTCATACTCTTGAAGCACACCAAGCACACATCAAGCAATTTGATTTATAGATAGTGTATATATACTGGTATATACCATTGTAGGGATCCGCGGGGCGCTTCCCTCCTGGGGTTAATTTATGAACGTGTCCGGTGTGGCGGTTTCAGCCGTGTACCTATACTCAAACTCAAGGCATTGTCAATGGTCTTAAGTCACTAACCTTATAAATTTAATATAATATTTTTGGTAAAGATGTTTTCTATATCTGTACCAAGCGATTTGTTTCTAGGTGGTGTGGTTTTAGAGATATTTCACTTTTCCTGGATTTTCTGTATGAAGATTGCTCACCACTATTGACAATGCCTTGAGGTTGACGGTATGCGCAGTGCAAAACATTAGTTTTAATCAAAATTAATAGAAATCAAGAACCCTAACCTTATAAATTTAATATAATCTTTTTGGTGAAGATGTTTTCTATATGTGTACCAAGCGATTTGTTAATAGGTGGTGTGCTTTTAGAGATATTTCACTTGTTCTGTATTTTCTGTATGAAAATTACTCACGACATTGACAATGCCTTGAGTTTGAGTATAGGTGCACGGGACACGGCTGAAACCGCCACACCGGCTCTCGCCTATGGTTCAGGTATTTACGCTAGCCGGCGCCACCATCGCCCGGCCAGATTCGATTAAGTATTATGCGCCCGCTACCCGCTAGTCGGCGAAACAATCGGCTATATAACCACAGCGCCCGGCCAGCCACTTGCTATCTGCCCGCACTTCGTCCACACCTCTCTCTATCTCCTCTCCGCTGGCCTTGCTCCTCCTTGATATGTCTAAAAAGAGTTCCAGGAGGGGGAGCCCGCTAGCATTTCACTTTCTACTCTTACTCTGTCTGTGTCTTTGGCTCGCCGGCTGGTCACCATAGAGCAAATAGACACGGTCCTTTGACTCAACTCTCCTCATTTCTCTTTCCTAGACTCTACCCTTTTTTTTTTCTCCCAGGAATACTCCTCACCCTGACCAGGGGAGTTGTGTGCTTGGGTGGGGTCCTTTACCTTTACATTTCTCTCGCTTTGTTCTCGTTGCTGGAACCACCGCTGGACCCATCTTTACCCGCCCTTCCTCAAAACCCTTGCTGCTGTCTGCTGGATACAAGTGCTATGCTACCGCCGGACCAGAGTGATTCTGGACCGCCGCAATGACTCGTTATTTAATCGTTGTAAAGACATCCCCCAGCTTCTACAACCATCCCACCAGAAGATTATTCTTCAACCAAAGATTGGGCCGATTTATCGGAGCCTCTCTATAATGTTGCAGTTCTGCAACCGGTAACCGTCGTAAGGTTACAAACAACTCAGAAGTCAAGTCAAGTGAGCCCGGCGTCACCCACTAACCACACCCTGGTCCAGGAGCTCTGTTTGCCCTGGACCACCCACCCTGCGATGGGGGCCTGAAGGACCAACGCGCCGCCCATGGCCCTGTTGCCAATGACACCGGATTTCGCTTTGCTCTCCGATCGAGGTACAGGACCTTGGGCCCCAAGAACGTATTACCACCTGCTGGGCCACTGCCGCACCACACCACCACTGCACAAGACACCACGAAGAACACCCCCTAAAGGTGGATGAAGAAAGAAGAAAAAACCACCATAAAACAACCACCAAAAATGGGCCGTTTTAACGGTGCCGTTTATCAATGCTGCAGTTCTGCAGCCAGTGACCGCTAGGTCACAACCCCCCCAATAAGTAAGTAAGCAGCCCGGCGCCACACTTGCTATTCGGACCACACTTCGTCCACACCTCTCTCTATCTCCTCTCTGCTGGCCTTGCTCCTCCTTGATATGTCTGAAAAGAGTTCCAGGAGGGGGAGCCTGCCAGCATTTGACTTTCTACTCTTACTCTGTCCGTGTCTTTGGCTCACTGGATTTGTTTGTTTGTTTGTTGTTGTTTTACATCCTAGCAACATCTAAGGTCATATCAGGATGGGTACCGACTTGTGACAGTGCGCACTTATGGCGACTTTATAGTGCTGTCCCACTGGGAAACCAGGCCGCCGGCACCATGACCTGGTATCCCACTCAGGCTCACTGGATGGTCGCCATAGAGCAAATAGACACAGTCCCTTGACTCAACTCTCATTTCTCTTTCCTAGACTCTACCCTTTTTTTCCCTCCCAGGCATACTTCTCCCCCTAACCAAGGGAGTTGTGTGCTTGGGTGGGGCCCTTTACCTTTAGGTTTCTCTCGCTTTGTTCTTGTTGCTGGAACCGCTGGACCCATCTTTACCTGCCCTTCCTCTGAAACCCTTGCGGCTGTCTGCTGGATACATGTCCTGTGATCCCGCTGGACCAGAGATTCTGGACCACCCCAATGACCTATCGTTTAATCGTTGTAAAGACATCCCCCAGCTTCTACAACTGTCCCACCAGAAGATTATTCTTCAACCAAAGATTGGGCCGATTTATCAGAGCCTCTCTATAATGTTGCAGTTCTGCAACCGGTAACCGTCGTATCTCTATCAGCCTGGCATCCACACTTGCTATCTGGGTGGCACTTCGTCCACACCTCTCTCTCTCCTCTCCGCTGGCCTTGCTCCTCCTTAATATGTCTGAAAAGAATTCCAGGAGGGGGAATCCACCAACATTTCACTTGCTACTCTTACTCTGTCTGTATCTTTGGCTCGCTGAATGGTTGCCATAGAGCAAATAGACACAGTCCTTTGACTCAACTCTCCTCATTTCTCTTTCCTAGACTCTACCCTTTATTTTTCTCCCAGGCATACTTCTCCCCCTGACCAAGGGAGTTGTGTGCTTGGGTGGGGCCCTTTACCTTTAGGTTTCTCTCACTTTGTTCTCGTAGCTGGAACCGCTGGACCCATCTTTACCCGTCCTTCTCGGAATCCCTTGCTGCTGTCTGCTGGATACAAGTGCTGTGCTCCCGCCGGACCATAGATTCTGGACCGCCCCAATGACTCATCATTTAATCGTTGTAAAGACATCCCCCAGCTTCTACAACCGTCCCACCAGAAGATTATTCTTCAACCAAAGATTGGGCCGCTTTATCGGAGCCTCTCTATAATGTTGCAGTTCTGCAACCGGTAACCATCGTAAGGTTACAAACAACCCAGGTTTACCCATTTTTATGAATTTTAATATAATTAGTTTAACATGTCTTATTTTTAATGGATAAGCTATATTAACAATATTATTTTAAAATTTAAACACTCCTTTTTTAAGGACTGAAAATGCATATCTATCAAATACTTCCCATTTACCACCTACAAGTTTCACCCAAGATTTAGCCCCACACAAATAACTTGTTATTGCCCCTTCTGTTTTAGTTGATCATTTAAATAAAAAGTATACAACATTACCGTTTTAAGCTTAGGGTATTTTGGATTATTATTATGTTTTTTTTACTAAACTTAAAATATTCTTAAAAATGAACCCTCTTATTTCTCCATGTCCCTTCCAACAAACCTACCTTGAAATAAATGCTTAGCTTCCTAACTAAAGCATAAGTGTGAGCTGTCAGGGAAAAAAACATAAAAGAAAGAATTTGAGTGAACAGCTTACAAAAACAAATCAAATACCTTATTATCATGAGGAGCACTTATTTTTTCTTATTTAAGTTCATTACAGAGGTCAATCGCTATTAATTTTGCTTTATTGTCAGAAAAACATCCTACTTAGTGCATGCTAGCACCAGCTTCTTCCCTGCCTTATGGACCACTTATACCTCGCAACACCTTTCGGCAGCAAACCTCCAGATATCATGAGCACATGCGCATAAAACTGGGTCCTTACCAGCACCAGTAGACAACACCTTTTGAGATGCTTCGTTATCAGTATTAATGATAATCACTAACTGCTCTGAGTGTTGAGGGGAAAGAGTTTTAAGTACTACAGCCAATGTAATTGCCTCTAATTGAACAATATAAAATTTATTTGCATTTACAAAATCTGGGGAATATAATTCCGAAAAATAATGCGTACTACTGAATGCTCCCCCTGCTAACAATGATGAGTCATGTGATATATGCGTAATAGACGTCCAGACACATGGGTAATATATGCTAATGAGATGCATGAGGTTCTAGACGGTGGGTGAGACAAAGGAGTACGTAAATGAGATGACGTCATGGAAAGTTTAGCCAGCGGTTCAGCGAGCCTTGGACGTGAATAAACCATTCAGTATCCAGAAGTCAAAGTGTTCAGACGTACTTTCACAAGTCACACTCAATAACCCACTTTTTCTTTGGATGGCCTTAATCAAATTAATCCATTACACCCTTCCACGAAGCGCAAAAACCAAGCTATATCCATAATTAAACCTTGACTAACTACTACTTTAAAAAAAAAGGGTAGCCCTTAAAAAATCTAGAATTCTATTCATAAACCTCATAGAATTAACCACACATTTAGAAATAAATTGTAACCTCCCCACTAGCCGTTGCACATTTTTTCGAGTCACTTTGCTCGCCACTTTCCATTTATTACACTTAGTTAAAATATCCAGCAATTTTTCTTTAGGGATCCTAACTTCCATATCCTGACTATCAATTTCATAACCTAACCATTTCATGTTCGTCTCTGGTGGTGTACATTTCATAATTGACAGATCCAAACCTAACATTTTTTTCAAGCTAAGAGCATACTTATACCCTTCTTGTGCCTTCTCTAGTGTATTTTCTACCTCTACAAAATCATCCAGATAGCATAAAGCAAAAAACCCTTTTTTTTCTTAAAAAGTATACTACTGCAGAAGTAGTTCTTGCACAAGCCATGTTAGACGTCCTAGAGCCAAAGGGAGGTGCTATGTCAAAATAATATTTCCCTCCCACTTTAATCCCAAACAGAGGTACACTCAACGGACATGTTGTTAATTGTCGATAAGCTCTTGTTAAATCTATAGACCGCACATAGCTGTTCTTACCTATCCTAGTAACTTCTCTAGCTAAATCTATTATTGATGGTAAATTATTCGTAAAAGTTTCCCCTTGATAAAAACCTTTCACAATACCTGAATTAACTCCCTTCCCTTCAGGAAAACTTAAATCTACTATAATCCTTCGTTCCTCGGTGTTCTTTTCTGGCCGGGTCATAATAACACTAATTTGAGCCCATGGGGGAAAAGGTGGCTTATTAAAAGGTCCCAGCAATGCTCCATAAGAGATTTCAGTATCTACATACTTATTAATCTAAAATAAATGTTTCTCATTACAACAATTATTCATTTCTGTTGGTGTTGGTGCTTTATCTCTAGTATAATTAGCTGGCCAGCCATATTCCAGAAAATTAACAAACTGTTTATTATGGTAATTAATTAATAGTTTAATCCTAACGGTACTGAAATATTTGCAGATAAATAATTTTGAATCCCAGTTTCCCTTACCACTTTGAAAAATGTGTCATACCCACCCACCATGTTTGTAGTTGATACCCAGGTAGGCCATAATTTTAACAAAATATCTGTACACTCCAACGGACATTTCTCACACAAACCTTTAGTTTCATCTTCATTTGAATATTTTAATCTAGTTCAATATCAAAGTCAGCCAACGTATTCAATACTATATTTGTAATCTCATTTGTTTTCCCGTTATCAAACAGTGACTTTTTATCAATAATATCATCAATTAGGATCGACTTCACTTCACCATTGGTTACATTTAAGTGGCTATTAGCACCATCACCAGCAGTAATCAACTGACCATCACTACCTTTATTATCTACATACTTATGACTTTTACTGTTAACGTACAACTGTTTAATGTCAATGTTATTAATATTACTACTACTTTTTGGCACAATTTTAGCATATGTATTTAAATTTGGTAACACATTGTGGATGTTACGCATAACATTGGTAATTTTCGGCGGAGACGGGAACCACATGAATCCCGGCGCGGTGGCGCCATCTAGAAGAAACCCCGTGACATGCTACAAGCATAACGTAGTTCCCGGAATCCCTCCAGGTGGCGCCACGGGCGGTTTCCCGCCCCTACGGTCACGCTCCTGCCAAACCACTCGAAATTCTAACAGAACTGTCGCCATCACAGTGAAACTGACACTGGAGAAGTGGTGACAATACGTGCTGGTCAACGCCGAATTCTGCGACACACTAATGACGCTTACCGTGAAGCTGTGGCACACACTGGATTGCACCGACGAACACAGACCGCCTGGCTCGGTGACCGCATGGGCCCCACCGACAACTCGGACACCATCAACGAACTGCCACCGGGACCGCCGTCACAAAGAAAAGGTCATGTTTGTTGTGCGTGGTGATAAGCGCGAGAAAGTCGGACTCGCCGGAGCCACGCTGCCTGAATACATAGCTGCATTGTGTAAAATGACAAAAGTGGTGGAAGTGCCGGTAGCATGGAAGGAGCCGATCATTGAGCATATTCATCAGTTAGCTATTATGGCATCCGTCTGGGAGTGGGAGACATGCCGTCGCTGGTCAGAGTGGGTCTTTGAGATGATAGATGACGGCTGCCTCCCACTCGGGTGGGCAGATAACTATGCCATAAAGGACCTCCAAAGGGACGCATTTGCAGCCGGCACCAGAATCACCAACTGACTCACCGCTAAATACAATAATGCCAACAGAAACACCGCCACCACCAATGCCTACAACCCTTACCCCACCATGGCCAACAGTAGGCAATACTTCAACCGTGATATGGACAGTAAGCCCTGCAATGTTTGGAATTGGGGCAACGACTGTGGTTTCGCATCCACACATGGTGAACACCCTGACAAAAAGACACGTATGCGCCTGGTGCGCCAACAAATACAGGCGCACCAACATCCATAAGAGGCGTTTTCTGGAGAAGAAGGCAGCCCAGCCCAGTGCCGCGGGCACAACCCAACCGTACCAGGGTTTTTAATTAATGGCTCCATGAACAGTGCAGACCCAGGCATGGAGCCTGAGAATGAAGGAAATAACAACAACGCCACAAAACGCCACGTAAGGATCAATGTGAGTAATCTACCATGTAGTAACTTAATTCTGAACTGCTCCACCCCTGCACAAATTACCGCATACGCGCCGGAAATACACAGGCAGGCCCAATTTAATAAATGCATCAAAGATGGTAGCACTGACTCGGAGAATGACCCCAACCGACCCGTAAAAGGCGCAAGGCTGAAGGTCGCCATCTTGACAACGGTGGCTATAAAATATGCCACGTACAGCCTGCACCGAGACTGGAGGACAACACCGCCGTAACACAAGGTGGCCACACCAGCGCCGCCGAAATAAGATGTCCGCCGAATGAAGGACTGGCATCCTTGGCCGACCACCATCATGAGATCCAGGATGGCCGCCACCTGAACGGACACTCCAACGGACGGATTTCAAAAACAAGTGAGTACAGTCGAGCATGATAACTTTACCGAGAATATTCATGAAATTCTTCATGATGTTCCTGTATGTGAGGTGGACTGCCTCCCCCGGCCCTCATCCCCATTGCATATAGACCCATCTTGGACAGGATATGGCTCCAACCACTTGAGGCACAATGGGCGGATCACCCCGAGTACCTAGAGATATATAGGCAAGTCAGACTCACAGCACTCCCCAACCACATGGGCGCTAGGATCTCTATCCCCTCAGGCCTCAATATACCTGAATGGAGGCACCTTCTTATTGGTTACCATGACAAGGAACTTGTTGACTATCTTGAATTTGGGTGGCCCATTAACTATACTGCCGACACGCCCCCCATGTCAACCACCGAGAACCACAGAGAAGACCCCGCCCACCTGACATACATTGAAGACTACGTCAACACGGAACTTCAACATGGGCACTGCTCGGACTGTTCTGTGAGCCTCCCTTCACACCCTGGGCTCAGTCCAGCCCCATGATGACATGCCCCAAGAAGAAGACCACGAGCAGGAATGTCATCGTGGACCTGAGCTGGCCTAGGACGGCAAGCGTGAACAGTGGCATACGAAAAGGGTATTATCAAGGCAAGCCGAGAGTCTATACACTCCCCAATGTGATGGACGCCGCTGACGAGGTGGAGAGGCTGGGCCCGGGCTGTTATATGTGGTGTGCTGACCTCGCACGCATGTATAGACAACACCGCACCTGCCCTCTCTCCACCCCCCTGCTAGGCATCCACCTACACGGAAACTACTACACTGATACCGCCCCTACATTCGGGTGTAGGACATCGTCTATGGCATGTGCTCGGACCACAAGGGCGGTCGTATACCTGCTCCGAAAACAAGGTCACTTTGTACACTGCTACCGTGATGACTTTGTCGGCGTGGCACCCACACTCCAGGCAGCGACCACTGCATATGACGACTTCAAGTGACTAGCAGACACACTGGGCCTGGATCTCTCCCCCAATAAGTGTATACCCCCGACTAAGACCCTTGAGTGGCTCGGTTTTGTCATATCCACAGATGACATGATGGTTACCATCCCCAGAGACAAACTTGATGACACCATGAATGACTGCCGTGCATGGATGACAAAGCCCAAGGCAACCAAAAAAGACATCCAGAGGCTAGTTGGCAGGCTCCACCACATTGCCAAATGCGTGGAGCCAGGCAGACGTTCCATGTCACAAATCTTCGATGTTCTATGCAACACTCCAGGCGCTGGTAAACACGACGTGCCTGATGAGCTAAGATCCGACATCAGGTGGTTTCTTCAATACGCCGAGAACTCGAATGACATAGTTCTGTTAGACCCCACTGAAAAACATATATGGGTAATAGAATGTGATTCCTGCCTGAAAGTGGGAGGTGCCTTCGCCAGTGAGCACTACTACTCTCAAACGTACCCGGACTACATCACGAGGAAACATACCAACATTGCCCACCTCGAGGCGATTAACCTCGTAGCCACAATGAAGAACCTCGCACCTCACAACCCGGAAGATTGTAATTAACACTGACAACATGGCAAGCCTGCAGGTCCTCTCATCTGGTGCAGGCAGAGACCCTACGGCCTGCGCCAGAGAGATCTGGCTGTATGCCGCCACCAAACACTGTCGCGTAGAGATTCTCCACAAGCATGGAAAGGATATGATCCTTGCCGATGCCCTCAGTAGAAAAAGCATTGATGATACTGCTGTTAAGAAAGCCAACAAACTCACTCATGAAATGAATTTGACTGAGATTAATATAACATTCAATGACATTTTCACTACAGGTCTCTAGGATAACCTGTGGATCTCGACTACAATTGCTCTTCTATCCCCAGGTTACCCAGACGACACACACACCAGGGTGATGGAGGTCTACTTCGCCGGGCTAGCGGTCGGAACGTGGAAGAACAAGTTCGTGCAAGCAAAGAGATACTACGATTTGCAGCAACCCACCATTTCGACCCTCTGGACTCGGCCCAGTACGACCTCCTCGCCTACACACTATCACTCAACGAATCCCTGATAGCACCAGGTACTGTAATGAATTATATTAGCGGGGCCAGAACATGGGTCCTCCTGTTCGGGGGCACCACTTCCGCATTTGACTCATACCCCTTAACCCATATGAAGCGCAGAGTACTCAGGACTATCAAACCACAGAACACGACAAGCCCCACCCCTATCACCATCATCAATACAGGCAGTGGTCCGGCACCTGATTACTGCCGGACGAGATGCTGCTGTGCTGATAGCGGCCATACTGATTGGCTATACCACACTATTGAGACAAGGGAACCTGCTAGCCAGCCACGCCCCCCAAGACCCTGGCCACTCACTACGACGACACGACCTGACACTCACAAGCGAAGGGCTCACCGTAACAGTACGATCCACAAAGACTAGGTGGAGACCAGGACAAGACTACGCCATATCCATTGCACCACTCCCCCACTCCGTGTGCTGCCAAGTGACAGCCTGGTGCCGTTACATACGACTCCAGGCTCCCCCGCAGGCAGGCCCTGCCGTCACACTGCCAAGAGGGGGCCCCCTTTGAGCGCCGATCCTCCTGGAGCACTACAAATGGCCCTCTTAGCCACTGGCCACACTGCACCTCACGACTACTCTCTACACAGTCTCAGAAAGGGTGGTGCCCAGGCATGTGCTGAATCTGGATGCTCGCTGAAGGAGATAATGGAGCTTGGCGCATGGTCCTCTACGGCAGTCCACACATATGTCCCTAGGGACCAGATACGCCCTAGGCCTCAAACTCTCCCTTAACTTGGTCAAGAGTTTGAGTCCCGGTCCTTAACCACTTGACTCACACAGACTGGGGAAGCCTCGAATGCTCTGGACTGCAGGTTACCAATATTATACCATTATAGCTGACCACTGTTCTGCATATCTGATATCATAATTGACTATATGTAGCTATCTGACTTATTGAACCGTGCCTGTTATTATGTATCATATTGACCTGTTGCATCGTATGTGAGCCCTTCCCAATGAGAGATAAATAACCATTATATAAAACCTCTGTCTCCGTCTCGTAAATTAACGTCTAAATTAAAATTCAGTAAATTTGTTGAGCAGGATGCTACTGCCTTTTGTGATATATGCGTAATAGATGTATGGGTGTGTGGCTAATATATGTTAACGAGATGCAGAGTTTGAGACAAAGTAATATGCTAATGAGATGACGTCAAGGAAAGTTTAGCCGGCGGGTCAAGAGAGCCCTAGGCCGTGAATAAACCATTCAGTATCCAGAAGTCAAAGTGTTCAGGCGTTGTACTTTCACATGGTGTCAGATGAGGAATAATGCCGCCCGCTAATACGTTGCCGGGGTTGCGGCCGCCTGGTCAGCTTGTCCTCAGCCACAATGCGAGATCGAACTGATCAAGATAAGATAGTGCCACTTACGGAGGCATTTCGGATTTATTGAGTCAGTAAATGCAGTCTCATTATCACACAGTATAAGTTTAATTCAAATAATCAGGCTATGGAAAATATGGCTACATACATCACGGCATTGAGAGACAAAGTGAAGGATTGTGAATATGGTACGGTGGAGGAGTCGCTGTTGCGCGATCGGATAGTGGCTGGCGTACGGAATGTGAATTTACGGAACAAACTTCTGAGTTAACGTTGGGAAAATGTGTTAGCATGTGTGAGATGAGTGAATTTAGTTCCGATCTGCTGGAGGACACCAAATCAGACGTGGAAAGTAAGGAGATTGATTTCATACGGTACTATGCTAATGCGCGTACCGGTGCACCGGTGGTTCGGTCATCGGCGACGCCATCTTGGAAATCGCCATCTTGGAATGCCGGCGGCGCCAGTGCAGGAGAGTTCAAGATCCGCTGCCAGAACTGTGGATATGAACACCGCCGGGGAGTCTGCCCAGCGAAAGGAAAGGCTTGCATAGCCTGCAAGAACATCGGGCACTTCGGTAACGTCTGTAGGAGCAGACTGGGCAGGGTCAACAAACTTACCGACCCTCACAATGCTGAGCAAGACCCGGATCGGGCGGAGGTCAACATACTGGCAACGGATCTGTTCGTTGGTGCCGTCGACCGCGGTGCAGGTCAGGATGCCGAGCTGTGGCACGCGATCATTCGGGTGACTGGTTGTCCTGTCAAGTTCAAGCTCGACACTGGTTCGGAGGCGAACGTGCTGCCGAGGTACGTTTTCGACAGAGTTGCTCCGGGGCGGCTGACGAACACCAGGTGTTCGTTGGTGACGTTCTCGGGTCATCGGAGCACTCCTGAAGGGGAGGCACTGCTGGACGTCAACGACAGAGTGCTCAAGTTCCAAGTGGTACCGGATTATCAGCCTATTTTGGGCAAGCAGGCTTGTGTGACTTTGAACCTGCTGGTGCGTGTGGATGAGGTGCACTGCGCTGTGCCGACAAACATTTCCGAGCCGACGAACAGTCCCAGCGCTCGGGCGGAGGAGCTGGTAAGCGAATACAAAGATGTGTTTCAGGGTTTGGGCTTGATCAAGGCAAATGCTATCATTCATGTCGATAAATCTGTTCAACCTGTCATTGATCCACCTAGACGGATTCCGTTTGCCATTCAGGGTAAGGTACGAAGTGAGCTTGATCGCATGGTTGAGTTAGGTGTCATAGTTGAACAGAATGAACCTACCGAGTGGGTTAATTCTATAACTATCATAAAAAAATTTTTTTTAAAAGGATTTGTCTGGATCCGACTAAGTTGAACAAGGCGATAAAGAGAGGGCCTTTCCCTACCAAAACGATTGATGAAATTATTGCCAAAACAGCAGATGCAAAGCATTTTTCAGTTTTGGATGCAAAGACAGGGTATTGGCAAATAGAATTAGATGACGAAAGTTCACGTTTGTGCACGTTCAATACTCTGTGGGGCCGGTACAGGTACACCCGCTTGCCTTTTGGCATCAAAACAGCCGGTGACATTTTTATTCAGGAAATGCACGGTGTCATGTGCGATATACCCGGTATCGGGATAGTCACGGACGATATTTTGGTATATAGGTCAACGGTTGATGAGCACAAAGAGCGGCTCCGAGCCGTGTTGGACCGAGCTAGGTCGGTTAACCTGAAGTTAAACGATGCTAAATCTTTGTTATGTAAAACCTCAGTGAAATATCTAGGTCATCAACTTACCCAGCAGGGTGTGAAGCCTGATCCAGACAGAATACAAGCAATAGTTGACATGCCAGAGCCATGTGACAAACAAGGTGTCCAAAGGTTCCTGGGCATGGTTGGATATGTACACAAGTTTATACCCAACATGTCCGAGATAGCCAAACCACTACACACGCTCCTGGCCAAGGACGTGGCGTGGCACTGGTATGGCCGAACAGCAGGACGCATTTGATAAGTTGAAGGAGAAGTTAAGAACTGCTCCTGTGTTATCGTATTACAATGTTAAGAAACCCATTGTGATTCAGGTAGATCCTTGTCAGTCAGGTTTAGGTGCCGTGTTGATGCAAGGTGACAAACCGATCGCACTCGCATCTCGTGCGCTTAACTCAGCGCAGTGTGGTTATGCCACTATAGAAAAAGAAATGCTCGCCATATGTTTCGGATGCCAGAGGTTTCATGAGTATATCTTTGGCAAAGAAGTTCAAATTCAAACGGACCACAAGCCGTTGGTGGCGATAATGCAGAAGCCAATTCATAAACTTTCGGCTAAAATGCAGAGGATGCGAATGCGATTGCAAAATTACAATATTCAGCTATGTCATGTGAAGGGTTCTTTGATGTTTTTTGCAGACACGTTATCCAGGGCGCATAGCATCAAAGTAGGTAATGATAGCCTGTTCGATGACACGTTCTGCGTTGCCGCAGTGGACATGCAGTCGTCGAGTTTGTTGAGTAAGATTGTCAATGAGTATGAGAAGGATGTATCCATGTCCATGTTGATTTCACACATTGAAGATGGGTGGGACACTACACGCATACAGACACCACCGTGTCTGAGACAATACATCCCATACAAACACGAGTTAACAATAGAAAACAAGCTTGTAATGAACGGCAATCGGGTGGTGGTTCCTCCGGGTCTTCGTGGTGAAATGATAGAGGCGTTACATGAGACACACCTAGGTGTCACAAAGTCCAAGCAGTTGGCGCGGGACTGTATGTTTTGGCCGAATATGAATAAGCAAATTGAAGATAAGGTCAGTCGGTGTGACACTTGCAAAAACAACCGAAAAAATGTGCATAACGAGCCGTTGATAAATCACCCGATCGCCTGTCAACCGTATGAAAAATTTGGTGCCGATTTATTCGAGTTAGATCATAAGAATTACCTGATAACTGTAGATTACTGCACAAAGTATCCAGAGGTGACGCTGTTGGGCGATACGTCGTCTGTCACTGTTATTGACGCGTTGAAGGATACTTTTGCAAGACAAGGTATTCCAAGTCAGGTCGTTTCGGACAATGGTCCACAGTTTAAGAGCCATGAATATAGGGAGTTTGTGCTACACTATGGGTTTAAGGCCGTGTATTCCATCTATGAATTCACGGCCAAACTTGAAGTCAGCTCCCACAGATATGCACACATCTAATTCATCTTGTGTGACCCCAGGCCAGTTGTGCTTTGAAAAACCTTGTTATAAGATGCATCAGTGTCAACATTATTTTTAATATCACAAGATTTTAATTTATTTTTGCATTCTAACTCTTTATGGTAATGTTTCTTGTGAATGTGGAATGCACACCAAGAACACACATGGAGATACCTGTCCGCCCCGAACCCATGGCTATTTGAAAATCCGCAAGAGTGACCTTTGTTCCAAATCGAACACGTACGCCCATCACTGTCTTTGCTATAGTTGCTCGAGTTCCCCTCTCTGCTAACTTTAACACTTGACTTATGTAGCCTCTGCCCATGACCACCTTCATCCCTCCAAATTTCTGCTATAAGGGCCTCATCATCCCAACCATTTGGGAGGCGCTTATCGGCCCCCATGTTAAAGACAGGTTATGAAAATGCATGACAGGTATCCCACGTATAGTGCTGCATCATATCTAATAGGTTATCAATCTGTCCATTAATTTTGTCCACCCAGGTACATCGCCACGTCTGATCATCCTCCTTATAGCTGCTAAATGTTCATACCATGTACTACACCCAAGTCCGACTTTTCCCTTCCTCTCGTCCCTAATCACGTATATATAAGGCAAAACTTTCAATTTACTATTTGCTTTCTTTGTCTTAGCACCGGAAACTCTAATAAGGTCTTTTAGCAATTCGTCATCCGAATCCGATCCGTCAAAAACGAAACCTTCAAACTCCAACGGCTTACTTTTATGACAAGCCACAACACTTCCAGACCCACCAGAAGTACCTGGAACTGGCAACCCACTACAATAAGAAACTTGCTTTTTACCTAAAGGCTCAGTATTCCCCTCCCCGCAGCCAACACACGGTCGGGAACTCGATGGAGAATTTTGCCTACTATGTGTACCAGTGTTCAAAAGCACAGGCGGTGTGATGTCATCATACGTCACATCTGACCGCACCAACTCCTCAACAACAAGTGGGGAATCTAAAGCCTTAGTTTCAAGCGAAGTTAATCGAGAAAATATTGACGCGATACCAGTGGAAAATTTCGAGTCCACGAGCCGGGTGATATACTCCAGCGATGACCCCTGGACAAAACCACCACTAACCGGCGACGGCAAAGCCGTTGACGCACCACAATGCTGACAATCAGACACCGACGATTGACGAGCAGCATGACCATCAGACAAACTATGGCAACAAACACTACTCGCATTAAGCAGCTCCTTTGAAAGTTTTCCTCAGACAACTGAGGATTTAACCTTAGGCATTTTCACTACAGGTTCAAATCCAAATGACAAAACTTCACAAAAATGTTCTTCAACGTACTTAAAATATTACTGTCTTAACTCAACGAAGGGTCATCATAGCTCGGTGAGACAGTGAGGAATGATTTCAATCGGGCAGAGTGCCCGGTGTGGCGGTCTCCGATGCCACAAGGCTGCCGTGCCAAATGTCGCTTCTGCGCAGGCGCGGATTCGAGTGACACATCGGCGTGAAACGTCCTTACGTGCAAATAGACAATAAAATAGACAATAAAATCTCCTGGCACACAAAGAAACATAGAATAAGTGATAGAGAGATAGTTTAATTAGTTAATACATAAAGTCTGCATCCCAGTAGTGTGTTGACACTTGGCGCTTCAGTTTTCTGATCTATTTGGGCGTAATCGATTAATCGACTCTGGTCACCCGAGCCACTTTTTGGCGCATGCGCACATCCTACAGACTCGGGTCGAATAATCGAATAGCATTTGAAATTCTGACGACTCGGGTGGCCCGAGTGGCTCGGATGGTGTTAATCGATTACGGCCAAACTAGAGACTTGACGCATGCGCAGACGACGCTGTTGGATTCTGACGCATGCGCAGAAGCGACATTTGGCACGGCAGCCTTGTGGCATCGGAGACCGCCACACCGGAAGCCAACTATCGGCAGGGTTACCGAATGCTGTACTGCATTTGGTATCTAAGGTAAGCATCACTATGTGGCCCGTGGTCAAGGCTTTGAATTGTGCATGTTACCGGCAACATGGACAATTATGAATGTTCATCTATCATAGCTCCTAATTTAAGCATATGTGTGTGCAGTGGTAATAGAGAGTCCTGTGGTTGAATAATTTTGAACACGACTCAGTTTACAAAAGTATTAGTTCAGAAATGTGCCACTAGGTGCCGCCAGCGACCTCTGTGTGGAGGCACAGACGGCACCTGGAACCCGACTAGTATCATGGTCCCATGGCCTATTATCAGATGGCGCCACCGGGGAAGAACGGTCGGCAGCGACGAAAGGAGAGACGGAAACGGAACGGATTGGTCAATTTACAGCCGTAGGCCTAGGATATATGACAACTGAAAGTTGCAAAAACATACATTAGATTGCCACCGCCAAAGATGGTCCCATGTGGAAGAGGATATTCTTCTCAGGGGTGTTGTATTATGGTAATTAAGGGAGGGGGGGGGGGTGGATGGGGAATGGAAAAAAATCATTATGGAGGGGGCACCAAAGGATTTTGATCCTACGTACTCAACTTACTGGTGCACTCATTAAGCATTTATTACTGCACAGAGGGAGTACTAATTTAACTATGGGGCCCTTCACAATTATCATATTCACACAGTATTGCTTTACTTTGTTTAAATCATAAAAATGTTAGTCCAATTATTGTAAAATATCAACATTTTTATTGTACATTTTGTGAATGGGATCATGAAAAAGTGCATGATTTGTACTTGTGAAAATGATGCTAATTGTGAATGTACCATTAATTCAATCTGCTCTTGCTGAAGCCTATAAAGTCCAGCATTTAAAAAAAAATTTTTTTTAAATTAATACCCACCAAAACTAACCAATCATATTTTAACTTTATAGTGAAATTTATAATTATCAACAAATATAATTATCCTAAATATATGCAGAAATTCAAAACCATCGGATTATGCCACATTAATCTGCTATTATGAGGTTGTCATGACAAGTCCTGGTTGGAAGCAGTACCACACACAAACACAAGACAGCAGCAATACAACATTCATAGCTTGGCGGGCTTTTATTTATTAATCTGTTTTATATGTACACCAATTTAACATGATTCGGCATTATTCCCCTTGCGCATCCACCGAGTCCCACTGGCGATAAGGGCTGGCTATTCAACCTGTGGTTCATTTAAAGCCCAGTTCGCTCGGATTTTAATTTCTTCTGTAATCAGTCTTTATTTATTTATTTATTTACGCTAAGAATAATTTTTGCTTAAATACATATAAAACAAATACTCATTTCTCACCATACGCTCAAAAGTACATTGCATTGAATCAAAAACCACAATTTAATTTATAGTTATAATACGAAAACAATTGATTAACTTTGCATTTACATTTATTTATATATTAGTAAAATATGTATATTTACTGAAGATGAAGTTATTTTCGTGGGTGTTTTTTGCTTTGTCTTTTTTTTAATTGAGAGAAAACGAAGCGTTTCAATCGACGTGTATTTCCTTAATTGTATATTATTAATTAAAATTGAAAAAGAAACATACAAAGATTGAGCAAACAAACCTATGTATCAAATTCACCTCCAATAAATGCATAATAGTTGTAGTAACATTAACGTCATCTAGCTGGCTAAATGAAAAGTTGAGAACAAGATTATTGTCGATCAACATTCCGATAAGACGCTGAGTGGGCAGTGCCACCAGTGTGATGTCATGACCACGTCACGCGTATTGCGTCACGTAGAAAGAAGCAGATACATGGCTAGCCAGCCTGCTGCTGGGTGGTATGTTACACAATGGGTGTGGGGTTTGTGTGTGTGTGTGTGAGGGGTGGTGGATACAGAGAGAGACAGACAGACAGACAGACAGACAACAGAACTAATGCCACTCCAGACACAGGCCTCCAGCCCACACAACCATACCATACCGTCTGAAGAAATGCATACAAAATAAATATTGAAACCCTGAGAATACTTGGTAGAAAATGCACAGTGTGTCGACTCGGGTGTGTTTCCATGTGCTTTTGAAGACGAAGTTGTCGGCTGTTGTTTATCTGCGTGTGCGTGTCTGTTGGGCGTGTATCAATGTGTGTCTATGCCTGGCTGCATCAGTGTGCGCATGTGCATACATGTGTGTATTACTGGTGTGCATGTATCTCTATCGGTGTGTATATGTCTGTTGGTGTGTGTGTCGGTGTATGTGTTAGTATTGGTGTGTGTGTGTGTGTGTCAGTGTATGTGTTAGTATTGGTGTGTATGTATGTATGTGTGTGTGTGTGTGTGTGTGTCACAGTGTGCGCGTGTAGAATATCAGAAACAAGTGTAGCTGGATACGATGTTTACACTTCTGACATGTTCATCGTAGACATGCTCATCCACAAATAAATCGGATACCTACACATAGTTCGTCACTAGAGCCGCCGAACAAAGTCCAAAGTTCATTGTACGGAGACCTATCATCAACTAAGTGCTCGCATAGGACTCAATAAAAATAACTGTATTTAAAAAAAAAAAAAAAAAATGTACCAAGAAGGCTCGTCCGTTCAGTGCCTATGATAGCTCCCACCTAACCACACACCTTAACACACATGTTTTAACAACGAAATGCGAAAAGCATGAAAAGGTGGTGGTGTGGGTCTGTAAATAAAACACAGCCAGCTCTAATTCTCCCAACCCACCTCAGGTAGGATGGGATGCTGGCCTTAGTGTCAACACAATTAAAACAGCATCCACACACGTTAAAAGGTGCCATTTTCTGTTCACTTAAATTCTTTATAACGAGTAGGGAAGCTGAACCGTATGAGTGTAACGACTAGGCTCAAATAGATTCCCCACAGCGAAATTCTCCACTGTCATCATGGGAAGGGATATGTTAATGAACCTTGGTCCTTTTATTTACCTGCTTGACTTCTACATGAGCATCACCGGCATGTCTTCATCTTACACTTTCAACAACTGGGTCCTTCCTTGCCCGAGTGGAGTTAGATGAGTGTAGGCCACTGGCTGTATTAGGGTTTTATAGGCTGTCTCTAGTTAGTAATTACATCTCTGAGCATTTAAACACACATTGAACACGCTGTTCTTACTATTTTCACCTGATAACCACTTGGCAGTCATCTAAAGCTTCCAACATTTTCACCGTCGTACACAAGGGACGTCAGAGGAAAAGAGGGGGTTGGAGTGAGTGTGTGTGTGGGGGTGGGGGGGGGGGGAGTTGGGGATGACATTGTCAGTCATGGACAACTTTTATTATTGAATAAAATGTTGATATAACATAAACCAGTTATGTTCTGTTATCAAATATTGATATGTACTACTTTGGGGAGCAGTGGAGGTGGGGGTGTGGGTATGGGGGTGGGGGTGTGGAAAAGTAGTACTTTTTATATGATAGAAAATGTTGAAAACTTTGGATGACCCCTCACACAAATGCAACCACCAGTACTTTTTAGTTTTAACTATAGTTTAGACTATTAATTTTAAAATAGATATAAAAAAAATACAAACATGATACACACTTCCGCTTTACCCTATGTATATATATTTTTTAATTGTATTTTTTTTTAAACCAAATAAACACTTCCAAGATTTTCACCCAAAGAAATCAGGTTCACACTGACTAAAACCAATATGCGAAGCCGCCACAAATCTCCCTGATTTATAACAAATATCTTATGGCTTTTGACAGATGGTGAACTGATCACACAACTTACCTGGCTTAAGTTAACAAACCCATCAAAATTTACATTAATCGTAAATTCATTAAAGTACATTAAATAAAACCCCACAAATAATATATTAATAAATGTGTACTTTAATATCCTTATATAATTAATTACTTGACAGACGTAGACAACAATAACAATAATACCAACAATAATATGCACAGCATGAACTAAACACTTTTGGTGGGATAAGATATTATAGGAGCCCTTTGTCCATTGGAGATATATAAATATGACGGATAAAGCCATTAGTATACGTAAAAATACCACAAGCGGTTATTTCAGTGTCCGTAGATTGTCTTGTTAGTTATTCCATTCTCCCTCAAACTGCTGTATTATACAAAGCGAAATTGGCTTTTCGTTTTGCAATAGTCTGCACGCTCACTTCTATACACTGTACATATATGACACAATTATTGGTTAATTAAGCGTACACGCACCAACCAAAACGTCAACAGGAAATCTACATGGTTAACATTTTACTATCCATTTTTTTCCCTTAAAAATAAAAAAGGGGAAAAACGATTGCCATACCTCAACCATAAACTGGTGATCACTTGTACTCTGCACTGCAAATCGTGCTCATTATTCTGTGATACACAAGGAAAGACAGGATACAAGGACAACCCTAATTTAAACAAACAAAAAAAAACAATTAAAAATATCTTTAAAAAAAATTATTTTAAGAAGAAAAAAAAGGTAAAAGGTAAAAGGTATAAGATATATAAATATTATGGTTGGTAATAAAAGACGAATTCATATAGTCTCCTGCAATTAAGTAAATGGCGTGTTATCTGGAAAATATTAAATAATGTTATATAGTTCTGACTAAAACCTACAACGGTTCCGCCCACTAAAATCACTCACGTTACAATATATTATTAATCACCTACGTTGCATATTGGCCACAGTAGACACAATACACAGGAAATGGTGCGTCTATTAGAAGATGCCACTAGAGGAGCCATTGGGTCAAAGGTCAGACAGACACAGAGGGCACCAATCGCACAATTTGGCAAATCAAGAGAGCCGCATCACTCTATGTACATATACAAATCTACTAAGTAAAATACTCTTTCCATTGTTATAACATCGCATGATTTCATCAAATAAAAAAAATCTAAGTTAAGAGCTAGGACTACATTGTTCCCTAGAGGATGGAAGACTTTTATTTACGTTATCACATTAGCTTTGAACACGAGCAATGTCTGCAGAGACCGCAAGCTTTCTGCCACTTGCCCAATGAACGATTTTTGTTTTTGTTGTCACTGGAACATATATACACATTCGTATGCATTAACGTAGTACCTGTCTTCAACGGACGGACGACTCAGCATCCGGGCCAATGTTGTCCTATCCTTGCAAGGACAATCAAAAAGAGAGAAGACAGTTTTGTACATTGGAAAAAAAAACACCCCAACAAATTTCCGCACAAGGCAGCGGTCCGCCGATCAGCAGGGCTGCTGAAGACAGGCAATACTGAATGTTAAAAACAGAAGAACAAAAACAAACACGAGCCAACATGATGTGAGGTTGGCGGATCGGAAGGAGATAGAGGGTGGGGTGGGTGAGTGAGTGTGTGTGTGTGGGGGGGGGGTGCTCAGGCCAGCCCCATGCTGGCTTGTTGGTGCAGCGTCTCGCTGCTGTTGGGGCTGTGCCCTCCGCTTGTCAGTTTGCTGGGGAACATGGCCCCACCGCTGGCCGGCCGGGGCGAGTCGAGCCTCAGCGCGCTGCGGGCCAGGTTCAGGGATGGCGTCAGCAGGCCGGCCATCAGCGGCATCGCCTGCAGCTGGGTCGAGGTCAAGGCCGCCAGCTCTTCCGAGTGCGGGCAGGGCGCCGCCCCGGTGGCCCCGGCCACCACCACCGCCGCCGCCGCCACGCCCCCGAGCGGAGCGACGATGGGTGGCGGAAGCTGCGGTGCGTAGCAGAGGCTTCCCGGGACGACGGGCGAGGCAGCGTCCTGGTATAGCAGCTGCTCATCACGCAGCAGCCGGAACGCCTGGTCCACACTGTAGGTGTCGCTGTGCCAGCTCACCGGCCGCTCCTGCCCCGGCCCGCCGCCGCCGCCACTAGGGGGCGCCTGGCCGGGCACGAGCGTGGCGCCTGGCGAGCCCACGCTCAGCAGGCTCATGCCGCGCTTGTCGGCGCGCCCGGCCGCCGCCGGGGCCGAGCAGCTGCACTTCTCCTGCACTTGCTGCACGAGCGACAGGTCGTTGCAGAGGGCGCTCAGCAGCGGTAGGGAGACGTTCTTGCTGGACAGACCCTGCAGCTCGGCAGCCACGTCGGGCAGCATCCCGTGCGCCGGACACGTCTTGCTGCGCCGGCTCCGGGGGCGCTTCTCAGGGTCGCGCCCGGCGTTCGGGCTAAGCAGCTGAATTGCAATAATGAAACCACAATTACATCAATAATCTTTTTTTAAATTAAAAAATTTGTTTGTTTGTAAAAACATGAATAAAATAATAATAATTAAAAATGGTTTCTCAACAAAATTCATTCATAAAGGGCCGCATGTCAACATTTGAAAAGGCAAATCCGATTCGATATTCAGGGTCCATACACATGTGAAGATACAGAATTCAAGGCTATTTGAAGGCTATTCTTTTTATAGGAATTCAAGAATATTTCCATTTGGATTTCAGGAAAAAAGAACATGGCGATTTCAGACTAATTTAGATCAGTGGGGACAATTTAATGGAATTCAAGACTTTTTAAGACTAATTACCAAAAATAGGTTAAATTCAAGGCTTTTATGGCCTTGAAATGAGGCAAATGAAGTTCAAGACTCCTGGCCCCTTCACGGACCCTGGATATTGTTATATGGGTATCCATGTATATTGTTGTTTTTGGTCCATTCCTATTATGCAAACATTTGTTTTATTTAACGACGCCTCTAGAGCACATTGATTTTTAGCATCGGCTATTGGACATCAAGATTCTTATTACGCGTGTTACTAGTTAAAAATTCGCCTAATCACAGAGTAGGGGTGAATTACAACTATGGCTAAGTACAAGCAAGAACTGCCTTGGTATGAATCAACTATGAACAAGCTGTGGAGTCGCTGGTTCCAGCACACATGGTTTATCTATATTGGTTGAGGAATTTAGAGAGAATGTTAAACAAAACAAAATTGATGGCGACCACTGAATGCTCTCGATTCGAGTTTTAAAATCTATTAATCTCCATGATTTCCTAACTTCTTCACTGTAAAAGTAGTGGGCTATGGTAGATAATTGTTTGAACAATATTATTTTCATAACCCAGCCTTCCAACACTTTTCCTATAGGATTGTATAGCAGCCTGTCACACAGACAGTACTGCGGGAGTAACTAGCATGTTACTATCATTCCTATCAATGTTACTATCATCCCTATTAGCATTACGTTACAAATCATTCCTATGATGTTGCTAACATTCCTATCACATGTTACTATCATTCCTATCACACATGTTACTATCATTCCTATCACATGTGTTACTATCATTCCTATCACATGTGTTACTATCATTCCTATCACATGTGTTACTATCACTCCTATTACCCATGTTACTATCATTCCTATCACATGTGTTACTATCATTCATATACCACATGCTATCATTCCTCTCACACATGTTACTATCATCTGTGTTACTAATACTATCATTCCTATCACATGTACTACTATCATTCCTATAACACATGCTACTATCATTTCTATCACACATGTTACTTTCATTCCTATCACAGGTGTTACTATCATTCCTATCACACATGTTACTACCATTCCTATCACATGTGTTACTATCATTCCTATTACCCATGTTACTATCACTCCTATCACATGTGTTATGATCATTCATATCACCTGTGTTAGTATCATTCCTATCACATGTACTACTATCATTCCTATCACACATGCTACTATCATTCATATCACACATGCTACTATCATTTGTATCACACATGATACTATCATTCCTATCACATGTGTTACTATCATTCCTATCACACGTGTTACTATCATTCCTATCACATGTTACTATCATTCCTATCACACATATTACTATCATTCCTATCACATGTTTCTATCATTCCTATCACAGGTGTTACTTTGATACTTGATCCTTGTGGGTGGGTGCCATGATGTCAAATAGGCTGTTAGCCTTTGGCTTGGACTGATTTGAAATCACCCCACACAACCACTGACTACCAACCAAATATGCTTATGTAAGATTATCTTCCCATGATAAAATCACAAGATTATTATAAACCTACGATTTACATTTAATTTACTTTATTTGATAAGCTTAAATTTGCATAGTCCGAGAGTTTTGAGTTTCTGAAATTTTCTGAGATAAATACATTATATTTATTGTTACAATCTACTTTAATTTAGTTTGAAGTAACTTATTTGAAATGGCTAACTTTGGAGATATTTGAAGTTCAAAAATCCTAAATTCATTTTGGCAAGCATATAAAAACCCGGACACCATAGGCCTCTGCAGTAACAGATTCTATTAACTTAACCCAGTATTCCCTTCTATGTGGCAACAAATGATAAGTGCATCAGTATTTAAGTTAAATATGTAGAATCAAATCTAGATAATCTAGATTTTGACAATTTGAGGCTTTTACCGGACTATGCAGCTTTAAGTTATTTCACCAGACAAACTTAAAAAATAAAAAACCTTTTTTTAAATATAAAAATTAAAAACCTCCATAAACTAAACAAAAATAACAACCCAATACTTCCTCAATGCAAGAATGACTGCAGCGTACCTGGTCATATTTGCCCATGCTGTGATGGCGCTGCTGTGAGCGGCCTGCCCCACGCGCCGAGCTGTCATAGCCCCACGCCTCTCCCGTCGCTATCAGTCCGCCCCGCTGCCGGCCCTGCGTGAACGTCGCCTTTGCTACGCTGGTGGCCGGTTGCGCCGGGGTCGGTGCCGGAAGAGGGGTTTGTGCCGGCGGCGTAGGCGGTGCCGGGGCTAGTAGTGCCGGTGCCGGTGGTGTGGTCGGGGCTGGTGGCGTGGTCGGGGCCGGGGTCGGCTCTTGGTCGGCTGTGCGGCCCGGCGCCTGCGGGTAGTCCGGCGGGGTGACCAAGGTGGTCGGCGGCAGCACGGTGAGCACCTGACCCGGGCCCGGGGGGGCGGCCGGCGGCAGCACGGTGAGCGGGGTGCTCGGCTGGGCCGTGTGGTCAGTCACCGTCACCGAGTGGTCCAGCACCGGGCCGCCGGGTGCGGCCACCACGGCCAGCGCCTCCTGGTGGTCGCCGAACACGGGCAGCTGCATCGGCAGCGACGCCCCCTTGGCCTGGTGGAAGTGGCCACCGGCCACCGGCTCGGTGAGCGGGGCCTTGTGCAAAGTGGGCGGGGTGATGTGCGCCATGGGCGGGGTCAGGTGGCTGGGGAGGGCCTGGTCCGGGGGCGGGGCCAGGTTGGCGTGGATCAGGTGCGGGGTGAGAGGTGGTGCCGTCTGCAGGAGGCGGGAGGCCGGGGCGGCGGGCGGCCCCTCCACCGGCAGGCACGGCTGGGAGCTCACCACCATGGCCGGGTTGGTCGTGCCGGACAGCACCTTCAGGGGCGACGCCTCCCTGCCGGCCGTGTACTCGGCGAGAGGCGTCGGGGCGCTGGTCACGTGGTGCGGCCCGCCGCGGGAACTAAGCAACGTCGCCACCTGCTGGATCGGGTGCGACTCGGCAACGAACGTCTTGCCGACCAGCGAAGGCATGTCGGCCACATAGCTGACTGGTGCCGGCACAGGCGCGCTCACGTACTGCCCAGAGCTCACCGCGTCGCGCACGCCAACGCCCATGCCCATGCCCATGCCCATGTAGGTCGGGCTGGGCGCGGCGGGCAGCTGCTTGTACATGGGCTGTGAGGGGGCGCCACTGGTGACGACCCCGCTGAAGACGGCCATCACCGGCGTGCTAGACACGGTTATGGTGGGCGCCGGGTTCAGCCGCTGGAGCTGCACGTCGGCTGGCACCGGGGCGGGCAGCGGGCCGGGCCGGCCGTGCACGTCGGCCGGCACCGGGCCGGGCCGGCCGTGCACATCGGCCAGGGTCGTGACGGGGGACAGTGCGAACTGGCCGCTGCGCTGGCTGTGACAGCTCGGGGTGCGCGACACCCCGTGGTGCGTGCGGGCCGAGCCGGGGGGCGGCAGGTCACCGATGCGCGTCAGGCTGGCCGGGGAGCTCGACAGGCCCGAGCCCTTGTAGACTGCAAGTGCAAGTCACGAGGGGAATGCTTATTTAGAATGTCAATTCCAATAGTAAGATGGCTGGAAGACCAGTGCTCCGGCGCTGACAAATGTCATATTCAGATGAATAAATACTTTACAATTTTTTTAAATATTTTTATTCACAATGTCCATACATAGCACACACATATATTAAAGTTGCATTGTCCGATGGAGCAGTCCTGATATGACCTTAGATGTTGCCAAGAGATAAAACCCCAAGAAAACCAACCGATGGAGCATCAAATTTTCAAAACCAAAACAGTTATCTAAATTGTATTCTACATATCCAACTTAGATACTGATATATTTATTAAGCATTCGTTGCAACATAAAAGAGAATACTGAAGCCTATGGTGTCAGAGTTTTGGCGTGATGGCCAAAAACTAATTTGACATGTTTACACTTCAAATATCTCCAAATTTAGCCATTTAAAACAAGTTACTTCAAGCTAAAGTAAGGTAGATTATAACAATCAATTCAATATATTTATCTCAGAAAAATGACAAAAACTCAAAACCATCGGACTATGCAACTTTGACCTGTTCACAACATAAATCACACGTCCAGTAGAAATCTTACGTTAAATAAATACTATCCGACACAACAACCAAGATCCAACACACTAAGAGCAAAAAGACAAAGAAAAAGAAATTTAACTGTGATAGGAAATTCTAAATGCGTCGATTAACAATAACAAAGCTGAACTTGTTTTCAAAGGGGGTGATAGGATGATTTACAATATTGAAATGGCTAACATACATATTTTCCTTGCACAGAACAGTTCTAAAAATACAACACAAAACCCTTGATTCCATTAGATCTTATAGTTATAGGCAATCAGAATTGAACAAACTACATTAAAGCTGAATAATCTGATGAAAGCATCGAATTTTAGAAACCAAAACCCATTATGTAGATTTGACCCTACATTATTCAACTTAGACACTGGTGCCCTTATTAAACATGTATTGCTCCATAGAAGGGCAAACTAACCCAATGTAATAGAAACGACTGCTCCCGAAGTTTACGGTGGCCAGCATTTCGATGTGGACACCCCGAAAGTAATCTTGCATGTTCTTATTTCAAATATCTCCAAAGTTAGACATTTAAAATGAAGTTTGTTTGTTTGTTGTTCTACGTCCTAGCAACATCTAAGGTCATATCAGGATTTATAATGAAGGATACGCCATGTAGATTATAACGATTAGCATTTTTTTTAAACAAGTAATTAAAAGAATTAAGACAAATAATAGAAGAAACACAGAACGACCGGCATATGCACCTTTAATGAACACAAATTAATTAAATCAACACTCACTACCTGGGTTGCCATGCAGGGAAGGAGCCCGGGGATGTGGCGCTGTGTAACTTCCGTAGTTACTCGCGGCTTTGCTGGGCGGGCTGTCTATCATTATCTCCATACTTCGCATGTCATCGGGGATTTGATAATCCGCTGCAAGGAAGGACAAATTGGCATGAATTAACAGACCTAGCTCAGATTTCAAACTAAAACTACCCCCCCCCCCCAGTCTCGTCTGCATTATGTACAAACAAGATGACAGAAAGGCTACAGTAATGTTTCATAATCCGATGGATTTGCGCTTCTGCAATATTCTTTTAATAGACAAATATATTAGGTCGATCATTATAAATCTACTTGACTTTGAATTCACTTTTTCCTCTTCTTTTTGTACATTTGTTGATTAAGCAGGGGAGGAAATTTCAATCGCAGACAATTCTCATTCCACTGCTCCTTGCCCTATCTTAGTAATGTTGAATGTCAGGCTAGGTAGCGACAAGTAACAATTTTTAAGTCATTACTTTGACTCGGCTAACCTGAAGATATCCGAAATGCAAGCGCAAAAAATAATTTCTGTATACCAGTTGAGCCCAAGTGCAAAACACAATTGCTATAATAACTAGGTAACATCACTACATGTTGGAAGCCATTTCAGTTTTACAATTCCAAAGTGGCAAAGCCAATTTTGTGTTTCAGGTACCAAACTATCTTCCGCCATCGGCAACCGGCCCCTCAGCCACCTGCTCATGAGCAACTGAGCTGGGGATGCGTTCAAGACGGGCAACGGAGTGTTCCTGTAGTTCAACAAAGCTAACTGAAAATCTGACTTTGTCTTCACACACTTCTTTAACATGTCCTTCACTGTCTGCACAAACCTCTCCACTAGGCCATTGCTACGGGGATACTGTGGACTAGCCTTAAAACCATAATGCTGTGCACTCTCTGTACTCATGGCTCTTAAACTGTGGATCGTTGTCCGAAATCAACTGATTCGGAATACCGTGCCTAGTGAAATTATCCTTCATGGCCTCAATGACTGTGGCAGACGATGTATCCCTCAACAAGGTCACCTCTGGATACTTTGTGGAGTAATCTACCGTGATCAGGTAATTATTACGATTTAGCTCAAACAAATCCGCCCTTACCTTTTCATAAGGCTGACAGGCGATCGGGTGATTTATTAACGGTTCATTATGCAAACTCTTCCGATTGACCCCCCCAAAGGAATGATTAACTGAGTACACCAGAACAGATATATGATCAAATCGACGTGAGCATTTCGATTTTGAAAATAATAAGCTTCCATCGGATTATGCAACTTTTAAGATATCACCCAAGTAAATCCCCAGTCACACTATGGCTTGCGACCACTTTGTGACCTCTTTGGGCCAAAGCAATGATCGCCAACCTCTGGGCGACCAAACTGGTCACAAGGTCAGCGACCACTAAGGAGGACCTCTTTGCCACCATTTTGCGACCACCCCTTTTTGTGGTCGCAAAGTGGTCACAAGCAGTAGTGTGACTGGGTATAAGTATAACCACCTACCATCGCTGTCGTCAAAGCTCATGTACATCTTGTCGCTGACAATGCCCGACGTGGTATTGGAGCTGGTGTTGCTGATGACGGAGACGCGCTGGTCGAGGCCCCCGACGCCCACGCCGCAACCCCCGCCGCAACCCCCGCCTTTGGTGGGCGCGGTGGTGCAGGAGACGAGACCCGGGTCGGTACTCGGGAGGGTAGGGCCGGAAGAGCAGTAAGACAGGCGGCTGCGCACTGACGGGCCGCGGCCTACGCGCTGGTCCATCTCCCGCCGGTCACTGTAAATGTACGCCTCCCGGTGGCTGGGGGCGCCAAGCAACGTCAAGTTAGTCACCTTAGTAGTAGTCATCGGGCATATTCGACTGGCGCTCACTTTCGTACTTGTCGCCCACAAAGTTATCAGGGTAGGACAGTAACTCTTTTCCCTCACTTGCCCAATCGGGTAAGTGACTGAATTTTCTACTTACCCAAGCTCAAGTCAGCCAATTGAAACTGAAATCTGCTATTGTAGATCAGAAAAGCAAGCAGGCAGGTCACCGAGAACTTCACCTGCCCGACTGAGTAAACTTCACCTGCCCGACTGAGTAAACTAGGTGTCCTGGGAAACCGGACTGTCCTTATTGTCCTGCCTTGGTTATGTTTGACTAGTAGTAGTAGTAGTACCAGATTTGGAGCTTCATGTTTTTTTTGTTTTTTTTTGCATATATGACTGGGCGCTCGCTTTCTTACTTGTCGAAGTAATCTCATAAAGTTATGTTCGACTATTACTGGATTTGGAGCTCCATGGTTTTTTTGTGTGAAGCGTCAAAGTAACCTCACACATTTATGTTCGACTGATACTGAAATTAAAGCTTCATGGTTTTTTAAAAATATTTTTATTCAACTAGGCACTTACTTTCGTACCTAGCGAAGCAATCTCATAAAATTTATTAAAGTTCTGTGAGATACGTCCACATGGCTGGATCAAGTCAAATTAGGAAAGAAATATGCACACTGCAGTGCCTCAGTATCACCCAGCAGTGTTATCATTGCACATTGCTTGCGCGTCTGGATGGCGTTACAATGGTTATGTGCATGTACTTAAGCCCTGTTCACACGGGGCAGTTAATTCGAATCATATAAATCGACTTGCCTAGTTCGGCTCACATTTGGCATGTGAACATGCATCTGAGTCGATTTAGGGCTGATTCGAATCATATAAGCCGGAATTTATAAACCACCTCTGTAGGTGGTTTATATGAAGCGGATTTTATGAATCGACTTATATCGCCCATGTGAACGCAACCGACTTACTTGAGGCGGACTAAGGATGTGACAGTCGGGACCTGAGTGTGTTGACTTTCCGGTAAATTTGCTCTATGAAAGTGCTAGCTGTGCACAGATATTTTTTTCATCATTTATTTTTTGGGTTTTACTGCCCAGCAGAAGTTTTGACCGTTCCAAAACAATACGATTCAGTGGAGGCCATGAAGGCATATAGTCGATGTAACTAACTTAATGCAAAATAACAGCATTAGTAAAACACCATATACATATATATTTGTCTTTTTTGACTAAAGAAGGCGGCACAATAGTAGTAACAATAAATCAATCAGAACACCTTTACAATAACAGTAATTGTGAGATAGCATTTTAAATAGCAGCCTGACGTGGTTTGGAGTGACACAATCACCGGACCTCAGTGGCAATTAAGACACCACATGACCACGTGACAGACCAGAACCTGTGCTGTTCACAACACCCAAACCGCCTGACTACACAAATTACTATCAAACACACGCCCTTCTTTGTAGCAACAAATACTTAATAAGTGCACCAGTAGGCCCCTATCTAAGGTGGATATGTAGGTTCAAATCCAAATAAGTGCTCCGCTTACCAAAACTGGACTTTTTTATCACATTAAGCAGCTTTAATAAAATAAACAAAAAAAAACTATTCTTGCCCTTAGCTGGTTCAACCCAGTCCAACTATAAATAAGATACATAGACACACTGACTATCTGTGAGTGTGCACACATATTGGCGTTCTGATAAATGTCACATAGACTGATAGAGGCTAATACGTCATCCATCAATTGTTGTTACTCCACAACTAAAAATAACCCCCAAAATCTTGATTACTGCATACATTCCGAACAACAAAAAAAAGAGAGGTGAAGCACATTGCAAGTCTAATAACGCATGGGCAGAGTCGGCAGCTGATGCACCACCGTGACCTACATAGCCACATCATTGGCTGGTTCCTGGTTAGGGGCCCCTACTCCTTATGGCAACTGACCCACTACGTGTATCAGCAGCTACAAGTTTATTTGTTTGTTTCTTGGAGTTTTACCTCTTGGCAACATCTAAGGTCATATCAGGACAGGTACCGACTTGTGACAGTGTACACTCTTTGCCCTATCCTAGCAATGCCAAGCATCAGGCTAAGAAGCAGCAAGTATCAATGTTGTATGTCATTAGTTTGACTCGACTGGGAATCGAACTCCTGACGTTCCGTACAGGAAGCCTGCGCTCTATCAATTCGACCACCAGCCACAAGTTGGTTGGTTGTTGGACTTTTACGTCCTGGCAACATCTAAGCTCATATCAGGACAGTCAGCCACAAGTAGTTACGTCACAAAGTAGTACATATCACGAAGCCTAAAAGGCCCATTGCTAACATAACTGCTATTTGAAACAAAACTCATCAATTGCAAAAGTACCGTACGTGTGCGGTACTGACAAACGGAGGTCACACTCCCCCCCCCCCTCTCCCTCTTCACCCCCCCGCCCCCCCTCAGCAACCACGACAAACGCTGGGTAGTACCCGCGGTGCTGCCACCTGGGGCCGTATGCATGAAGCAGTGCTCCCCACTCCCAGTGCTAAATGCTAGCGCCAGGGTAGCTATCACTGACGTGATGGAGTAGGTCAAGTCGTATGCAGCGGTGCCCAAACCGGTGCGGGTAGTAAACCAGTTATTTGTAGATTTGTGAAATCCCTCTGAGCCTGTTCCCGGCGAGCACTGCTATTTCACAATATCACCGCCGATCCGGTGGCGGAGGCTTTAATGTCGCTTCGATTATTGGTTTAATTTGACCAAAATTCGGCGGCGGAAGGCATTAATATCGGTTCGATTTCTGGTTTAAATTGGCCAAATTTCACTTTTTTTGTATGTTATTCTGTTAAATAAAATATGCTCAAAGTAAGGCCAAAATCGAAGCAATATTCGCCGCCGCCGCATCGACGGCCATTTGTTTTGTTTTGTTTAGATTCGACGGTATGAATATCGCTGCCGATGTAGCGGTGGCGTTAATATCAAACACCGCGAGTGGAGTCGATTTTGGGGTTAATTTGACCAAATTTCACTTCTTTACTATGTTATTGTGTTAAATATGATAGCATTGAATAGATTTGGGCCTAATCGGTACCTAACACTGCCGTTAACCCTGATATGAAAGCAGGGTAGCTTAGCCTAGGCTACGGTCGGCAGCTAGCGCTGGCACCGCTTCTTGCATGCGGATTCTTCACCGTTAGCCGCGTGGTGCCCGCCAAAACTAGGTTAGGGCGCTAGCACCGCCGCATGCATACGGCCCCTGGTGTTTTGGTGTGTTACCTGGAGCGGAAGCGGCGCTTGTCCTCGGCCTCCAAGTGGCGGATCTCTGCCAACTTGGGCTGCACGTCCATCTGAAACTGGTGCGTCGTGCGGCACAACGACAACAGGTACTTGGCGCGGGCATCGCTGCCCGTGTAGTAGGTCAGCTTGCGGCCCGTCGGCGTGCCCACGGCGCGAATCTCAAACTTCTTTTTCTGCACAATTATAATAACAGACGCCAATGTCAAAGCTATTCTCGGCTTTGCCACATTTCCCGTTTTTGTGGTTGTGTGGTTGTTAGGGTTTTACGCTCTAGCAACATCTAAACCATCTAATTGTCAGTGGTGTTAGGGGATTTACTACATTTTTACAGCTTGGATTACTTGGTTGCTTTAACACCTTAGTAACATTGCGTATATATGTGTGTTGGGAGTTTTACGTCATTGCAACAGCTAAGGTCATAGCAGGACAGGTACCGACTTGTGACAGTGTGCACTCATGACGACTTTATAGTGCTGCCCCACTGGGAGACCAGGCTGCCAGCACCATGACCTGATAGCCCACTCAGTCACATTATCCTGACACTGAGCCAACCTGTCCTTGCCATATATCCTAATAATGCTGAGCGTATGTAAACATTTGACCTTGTGCGTGCGAAATGATATGGGCTAGAGTACACTATTTGTTGTTCATTGGGGTTTTACATCCTGGCAACATCTAAGGCAACATCAGGATGGGTACCGACTTTTGACAATGTGCATTCATGGCAACTTTATAGTGCTGTCCCACTAGGAGACCAGGTTACAAACACAATGACCCGATTTCCTACTCAGACACGTTATCCTGATACTGAGCTGACCAGTCCTTGAGCTATCCTAGTAATGCCAGGTGATAGGCTAGGTAGCAACAAGTATCAATTTTGTAAGTCATTGGTTTGACTTGGCCGGGTTTCGAACTCCCAACTTTCTGCACTGGAAACCGGCAGTCTACGGCCATCGCGTCCGGTCACACATTTTTTTAAAATTCTGAACAGACCATACAATGCCTTAAGTGTGTAGTCTAAGAAGCTATTTCTATCACTATGAATGTTTTATCACTATGAATGTTTGATTTGACTCACTTAAGGTGGAGAATTATTATTATTAAGAACATATCCAAACCAGGCAATTACTGTGAATTGACCTGATTTAAAATAATAAATAGGACATTCCTCGTTACAAAAACCACTGTATATGACAAGTTGTGAATAGACATTCGGAGTTTGTACACATATGAAAATCTGGAATTCAAGGCTATCTCAAGGCTGTTTTTGATAGGAATTCATTTGGATTTCAGGAAAAAATAACAATGGCGAATGGCAATTTCTGACTAATTTAGATCAGTGGGGACAGTTTAATGGAATTCAAGGATTTTCAAGACTAATTACCCCAAATAGGTTAAATTCAAAGATTTTCAAGAACTTGAAATGGGGCAAATGAAGTTCTATACTTTTCTAGACTTTACAGGCCTGTACGGACCATGGACATTTTTTAACCAACAATTCTCTGGTCAGTTACAATGGGGGCCCTACTGACTGAGCTAATCAGGTCCATTAACATAGTAATGGGATAAATCATTTCCACAACAAAATGGAGTAGCATAAATATTGAATTAAAGGTAGCACAGTGTTATTTGTATGAGCCTTACCTCAAAAATAAGTTTCCGTATATTTGGCCAGAGAAATGTAGACAACAGGTTTTTAAAACCATCCTCCAATTCCTGTGAGAATAGACAAGAAAACGCTAGATGAACACAAATTGACAAAGTAGAGAATGTAATTCATGAACAAAAATGCATATACTGGAGGGATCAAGATATTATGAAGCAGCTATGATCTCTCGTCACATCGACCAGCCAAACACAGGGTCCGTACCCATGTGAAGATATGGAATTCAAGGTTATTTCAAGGGTTCTTAAGACTGTTTTTGATAGGATTTCAAGACTATTTTCATTTGGATTTCATGAAAAAACAATGATGAATGGCGATTTCGGACTAATTTAGATCAGTTGGGACAGTTTAATGGAATTCAAGGCTTTTCAAGACTAATTACCCAAAGTATAAGTCAAATTCAAGGCTTTTCAAGGCCTTGAAATGGAGCAAATGAAGTTAAAGACTTGTAAAGACTTTCCAGGCCCCGTACGGACCATGCAAACAATGATATCGCTCCAGATTTATGATACAACAAATCTGGATATACAGAACTAACAACCATTGTCTTGTAAAGGCCTAAGCAAACATGGTTAAAATGTATCAGCATTGATTTTGATACATTATGGGATTCAAACCCATGGGTTCGAACCCAGCCCGAGTCAAACCAATGACATAACAATTTGATACTAGCCTGATATTCGATATTACTAGGATAGGGCAATGAGCAGTGGAATGTGGAATGAGGAATATCAATTATCTGCAATTAAAATTTTCTCCGCTTAAAGCTGCATAGCCCGATGAAAATATCAAATTTTCAAAACCAAAACAATTATCTAAATTTGATTCTACACATCTAACCTAGATAATGGTGCACTTATTAAACATTTGTCACCACACAGAAGGGTATACCAAGGCAATTGAATAGAATCTGTTCCTGCAGAAGCCTATGGGGTCAGAGTTTTGACAAGCTTGCCAAAATTAATTTTGCATGGTTCCACTTCAAATATCTCAAAAGTTAGCCACTTCAAATAAAAGTGACTTCAAGCTGATGTATTTATCTCAGAGAATTTCAGAAACTCAAAACCATCGGACTATGCAACTTTAATCAACTAATGTATATACCGTATTCTCGCGGGTCAACGCCCTGGGCGTTTAAATTGACAAATCACTGAAGTAGGGGGCTGGGCGTTTACCCACACATGGGCTTTTACGGGGTGGGCATTTACAAAATATTGGCCAAGTTGGGGATGGACGTTAACCCACAGATGGGCGTTAACCCATTAACCCACGAGAATACGGTATAACAACCCAGCACGCTCTTACATTACGAAGGACCTCCTTAGCCACGCGACACACATACCTCATATATTTCGACACCCTTGGGGCAGATGCCGATCCAAGCGGTGCCCAGGTTGTCAGTTTTCCGCTTCTTGAGGCGGTAGAAGTGGAGGTTGTGCGCGGCGGGTGGGGCTGACACATCCTTAATGTAGTGCATCTGAGCCTCCATCTTAGTCATGCCGTTCAGGTCACCGTGCATCGCAGGCATAGACGTCACGATGTAGTCACATCCATGCTTCGAAATCACCTGTCGAACAGCCAGTCAGCTCAGATTAACTTCTAGCGCCGCAAACAAGTTCAAATCCGAAGAGATTTAGTCATTATATATATTTAACATAGCCTTTCCACCATTCAGGGATGAAAGTGGTTTCCGGCAAAAAACGCAGAAATCAAGCCTAGATTATTACACCAACGGCGATTTTCTGTGAAAACACGATTTTTGCCACCATAAGATTAGCATTGTCAGGGAATCGTGCAAAACTGTTAGAAGTCAGGTTTCAACAACCCTTGTTCTGGCTATATTATCGTCCATACCGAACTCTTTCTTGTTTGGGCTTATGTTCTAGCAATATTTAAGGTCATATATAAACGGGATTTTGAACCAACCAATTGTTGTCATATACATCCTGCTGCAATTTGTTTAACGTTAATCGGTAAATATAAAAAATCGTGGAAATCCATGAAATCGTGGAAATCCCGGCCCAGTCCAATCCGGCCCAGCTCAGGCTCAGTTTGTGAATCCCCAAACTGCCAGCTCACCCATGCAGGGAAGTACTCCCGCGGTTCGAAGTAAGCCCGCGCGTGCTTGTGTGCATTGTAGGAGCCGAGGTCGGCCTGCAGTGCATAGGCGGCGAGCAGGAAGCAGCGCTCGGCGCCACACACCTGAGCCGCCGTCACCAGGTTGTCCCGCAACTGGAGGTAGTACTGATGGCGCGTCACCCTCTCCCTGCCAGGAATATCAATGGTCAACATCAAACAAGGGCCTCACAGCACCAGGGAACATCATATTTATAGAGGGCCTTATAATCTGAAACTGTATTACTTGGGGGCATCACATCATCACACAGGGCCTTATAGCGTAAAACTGTATTATCTGGGGGCATCACATCACAGAGGCCCTTAGAACGTGAACTTGTATTATCTGGGGGTCATCACATCATCACATAGGACCTTATAATATGAAACTTTATTACTTGGGGGGCATCACAGAGGGCCTTATAACGTGAAACTGTATAATCTGGCGTCATCACATCATCACAAAGGGCCTTACAACGTGAATCTGTATTATCTGGGGGCATCACATCATCATCATCATCATCATGCTGTCAGTCGGCATGCGACAAAGACTGCTTTCATTACTTAACCGCCGCTTTGTGTGGTTGTACATTTCATAAAAGCTGCTTGCAAGGTGTTGAAGTGCTGCTGGCTTTTGCAAGTTACTAGCGGCACTCTCTCAGGGAGCAAATAGAGGTCTCACACTGGCAAGAACATGTCAAGACAGGCGCAAACTATTTGTCCCTGCAGTGGCTGGTCGGGAGATGTTGGGAGTTCCATTCATCACTGCCCTTAATGCTGCCATGATAACATGGTTTTCTGTTAGGGTTTGCTCCCTTAGCCTTTGATTCTATCAAGAACCAGAACTTGTACCACAAGGCAGTGGTTTACAACTTTGCAAGGCAGGGGCGTCAAACTCCCTGAGGTATTTTAGCACCTAAGGTATCCGAGGTACTGCATTACCCGCATACCACAACACCACAGAGGGCCTTATAACATGAAACTGTATTATCTGGGGTCATCACCTCATCACATAGGGCCTTATAACATGAAACTGTATTATGTGGGGGCATCACATCATCACAAAGGGCCTCATAACATCATGAAACTGTAGTATCAGGGGCCCCACAATATCATTGCAAGGGCCTTATAACATCATGAAACAGTATTATCTGGGGCCTCAATTCATATATGTGCTTGCTGGGGAATTGCACAACAAAACACGTGGAGTCAAATGCTAACAATATCGATTATATTGCAGAAGAAATAGACGATTGGAGGGTGTTAATTTGAGTGACCATAATACGAACACTACAAATATCTACAGCCTTAGGCATATATCATGTCACAGGTAGGCAGGCTGCTTCGGTTTACTGCATGGGTAGCTGGGGTTTATTACACTTTCCCTGTTACCGTGATCCAACCCCCCCTCACCCCACCCCGGTTGTCATAACAACCAGAGATGGGTCGGCTTGGCACGGCACCGCCATCACTGCGAGAAAAAGGAGGAGGAAGAGGTGGAGGCACTGCGCTCTTGAGAGACAGGGTGAGGTGTTGGACTACTAGCGTGGTAACGGGTAGCTGCAGGTGCTGACTTACCGTAGAAGCATCACGTGGTCGACATAGAACTGGACCCTGAAGTGCAGGGTCAGCACTGACTGGCTCTCGGGCAGCTGCAAAACACACAGAAAGGTATAGTCGGGAGACTAGACTATGCTTGCTTGTTTGTTCGATTGGTTGGTTGTTGGGGTTTTACATCCTGACAACATCTAAGGTCACTACCTAGCCTAGCGCTCTGCATTACTAGAATAGGGCTAGGAGAAGTGGAATAAGGAAGACCAATTGTCTGTGATTGACATTTCTTTAGTTTAATCATAAATGTAATAAAAAATATAACTTTTTTTAAAGAGAGAAAAAAAGGTCAATTACGATGGTACTAATTTGCGCACTCATGTTAACTTTCTAGTGCTGCCTCACTGGGAGACCAGACCGCCGGTACCATGACCCCATAACCCATTTACTCACATTACACTGATACTGAACAAACCAATCCTTCCCCTATTTTAATAATACTGAACACCAGGCTAGGTATGGACACATATCAAATGTGTAAGTTCAAACTCACAAACCCACACACATATGAAATCAACCAGCACTCCTACATATTCGGGCATTCCCGTCCTCTAGCCTAGCCTAGCCTAGGCTAGGCTAGGCTAGGCTAGGCTAGGCTAGGCTAGGCTAGGCTAGGCTAAGCTAAGCTAAGCTAAGCTAAGCTAAATGTAACACCGTCTACACCCACAAACACATGTAGGTTTGTTTGTTTGTTGTTTTACGTCCTAGCAACATCTAAGGTCATATCAGGACGGGGCACATGTAGGACATCGTAAATTCCTATGAATAAATGTAGGGCTCGGTGAATCTCAAGTCTTATTAACAAAAATTCTACAATATTACCAAATTATCTCTCAATAACTAAAAACATAAAAGAGTGAAATCCCGAAACTATCTCTTCCATACATCTTATCTTCTATGATACAATGCATGCACTGCCACATACACATTCATAAAGTATTCAATGGAATCCAGATTTACTCGCCAGTGACTCCCCACATATCGTGTTCGCCAAACAAACAAACAAACACACCAACAAACACACCAACAAACACACCAGGTGTGGGAACATACATTTTGGATGCCATGCCGAACTTTGGGGGCCAACTTGCTGACCTTGAGGTCAAGGTCGGTGAAGTGGTATTCTGAGTCTGAAATAAAACACATGTGTACATTATAAAGACCACAATACACCAAATGTACCGTATAGAATGAGAGTAATGTTTGTCATGGCCACTTTGATCCACAATATGAAGGGCACCAACTTAGTGCCTCCCCCGTAAAGTGGCACAGTCCCATGGTTTATGTATTAGGTTGATTGTTGTATTCTATTTTATTTTAGATTGAAGTAACTTATTTTAAAGGAGTAACTTTGAAGTGAAACATGTCAAAAACATGTTGGTGAGCAGCCCAAAATGCGGGACATAAGCCTTCAGGAGTGACAAGGTCTTCCAATTTTACAAGTGGGAAGAGGAATTAATATGAACATAAATAAGTACATTACTGGTTCAAGCTATTTGTATGTATGTATGTATGTATGTATGTATGTATGTATGTATGTATGTATGTATGTATGTATGTATGTATGCATGTACATATGTATGTATGTATGTATGTATGTATGTATGTATGTATGTATGTATGTATGTATGAATGTATGAATGTATGATTAGCAAAAGATACAGTTTAGAAAAAAAATCTAGGAAATCCGCCAAATCACAATCTGTCATCCTTGCCTACTGACCCGCCCCCCGAATGATACTAGTACAATTTCACATTTAATTTGTTTTGTTGTTTTGTTTGTTATTTATTGTTTTAGGTCCTGGTAATAACAGTATTAAAATATTAAATCAGGAGAATACCTATATTTGTACTATTTACTACTTTGTAATCACAGTACTAAACATGAAATAAGGAGAATACCTATATGTTTACGACTTAATATTTGATTTGTTATCACAGTTCTAAAACATTAAATAAGAAGAATACGTACCAATAAGCTGTGCAAGTCCGAAATACTCGGTTTCACGCAGACCCAAGTGCTCACACACCTGACTGAAGACGTCCGCCACCTTGCCCTTCGCCTGTGACGGAGAGAAAACAGAAATGGAAATTATTACAGGACACTAACCGACTAAATAAACAGGCCAGCAATGGTGCATGGTTGGTTGTTGGAGTTTTATATCCGGGCAACATCTAAGGTCATATCAGGACGGGTACCAACTTGTGACAGTGCACACTCATGGCGACTTTATACTACAGCCCCAATGGGAGACCAGGCCACCAGTACCATGACCTGATATCCCACTCAGTCACATTATCCTGACACTGATCCAACCAGTGCTTGACATATCCTAATGATGCCGAGCCCTTGGTTAAGAAGCGACAAGTATCAAGTTTTAAGTCATAGAAACGGTGCATGGAGAAATTGATTGGTTGAATGATTGGTTTTACACCGCGTCGGCTATAACCACAGCAATAAAGTGATAGAATTTATTTTACCACGATGGAGAGATAGACGGAGAGGGGAGCGGAGGGGAAGAGGGGGTGGGGGGACGGAGGGGAGGGGATGGGAGGGGACGGGAGGGAGTGAGTGAGTGAGTGAGTGAGTGAGTGAGTGAGTGAGTGAGTGAGTGAGTGAGTGAGTGAGTGAGAAAAAGATAAAGAAAGCGAGATAAAAAAAAAGCCGAAAGTTTGTTTGATTTAACGACGCCTCTAGAGCACATTGGTTTTGATCATCGGCTATTGGACATATGGTCATTCAGACATATTTCTTTGGAGGAAACCCGCTGCCGCCACATAGGCTAGGCCCCTACTCTTTCTGATAAGCAGCAAGGAGTCTTTTATAGACAGTACAGCACATGAGTGATTCTCCAGAATTGGAGACCCAATTGTTGCATTAGTGTCAAAAATAAAAATGTATTCTGAACATCTATTGTATACTATTTATAAACTTCCAGGTGAGTGGAATCATCAACCAAAAACAAAAAATCACTACCACCACTGGTTTTGAGGTAATTAGGCTTCAAAAATGTTGATGCAAAGAGTGTCCTGTGTGTTACAATGTGACACCACCATCGTTTAAGTACAGTATCACAGATGTTGACCAGATTATTGGTATGGGATGTTGAAGTACAACAGGAAAGATAACTTTTAAAGCACAAAGCGCAGTATCTACATTAAACACTGATTTAAAAAAACTAATTTAATTTGTGACACCGTAACATACGTCCCATCACAAATAAAATGTTTTCCATCTTCTTCATATATAACAATGTTTTGTTGTGTTATCAAAAGAATTATTCATTTTAATATACTCATTATATGTGTAGTTCCTTAAAAGCAGATCATACATATTTGTCAGAGAATAGCGAAGTTAGTAGTTTGTGAGACAGTGTTACGTGTGACACCAAAACACACAGGACAGTGTTTTATGTGACATTATCTAATGTGTTATATAATAAGAAGAATTTAAATGAAAAAGTAATTAATTGCTTAGATAAGGAAGGTATGGAGAATAGGAGAGGCTGGTTAGCTCGGTGTCAGGATAATGTGACTGAGTGGGATATCGGGTCATGGTGCCGGCAGCCTGATTTCCCGGTGGGGCAGCACTATAAAATCGCCATGAGTGCATACTGTCACAAGTCGGTACCCATCCTGATATGACCTTGGATATTGCTAGGATGTAAAACAACAACAAACAAACAACAAATCATATGATCACAACCAGTAGTACTATAGTAGTATAGTAGGGTTCTATTGAGCATAAAATTACATAATCCTGGCTCAGAGAGAGTCCATTGACTCTGCGAGAGTCTATTGATCTAAGATGAATCATTCTGACAGCGTCCATGGGTGTGGGGGGCGGGGGGGTCATCTAAGGTCAATGGACTCTCGCAGAGCCAGACCTATGTCATTCTACTCTCAAAAGAACCCTTCTATACTACTTGTTTTGGTGCCGTGCGTACATGTGCACAAAAACGTGACACCTCATGATCTATAGCAGATTACGTCACTGCCTATTGGAGTTTCCATCTAAAACTTCACCAATCTGTCTGATAGGATGGTTTGTTTAGTCTGTAGTCTTTCCTTCCCTCCCTATAACATTTCAGTGCTCAAATATTGAATTTGTAAATTGGTTGGGACGTACGTTACAAATGTGACACCATCAATAAAAATTGCTTTAAATCGGCCAATTTTTGATAATTCCAGATTATCTCTTATTATTTGAAAACATTATAGGTCATAGATTAAATAAAAGTATTACTGATTATGCATACCATGCTTGATAACTGATCAAACTAACGAACCATCTGTGCTGTCAGTGTGACACCAAGCGTACGCACAGGACAGGTATTTTTACAGCGATATTGTCATGTACCTATGCAATGTAAAAACTAAAAGTAGTGAAAAATATCTTTATTGATATAATCTTGCCAACATGAAAGCAAATTGAATTAACTGTGCTTGATAGTTTTCTTTATTTACAGCTTCAAAGATGGTGGGCACTCCAGTGCAAATTCATTGCTGCCATTTTTTGGTCAATTTTCGACTTTATTTAATTATTTTTACACCTTGCGGACTCTTAATGTGTCTGGTTTTGATTACTAGTGTTTGCTTAGTATATTCCCTATAGGTATATGAACTAATTGTTTTTCTGAAATTGTTTTGAAGAGTTTAGTGATTAATAATGAAGCACATCCCAATGGGTCTCCAATTCTGGAGAACTACTCACATACCACAGCCTTTAATGAACCAGTTGTAGATATGTAGATAGATATAGGGAGATGTGAGTGATATCGGAGATAAAAGGCCAGACAGATCGATGATATGACAACACACTTATGTAGGCCCTCTCCGACACACACACACACACACACACGCACACACACACACAACCCACCAAAGCAGTTTGTTTGTTTTATGTCCTAGGAACATCTAAGGTCACATCAGCACGGGCACCAAGTTGTGACAGTGCGCACTCATGGTGACTTTATAGTGCTGCCCCTCTGGGAGACCAGGCCACTGGAACCATGCCACCTAGATACAAGATTCACCCCATACTTCCAGTACAGGGGTGAATGACAACGTAGGTCTAAATACGGGCGAAAATAGCATTAGTATGGAACAAGAAGTAGAATGCCTGGCACCAGTGTCAAATGGTTACTTATATCAGCACAGAGTTGGTGAAATCGGAGAGAATGCAAAAAGACAAGATGGCGGCCAGAGAACACTGTCGATTTCACTTTTAAATTGCATTAAAGTATATGTTTTATTATATAGTGTAAACATGGACATATACAAAGAATAAATGTTGCTTCTTAGATTGTGAAATTAGGCTCTCATAAAGACTCATTTCATTAGCTCGACTTTTCGACCGTTTTTATATAAGGCTGGTCTTCACCCGTGTACTACAAGTACCGGGTGAATCTTTTATCTACATGACACCATATCCCACACAGTCACATTATCCTGTCACCGTGCTAACCAGTCCTTGTCCTATCCTAGTAATGCTGGGTGCCAGGCTAAGCATAAACAAGTATAAATTTTTATAAGTCATTGTTTTGAATCGCCTGGGAAGCCTGCGCTCTACTGATTCGGACACCGCGTCCGGTCCCACCCAAGCAAATTCGGCGAGTGTTTGATTGCACCATTAGCATTGTGTAGGAATGAAAGCAACTCTTCAACCAGAAGGCTATAATTTATATGCACACCATGGCTGGAACAAACACAATGACGGCTCATTTCCCTAGAAATCAGATGCCACCCGCTTAACAATTCATACTGGATCTCACTCAAATCACACCGGAAGTTGTCTAAGAACAGTGAGAGAACAAAGACCAACTAGTGTTGACTCGACCGGGACTCGAACCCACGACCTACCAGCACGGGAGACGGACGCTCTAACTCATTCGGCCATCCCGTCTGGTTGCGCGCTGTGAGAGCACGGCGGGTAGGTATTGGTATTGGTAGTGGTGTTGGTGTTAGTAGTGCTGTTAGTATTAGTGTTGGTAGTGGTGTAGTGGTGTTGGTGTTGATATCTTGACTGCTAGGTCTGCACAATGGGGGACCTCCGACTTTTTAGTTCAAATTCCTGCCGTTCGCATCGCCACTGAACCAGTGGGCCTATTCGGCACACTGTCACACTGCAAACCCAATGGCTATGAGCAATCTTCATACAGAAGAAGTCAAATATCTCTAAAACCACAAGACCTAGAGACAAACCGCTTGGTATACATATAGAAAACATACAACGAATACATTATATTAAATTTCTAAGGTTAGGGTTCTGTATTTCTATTAATTTTGAATAAAATAAACGTTTTGCACTGGGCGTACCGCCGAACTCAGTGCATTGTCAATGGCCGTGAGCAATCTTCATACAGAAGAAGTCAAATATCTCTAAAACCACAAGACCTAGAGACAAACCGCTTGGTATACATATAGAAAACATACAACGAATACATTATATTAAATTTCTAAGGTTAGGGTTCTGTATTTCTATTAATTTTGAATAAAATAAACGTTTTGCACTGGGCGTACCGCCGAACTCAGTGCATTGTCAATGGCCGTGAGCAATCTTCATACAGAAGAAGTCAAATATCTCTAAAACCACAAGACCTAGAGACAAACCGCTTGGTATACATATAGAAAACATACAACGAATAGATTATATTAAATTTCTAAGGTTAGGGTTCTGTATTTCTATTAATTTTGAATAAAATATACGTATTGCACTACGCGTACCGGCGAACTCAGTGCATTGTCAATGGCCGTTTAGGACCACTGGTACCGATGCGCCATCTAGTGTCAACAAATGAACTACCCCGGATGTCCCCCATTTCGACACGCTCAACATGCAAACAACCGGACACAATCCAAAGCTTTTTTAGTCCAACCCCCCCCCCTCCCCAATAGTGCGTTGTTGGTTGATTGTTTGAGTTTTAGGTCCTGGCAACATCTAAGGACATGTCAGGACGGGTACTGACTTGTGACAGTGCACACTCATAGTGACTTTATAGTGCTGTCCCACCAGACCACCAGCACCATGACCTGATATCCGACTCAGTCACATTATCCGGGCACTGAGCTAACCAGTGCTTGCCCTATCCTATTAATGCAGAGTGCCTGGCTAGGAAGCGACACAAATCAATTTTTAAGTCATTGATTTGACTCGACCAGGGTTCGAATCCCACGATCTACCAAAACGGGAGACGGAAGCTCAACTCATTCGGCCACCCCGTCTGGTCAGTCGTAGGGGTGGTGCTGCTAATGAAATTTCACGATTTGAGTATGTAATTCTGTTAAATATGATCGCATTGAATAGATTTGGGCCTAATCGGTCCTTAACACTGCCGGGCACCAGCGAGCTTTGTCATTGCTAAGCCTGTTGCCGGCGAGCACCGCTATTTCACAATATCGCCGCCGATCCAGCGGCGGCGGCAGCATTAATATTGCTTCGATTTTAGGGTTAATTTGATGAAATTTCACTTATTGCGTATGTAATTCTGTTAAATATGATAGCATTGAATAGATTTGGCTCTAATATATCGCCGCCAATGCGACGGCGGCACTTTGTTTAGTTTACATTCGTCGATTCGACAATATTAATATCACCGCTGATGTAGCGGCGGCATTAATATCGGTTCGATTTTAGGGTTAATTTAATTCAATTTCACAATTTGAGTGTGTAATTCTGTTAAATATGATCGCATTGAATAGATTTGGGCCCTAACACCGATGGTAAACTTGATATGGTTTGGGGTTAGCGTAGACGACGTTAAACTCGCAGAGTTTCCATAACCCGGCCACATACATTGCGACTTTTCGGCGCTAATCCGGAGATCCCCGCTAACCGCGGGTTTGGAGCGCTAACCCTGCTTCATACATTTGGCCCCTGCCAGGCCAAATGTATGAACGTTTTATCGGCTCAGCTGTTAAGGGCGGCCGGCGGGTTAGCTAACGTCGGTGTTGGAATATGTGTCACGGGAAATGTATGTGGCCAAAGCATGGCAGACGTAGCTAACCGATGCGTTATTGATAGATTTGGGAAAACCCTCTGAGCCTGTTGCCAGCGAGCACCGCTATTTGACAATATCACCGCCTATGCGGCGGCAGCGGCGTTAATATCGGTTCGATTTTAGGGTTAATTTAATTCAATTTCATGATTTGAGTACGTAATTCTGTTAAATATGATCGCATTGAATAGATTTGGGCCTAATCGGTCCCTAACACTGCCAGGCACCGGCGAGCCTCGTTATTGCTGAGCCTGTTGCCGACGAGCACCGCTATTTCAGAATATCGTCGCTGATCCGGGGGCTTTAATATCGGTTGGATTATTGGTTTAATTTGAGCAAAATTTGGTGGCGGCATTAATATCACTTCGATTTTAGTGTTAATTTGATGAAATTTCACTTATTGCGTATGTAATTCTGTTAAATATGATCGCATTGAATAGATTTGTGCCTAATCGGTCCCTAACACTGCCAGGCACCAGCGAGCCTCGTTATTGCTGAGCCTGTTGCTGGCGAGCACCACTATTTCACAATATCGGTCCCTAACACCGATGGTAAACTTGATATGTCTTGGTGTTAGTGTAGACGACGTTAAGCTCGCGGGGTTTCCCTAACCCGGCCACATACATTGCGACTTTTCGCCGCTAACCCGGATATCCGCGCTAACCACAGGTTTGGAGCGCTAACCCTGCTTCATACATTTGGCCCCTGGTCTGAACAATTTCGACATGCTCAACATGAAAACAATAGGATACAATCCAGGCTTAGTCCATCGTCCCTCCCCGCCCCCCACACACACACTATTTTCTGCATCCACTCACCACAACGCTCACTTCAGCAGCCCAGCTCAGTTCGTTTAGGCACCCTCTCTATCCCCGGTCTAGTCTCATACCCCCCCCCCCCATCCCAACCCCCGTACACACCCACCACAACGGCCCCACCCCAAACATACGCCCAACCAAAGACCCCTCACCCGACACCTTTCCAGCAAGCACTTCATGACCCGACTCCTGCATGCACCGAACATGCTTTACCAATAGGTTACTGGCTTAATTTGATTAAATTATTCATTATTATTATATTCATTATTATTATTATTGACATTATAATAAGTATTACTATCATTGTCATTATTATTAATATTACCATACTTATTCATATTATTATTATAATACTTTTTTTTGTAATAAAAAACCCCTGTGTGTGAGAGTGACGCTAACCGAATTTGCGAGGCTAGCCAATTTCAGAATGGCCGACCATTTCACACAACCCCATGCCTCTTGGCATGTCTTCTTCAGACTTTCTCATTTGATGATCAAAGACCCGCCAGTTAGTGTATGTGCAGAAGTAATGCCCAGCCATAAAGCGGCACCACACACTGCTCATGGCCTTACGCACACCGCCGACATAGATGGCCCACGGTACACAGTCTTTCCGTTTCCATCACCGGGCTATTTCTCTGGGAATTACAGGAATGTCCACCTACTGGTTGGTTGTTGGTTGTTGGAAGTTTTTCAGGGATGAAAGTGGTCTCCGGGAAAAAAAGCGGAAATGCTGATATTCTCCCATAGGCTTAGCATTGTCAGGGAATCGCTGAAAATTCCCGGAAGTCGGATTTCATACATATTGGTATACGCTGATAGTGTGGCGGCGTTAGAAGCATGTGTTAGTAGTATACACTGCTAGTGCTGCGGCGTTTGTACCACATATCGGTATACGATGACACTGCTGCGGCGTTTGAAGGCATTAGTAGTATACCCTGCTAGTGCTGCGGCATTTGCACCATATATTAGTATACGCTGATGGTGCTGCAGCGTGAAATAACATATTTGTTGGTTGGTTGGTGGAGTTTTACGCCCTGGCAACATCTAAGGTCATATCAGGAAGGGCGCAAAGTATTAGTATACACTTATAGCTACAGGAAAAATCCTGGAAATCCGTGAAATCGCAGAGATCTTTCATCCCAGGTTTTTATGTCCTGACAACATCTAAGGTCATATCAGAACGGGTACCAACATGTGACAGTGCGCACTCATAGCGATTTTACAGCACTGCCCCACTGGGAGACCAAACTGCCAGCACCATGAATGACCTGATATCCCACTCAGTCAAATTATCCTAACACTGAGCCAACCAGTCCTTGCCCTATCCTAATAATGCCGAGCGTGTGGCTAAGAAGCGAAAAGTACCAATTGTATAAGTCATTGGGTTGACTCGACCGGGAATTGAACTCGACGTTCTGCAAGGGAGCCATGGGCTCTACCGATTCGGCCACCGCGTCCGGTCACCCTTTGGTTGTTGGTTGGTCAGAGGCCTGTGGTTTGTTGGTTGATTGTTTGAGACCTATCCCCTCCCCCCCCCCCCCCCCCACCTGTATGTAATGTCCACACCTTCCCTGGAGACCGCCTCACCGAAAACATACATCGGAGCCTTCAGCGCACTGCACACCCCCCCCCCCCCCCCCCCCCCCCCCCTCCACAAAAACAAACCCACGCTGATTAATTGTGTGGCGGATACGTGGAGGACGGATACACCTGTCGACGGGGGCGACTGTGGTGCATATTTGTCACCCCACCCCCACCCCCTGTCACCGGGCGCGGTGGCCGAATCGGTAGAGCGCGTGCTCGCGCGCGAGAGGTCGGGAGTTCGGTTCCCGGTCGAGTCAAACCAATGACTTATAAAATTGTTACTTGTCGCTTCCTAGCCGCGCACTCGCCATTAATAGGATAGGGCAAGGACTGGTTGGCGCAGTGTCAGGATAATGTGACTGAGTAGGATATCGGGTCATGGTGCTGGTGGCATGCTTTCCCAGTGGGGCAGTACTATAAAGTCGCTATGAGTGTGCACCGTCACAAGTCGGTACCTGTCCTGATATGACCTTAGATGTTGCCAGGACCGTAACCCCCCCCCCCCCCAACCAACCAACCCTGAACTCGCGCAGGCGCGGTTATCAAAGGAGGTAGACGGGCGCCTCAGTAACGCGCCCCCTCCCTCCTCCACTCCCACCACCCCTCACTCAACGAAGCAGTCATCTTTGTGTTGAGCATGGTCAGCGTTCCCTTGGTAACACAGGCCACCAGGGTGTTGCCCTCACGCGATCGTCAACGCGGGTACTAAAGTCTAGCCAGTGCGAAAGCAACAATACATGGCTGTGGTTATAACAATTCTTCTTCTGTGGTTTTAAAATTCTTCTTCTTCTTCTTTTTCTTCTTCTTGTGTTTTTTTATTATCCATCTTCTTCTGTGGTTTTTAAATTCTTCATAATTATTTCTCCTTATATGTATATCCTGATATCCTATTATCTATAAGCATATATTTTAACGGGGAAAACCCCACACAGAAATAACAACAAAATGACAATTATCACAAAGCATCATCTGAAATCTCTGAAAGTGTAGGTTAACCAATCTCGACGGTTTTGGTTTCTGTATTGTTTGTTTTAGATAAATATGTTACGTTGATCGTCATAATCTATGTGACTTTAGTCTGAACTTTTCTTTCAAAGGGTTAACTTTGGAGATATCTGAAGTGAAACAATGCCTAATTAATTTCGGTGTGGACAGCACAATGCTTAGGTTTTGGAGCATGACAGCCTAATATAAAAGAACCAAACTGCAAGAAATGGTTCATGAGTGCTTCAGTATCCAAATTGGATTTGTAGGATCTAATATAGAGAAGTGTTTCCATGTCGAACCATGGTCGAGTCAAACCAATGACTTGAAAATTGGTGCTTGTTACTTCCTAGCCAGGCGCTCGGCATTATTAGGACAGGGCAAGGACTGGTGTGCTCAGTGTCAGGATAATGTGACTGAGTGGGATACCAGGGGCCATATGCAGGAGTCAGTGTTAGCGAGCCAAAACGCATTTCGAGGGGATTTCTGGTTTAGCGCCGAAAAGTCGGTATGCATGAGTCAGTGATAGGCCTAACACCACGCGTTTAAGGTCCGCGACACTAACCCCGTTTCATATGAAGTTTAAGGACGGTGTTAGCATAAGGTTGTGGCGAAATCTATTCAATGCTATCATATTTAACAGAATTACATACGCAATAAGTGAAATTTCATTAAATTAACCCTAAATCCGAAGCAATATTAATGCTGCCGCCGCATTGACGGCGATGTTAATATTGTCAAATCGAATGGACGAACGTAAAGTAAACAAATCGCCGGCGCCGCCGCATCGACGTCACTTTCCATACTGGCGGCGGCGGCGGTTTGTTTACTGTAAGTTCGTCGATTCGAAAATATAACTATTAATATCGCTGCCAATGCGGCGGTAGCCTTAATAACGCCTTGAATTTAGGGTTAAATTGATCAAATTTCACTTATTGCGCATGTAATTCTGTTAAATATGATCGCATTCAGTAGATTTGAGCCTAGTATATGGCTACAAACGCAGAGGGATTTCCCAAATCTATAAATACATTCACGTTTAGCTAAAATGAAAGTGCTACGTGCTCCTGCATACGACTTGACACAGTTCCCGATATCGGTGATAGCTAAACGGTAACAGGCTCTAACACCAAACCCCGCTAACACTGACTCCTGCATATGGCCCCAGGGCATGGTCCCGGCGGCCTGGTTTCCCAGTGAGACAGCACTATAAAGTCGCCATGAGTGCGCACTGTCACAAGTCGGTACCCGTCCTGATATGACCTTAGATGTTGCTAGGACGTAAAACAACAACAAACAAACAAACATGTAGATGCTTTCATCGGACCATGCAGCTTTAAGCTTTAGAAGACCAGACGGGGAAGAATGAGTTGAGCGACTGTCTCCAGTTTTGGTTTTGGTATATCGAACCCTGGCCGCGTCAAACCAATGACTTACAAATTGATACTTGTCGATTCCTAGCCAGGCGCTTGCCATTACTAGGATATAATGCGACTGAGGGGGGCTATCAGGTCATGGTGCTGGCAGACTGGTCCCCAGTGAGGCACTATAAAGTCGCCATGATTGCTCACTGTCACAAGTCAGTACCTGTCCTGAAATGACCTTAGATGTCGCCAGAACGTAAAACCCCAACAACCAACAATTAAGCTCTAGAAAACACACACCCACACCCACACACAACTATAGAAAATCTCCAAATACATCAGTTTCAATAACAATATAATTAAATCCACAAATGTACATGTACGTGTTTTTCACAGCCACCAATCCCAGTTGTGCTAATCGAGTATCGCACCTACACCGCCAACAAACCTGGTTCAAAACAGCAAGTCGCATTACATTTACATTAAACACCGCCACACGCGATTCAAGAACCCATTTTAACCCAGATTTATTATTAGCTGAAGATGCCATTTTATTTATTTACGCGCGTTTCTGAGTGTTTGTCGAAATGATCTCGTACCCCCCCCCCCCCCCCCCCCCCTACCCCGGTCCGCTGACGCTCGACACGAATGACCTACTTCCGTTGTGTGCGCCAAAGGCACGCATGGTATGCTGGTTCCCGAGCCGGCTCACAGGTGTGTGAGAAGCCGGGTACAACCAGCGCACGCGCATGCGCGCCGGTCACAGTCACCCACCCACGGACAGTCACGGGGCGGGGCGCTCCCCGGTGCCCCGGCCAGGCAGCTTCGTTTTGAGCCGTGTTCACACCTCGGCGTTAACTCGCCTCATCTAGTTCGCCTAATCTAAGTCGGTTCACATTGGCCGTGTGAACCCGATGTTGAGGCGGATTAGGGCTGAGTCGCCGCATCTAGTTCGCCTCATCTAGTTCGCCTCGCGTGGTGGTTTAAATGAAGCGAACTAGCTTGAGTCGACCCATAGTGCCTGTGTGGACGGTAGCGGTTTAGATGATGCGGATTAAGGACGTCACAGTCGAGACCTTAGTTTGTTGACTTTTCGGTAAATTTGGTCTATGAACCTGCTAGAAGTGCACATATATTTTTTTCCTCATTTATTTTTAGGGTTTCACTGCCCAGCAGAAGTTTTGACCGTTCCAAACCAATACGATTCAGTCATTACATATCTAGGTCGAACCCACACTCTCTCGTGCCGGCGTCGACGAACCCAAAATGGCGCTGGTTAGTCTGGACTTGCTCATGCGCAGATATCAATTTCCGCCTTAATCCGCTCCGTGTGTGGACACGACACTAGTTCGCCGCATCTAGTTCGCCTCATCTAGTTCGGCCTAAAGTTGTGGGTGTGAACACGGCTTAAGACGAACCCTGGTCGAGTCAAACCAAATGATATAAAAATTGGTACTTGTCGCTTCCTAGCGAGGCACTCAGCCTTATTAGGATAGGGCAAAGACTAGCTCAGTGTCAGGGTAATGTGACTGAGTAGGATATCAGCTCATGGTGCTGGTGGCATGGTCTCCCAGTGGGGCAGCACTATAAAGTCACCATGAATGTGCACTGT